>JAAWXA010000011.1:8582385-8823772 GCA_038090715.1 Florisuga fusca
TATAAGAGACAGGTGGGGGGCTGGGTACAGGGGGGACAATGCGGTCATTTTCATTAGTCTCCTATTTTCAAACAACCTAGTGTCATTTTTATGTTTACACAACACAACACTAGAGCATTCCACATACTGACAGATTAACAGGACCTCCTACCTTGACTTCATCCTCTCATGCATTCTCCCATGCTGGATACACTGTTGGGCCAATTCATCATTCCGTTTCTGCATCTTCTCCAATCTGCCATGAAGATACTCTTTTTCCTGACTAAGCTGGTTGACTTCAGATCTACAGAAGTAAAACACAGTGATGATGGATGTTGTCAGATTGCATCCTGCAGCGTGCCATCAATATGTGGCTTCAGCATTTATAAAATTTCATACATGTGTATGTAATGCACAAACAAGCTATTACTAGAACTTACAGAAACAAACCACTTTTTCAAATTATCTTAAAACAAAAAAAACATGATGCTGAAGGGTGTCTGGTAAATATGCCAATGGCAAACACTCAGTCATAGGTTGGCTATGCTAATTTCAGCCTAATTTAAAAAGGCATGTCATTTGGTGTTATGTGTTAGTGTTACAGAAATCAATAAATGTAAATTCACATTTGTTAAGCAAGAATTTGGCCAGCATTTTGAAAACACATTTCAAGTTCTTTATTAGTAAAAGCTAACATTAATTTAAAAAATGGCTACTAAAAACTTGTTGAACATTGACTGCACAGTACAGGTTGAACTCCCAATAGCGCTACCGTTTGAGAAACTTTATTAACCTAATAGGCTCAAAATACCATTACACAGATTAAAAAAATCCCACGACACATTAAGAGGAAAATTAATAAAACCTTTAAGAAACAAGGGACAAATCATAAAGGCACAACCTAATCTACATAAAACTCCACACAGCCTTTAAGAGAATGAGTAACTTCTAGCAATTCTTATTCTTCACGGGTAAGCAGAGACACCAGATCCATGAATGACCTGGGACTGCTACTTGCTACATCTCTAACCATCAGCCCATGGAGAAACAGGCATGAGCTGTTTCTTAATATCAGGAAAAGCTCTCAGATTAAATTGTGATAAAATATACATTATGCACTTGTACAGTTTAATTCTTTGGAAAAGGTTAATGAGAATATGTCAGAATCTGCTATACCATCAGAAAGTAAGACTCAAAAGCAAGCAAATTTGTTTTATGGCATCTGCCACTCCAGATCTTGAGGTTAAAATGCTTCAGAGATATCTTTAAATCATAAACTTAAATATGCTGCAGTTACAGTGGAAAGATACTTTACCTTCCTGGCTGTTACAGAATGCAACAGCAACTGACATTCTGAAAAATACAACAAAGTGCAGGGGGGGAAGGAATACTCCTCTTTGGAAAACATGTTGTTACCCTGACAAGTCAAATCTAGAAATGACAACATAATCTTTACATGTTTAAATAGAGAACAATACATGATATCATCTGTGAATCTAAAAGAACCCAGTAAGGGAAACTTTGGAAAAAGACTGTGTGTAATTGAATTCAGATAGGGAGTTACAGCTCCATTAAGGAACATAACTGACAAATACATCAGAACTCTGCTGATGTATTTGTACATACAACTTAAATACATGAGGTTTTCCTGGATGGGTATGTAACAGTGGGCAGAATGTAACAGGAAGGTAACTGAAGCTGAATTTTTACAGACTTTTTACAGAAATACTAGTAACTTAAATGTCAGCATTAACAACGCATTGTCACTTGGACCAACTGTTATCACATGGTATGAATGCATCTGTACCTGACACTGATACTGTAAGAAAGACAATCAGTGGATAAAGGCAACAGGTCACTGCTGAGCAGCTCAGAGACCTCAAGTCTCAAAGCCCAATCCAGTGGTAACAGGGACTAAACTCAAGACTGCTTTCTTTCTTGCCAGCAAAACGCAACAGCATTTGCCATGTGGGAATACTGTAAATGATTGTGTTTGTAGGGTTTCCCAACTGGGCAATCCTGCTTCTTTTTCTGTATTTATATGGAGCTGTCTCATTCACAGAAACAGCAGAAGCAACTTCCAAGGTGGTAAAATATTGAAAATTTTAAAGGGACGGTCTCACCTCCAACAAATTTGAAGGCGCCCAAAATCAATCAAAAATCAAAATGCTACTAAAACTTACAACTAATTAAATAAAGATAAAAATAATTCCAGTCAAAATATTATTTACACAATGCTCCTTTTCAAGTATACATCTTAGAGTCTGACCACATGAATTCAAGTATTTCGTTACACTGAAACTTTGGAGGCCAGCACATATATAGGGATGAATGCCTACTAAGGTCAACGTTAAAAGGTTGACACATCAGTGTTAAAGAGAGAGCACTGATTCCAAGATAAGAGTGCTCACCAAGAGTCTTCATTATCACCTGACAAAGTGCACCTGTAATTACACTTCTGCAGACTTGGGCTGGCCCCACAAGTCATACACTTATGTTAATGCATCTGTGTGTCCTGCTGAGACCTGACAGATTCAAAAGACCTGTATGAAATCAGTATTAGTTCAAAACTGCACAGTGCAAAGCTACAGCACGGGAAAACGTAAAGTGTGTGCTTATAAGTAGATGGGTAACAGATTTTGCCAAACCTCATTTATTTGTCACTATATTACAAATACTGGATAATGAATGGTTGGAGGACAGGGACAACAACAACAAAAAACCCCAAACCTCTATATTTCTGGGTCCATTCAATTACCAAGAAAGCCTCAATTCCTATTTAAAACCAGATTCATCTACCATGCTTGCTGGAAAAGCCTTGGAAAAAAACCCGCCAGTTCCCCCAAAAATTCAAATACTGGAGGCAAACAACCAACAAATGTTAAATAGTCACAATTCAAAGTCAGTCTTAGGGTAAGCAGATTTTTGAACACTAATGTGGCAATGCTACCTTTACTCCTCAACTACCTTTTTTGCACTGCATGGCTTTTTAAGCATTGCCTTTTTTTTCTCCAAGTAAACCAACTGTTTACTTGTACAGCAATTAAAGACATGCTTTGAATTATTTTCTGCTGACACAGTACTGTTGCATATAATTTTAATGGCCAACCCTTCAGACAGGCTGTTTCACATCTTCGTACTGCTCCCTTCAACAGACATTTCACTCCTGGTATTGAGCGCAGTGACTGCAGTCAACCAAACATGCAGAAAAATAGTTCAGCCGGGTGCGAGTTCTTTACTTCAATTAAACTCACACAGTTGGATGCCCACTGTTGCCAAACCAGTAATATAATTTATACATTATAGTCCAAACAGTAAAACTACACTAAAAGTCATTTAACAATATTTATAACATCATAAAATACAGTGTTAAAATATATGAACTGCAATATGTACCAAAATTATAAAATTTGTTTCTCATCATCAGTGATTAAAACCAGGATCATTGCTCTAGCTTCAATACTCACAACCCTGGTGACAGATTAGAATTCAAATCTTAATGATCAATTTACAATTAACAAGATAGAAGTGAAACAAATTAAACCAACCATTATATATAACGAGACCCAATGGACTCCCATTGTTCCCCTTAATTACAAAACGCAAATCACAAATTCACAGTGGGTAGTGTTAAGCATTAATCTACAACCTAGAAACTCAGACAGTGACAATCAGAGGAAAAAAAAAAAAAAAAAAGGAACAAAATAACAGAAAAAATCAACAAAGGACTATGTATTTAAACATGCCTATGAATACAAAAACCCTCACAGACACATCTTCTTTCTGCACAGCTTGAGGGGTTTATCATTTGCCTGACATTGTCTTTCTGAAGCTTTTCTAATCCTATGTAGGGCCTAGCTTACAAAAATGGTTCCAGCTTACAAAAAAACCCTTCAATTTAGATTTCTCAGAAAATCTGTATTAAATAATTAAAAAAAAAAATACACAATTAGGAGGCATCCTAATGAAACTGTTCACATGTGCAGTTGCCACTGAAAAAACTGAAATGCCTCTTATTAAAAATGGGCTCTTTGCTTCCTATAAAACACAAAAAATGTTACATAAACTTATTCTTGCGTCTGTTATTAGAGAAGCTTTAAATGCCAATTAAATGGCATTTAAATAATGACATTGTTAGTATACAGTTAGGTTTTAACCCCTGGAAAATAAGACATAAAGATTCTAAAAGTATAGCAAGAAAACACACAGCCAGGTCCAAAATTCAGTTTGGTAAGGCCAAAAGCGTGGAAAAAAACATGGAGAAAATATTTTTCATGCAAATAGCTCATGCAGCTGCTGATCTGTTTTTATTGATTTAAATGAGAACTAAGTTAGAAAATCTTCCAGGACTGAGTACTTTTTTCCTGTTGTTTTTTTTTTTTTCCAGAAGGAAAAGCTACTGCATTCTGTCCCAAAATTGTGGTTTTACCATATATCCAGTGACAATGGGCATGAAGATTGCCTTTTGGAGGGATGCTACTGAAAGACAGACGCATCATGCAATTAAAATACTGCTGAAGTGATTTTCTGCATCTTATCTTGTTCACATAACTTTTTGAAACCATGTATTAGTTCACTATTTTCCACCATCTCCAGTTCCACCTTTCTGCTCTCATTTTCTCATAATTTCTTTGTTCCTACCTATTTCTCCAGTCTTGTTACTGACTGCAGCAGCTCCCACTCATATGAAGGCAAGCTAAAGGTATTTTAGAGCCACTTCTCAGAACTGTTTTCATTCTTCCATACTCTTGTGCAAAATAAACCACTTTCTGGAGATCCAAGAGGGCTCCTTTTCCCTTTTTCAGGTTCTTGACATAGTCAGCTAATGCTGCTAGGTGGAGAAACACTTGGCAATCTCTGGTATTTATTTTCAGAGAATAATGTGTTTTCACAGTATGTTTTCTGTCTTTCCTTCATCCTTTTACAGTTACTAGTCTGTGACTGTGAGCTCTAGCAACAAAGTCTGTGTGCATTTTTATTGCTGGAATAATAACGCAATTCAAATCTATTTAGATTTTGTATTACTTTAGCAGAGGAGCTCCAATTTTTTCAGAAGAAAACTTGTTTCCTCCTCTCCCAAGCACCCATCACAACATTTGCAAGGGAAGATCTCCTACATTTCCCCAAATATCTCATTTCTTTCCCAAACACTCTGGATGCGATTCATCTCTCAACTTAACAGCTAGTCAACACTTTATATTCAGTGGAAAGTAGGATGGGCAGTGGAGGCAATACCTGTAGGAAGAATCATATATATTTTATATATACACACACACACACATTTATATGTCTGTCATCAGACATATCTATCATACTTGTATCATTCCACTTTGACTATTCCTGGAAACTGATAGTAGGATAAATGAACTCTTTCCCCAAGTGAGCGTTGCCCCTGTTAACTTACCCCAACAGGATGATTAAATCCGCCCAGCAAAAGAATCCTCTCTTGAAAACCAATTTTATCTTTTCTGAGTGTTTCCCATACTTCACATAAGCCATGTGAGATGATCTTCTCCTTAATTATCAAATTCACTTTGCATGAAATTTATAGAAGTTGCAGAATGATAACTCACCGCTTGAGCTCCTGTTTTTTACTCTAAACATGACCTCTGCAGACAGTTTTGACACGGACTATTTTCACACTTAAAAATGTAAAATCTAATTATTTATTGCCATAGGATTGCGTAACTAATTTTTTTTAAAAAAAGATAATCCTGTCCTATAGAACTTTTTAATAGTTATCTTTATACCCCTATATATTTAAACCACTTACTATTCCAGCTTTTATTCTATTCCTGATTTTTTAATGGTTTTGTATTTAGACCTGCTATTGATTTTAACAAGAGCACCACATAACAAGAGCTGGCAGAATCAGAGGTTCAACGACAAGCAATTTTTACAACAGTTATATCAGAGATAATTATTCAGTGTGCAATATTGTGAATGGATCTTAAATAAACCAGACTACAGTTCTGAGAACTTTAAATATTCAATATTTTTCAAATAATTTCAGATAAATTTGAATTGTAGCTCTTTTAATAATTTTTCACTCTTCTCTAATAAAAATATGAACCTCAGGAAGGAAATAATATGCAAGTTTTCCATTGGAATTGTTTAAGGAATTTGAAGAAATAGCCAGAAGCATAATCTGAAAAGCAGAAAATTGGAATGAGCATGGATAAAAATCAATCCATGTTTCTTAAGTGGCATGTCTTAAATTGAGATGATAATACCTGACAAGATGCAAACACTAAAATAAAAATACAAAATAAGGAAGCATGTCTACTAGTAAAGGGAACAGGAAAGAAAAATTTACTAACCTGTGTTTTTCTGACATTTGTTCCAGCTTCCTTGCCAACATGCAACATTCTTCCTTTAATTTTGCTGTGAATGTATTCTGGGAAATCAGCAATGAATCCAGTTCCTTTACTAGAAATTATAAAATAATAAAACTACTATACTATAAATTCATAAATAATTTAGAAATATGTATATGTATTCTTAATTTATTTCTTGTAGATATTTTTGGTATGGTTCTGGTATGTTTTTTAAACTTTGGGTACTTGGACATGGATTTATGACATTATTATTCACTAAATGTCTGTGTCAGCACAAGCTAACCTAAAGCATTAAAGTGATGTTGCCACTGAGACAGGTCTTGTATGAGAAGAATCACCATAAAGACTCTGTATCAAATCTGGTGGGTTTGCTTTTTAGCCTGAAGCTCATCTACATTTCTGGTAAAGATAAAATTTTCAAGCCAAGCCTTAGCTGCCTTTTGCTTCTCAACTGGTATAGAGGATACACTGGCAACCCAAATACTCATACTGTATACTCAATTCATTCTCTCCCTAAAAAGGCAGTTCTTTTATTTACTTGGACTTGTGATTATGATTAATGTGTTTTTCTTCTCTTTAATGATAAAACATAGACTTATTGTACAGTGACAGTTGCAGAGGAATCATTTTATAAATTAACCTTCAGCAACTATCAGTTTGGGTTGTACTAAAACTTGTGACCCAGAAATCAAGCATCTTTATTCTTCCAAAAGGAAGATACTGCAAAAGCATATTTTCTGAATTCTGCTTTTCAAATCAGAGAAAGACCACTGTTACCCAAATTCCTTGTATGTGTGTAGGGTCATAATACACAGGGGTTTCTTTATATCCGTAATAAATGGATATAATTTTCGACTCCTTCTAATCCTACTACAGATATATAAAAACAAACTCAGCCTTAATGATGTTTCATTTTTGTATGCTGGGGCAATTTATGCACCAGGAGAGTAAATTACACATCTCTTGTGCAAAATTACACTTGGTCATAGGCAGATGTGCTGGCTAGAGCAGAGAAGAATGGTTCTGAGAGCTTCTTTTCTTTTCCTACTGTGTAGATAGCAGCCATAATGCAGCTTTTTGCATTCCCCAAACACACAAAAATGTCCTTTAATACTGTGATAATGCTGCAAAAAAGGCAGAAAAATCAGATGACAGATGTAAATGTGCTTGCTGCCTCAGGTATTATCTGACAATGCTTAGGATTAATACAGGCTATATCATTTTTCTAAAGATATTGCAGGACTCACGGGTAGAAAAAGTATTTTATTAAACCACTGAATATACTGTGTTCTGTAAGAGCTGAAGCTCCTCCTCCTTTTCATGCTCAGAGATTTCCTCTCTAAAAATTAATTTTTTTGTTTATAATATGCACCTTTAGTACTGTTGTTGGCACAGTACTTCACAATAACAAAAAGCTTTTATTGTCTGTTTGGAACCATTTTACTTCCAGAATAAAGGTTAGAAGTTATTGATCAGCTAAGTCAATGCAATGAAGTCTCCTATTAAGAGAACCTGAAGTATGCGAGGAATTAAACATCTCTCTTCTAGACTGAGGGAGTGTGGGGAGGCACATGCTAAAGCTAAAAATGTTTGAGGCTGCAAAGATTAAATAAAGGAACATATCAATTTGGAGCCAGTGAATTACATCCAGCTGCGACAGTGAATTAAGAACCGATTAATGGCTAAAGCTTTTCTCCAGTTTGGATGCCGAAGCAAACTCATTAAGCTTTTAGAGTAGCTATAATGTGTGTACTGTGGGAACTGTTCAATGCTATTCAGGAGACTTTAACTGTAAGCTCAGAGCATTTCCCGCAGAGCTTCTGATGCTATTTTCTTTATATAACATGTGTGCCTGAAAATCCAGCCAAAAACAAGCCCTTTGTTTTTCTACTTTGTTGTGGTCTCTCTCAGCTTTACGTTTCTTGAACACAGGTAAATAAACTCATAATCCAGATGGTGCAACAGATGTGAGAGCAGCACTCTGAAATCAACAGACAGTGGGCAATACTTTCCATTTTCTCTTTTAAACGCTAACTAATATGTAATTCGGAATCTCCGGTGTAGTTAGCATCTGCTCCCTTCGGCCAGCCAAAGGTTACAGGTGTTCCTGATGTCATTTCACAGTAAGGCGTGGGCCTGGCTTGTGAGTGAGTGCCCAGGCTCTAATCTTTCCCTACCACCTACCAGTTTTCTCATGCTGGGCCTCCATTTGCTGCATCTTCTGTGTCAGCTCCTGCTCTCTTTGCTGGGCCTGAAGGGCTTGGGCCTTTGCTTTATTGCGAGTGCTTTGCTGAATGCTCTGTTTCTTCATTCTATAAAATGGTTTAAAAAAAAAAAAAAGGAAATAAAGAAACGTTAAAAACATATACTTTATGGTTTTTTTAAGATGATAAATTAAAAAGACAAAATAGATAATTCCATTAATAATAATTAAAAAAAAAAAAAGAACTGTACAGGCTTTTCACATTAAACATCCCCCTTCCACTTCAGGTTATACAAACTGACCTTTCTCTTACAATGTCAAACGCTCTCCAGTGACTAGCAGAAAACAGATAAAAAATATGATCCATTTCCTGAGCAAAAATCAGCCTCCCAGAAAAAAGAAAATATTATTTTAAACATTTAAAACACGACTTCTTTTTCATAAGGACATTCCTCAATATCCACTTTGCATTTAACAGATTATTTACATTTTCTTTTAAATGCTACATCTTTAAGATTGAGATGAAACTTAGGGACCTGACCCTGAGATGGACTGGTTCCCAGTGAACCAGCAGGAGACAAGTCAATGGGAGTGATTGCCACAGTGCTCATAATACAGCTACTCTGAAAGCTTAATGAGTTTTCTTAAGCAACCAAACAAGTTTTAACTATTAATTTATGTAAATAGGAGATGAATGCATCCATTACAATAGAGAAGGTTTTAGTACAACAGAGGCCCAGCCCCTTGGGGTTCTGCTCACCAGGGGGTTGTACAGGAAGGTCTAAAGCTCCATACTATTATCAAAGTACACAGGCAAGAGAGCAATTTACTTGACCAGATATGCAAGATGGGGCAATCTACTCCTGAGGCAAAACAAATGCTAGACTACCACACTCCATTGAAGCATTTTATTTAATGCAAGCCAAGCAAAAACAGCATGGAAAAATAAACCCCCCCAAAGATTGATGCATAAAAATTAGAAAAGGTGCTGAACTGCAAATTCATATCTAGGATTTTCCAAAGGTTACAAATATTTACTTGGTTTACAACAGGATCCAGATTCAAAATTTCAGTGTACTGATTTCTCTATTTAAAATTACATGTACACCCTTTTCTACTGAAACTACATGTAATAGCTTGGGATAAGTTTCAACAAAGCCTTATAAGTGAACACTTTTTTTTTTTTTTTCCCCCTATGGAAGATACCTATTTCAAGGGAGTATAAAACAGAACACAGGAATAGATCATGTAAGGATAAAGCCACATCTCATGTGGCTGCTGCACTTAACCTTTGGATTGATGCCTAATAACCCATCCGAGATATTGCAATATCTCAGCATGACACACACAATGTTAAATCTTCTCTCTCAAATTTACCCCAAAGCAATACAAATGGTGGGTCACATTACACTAATTCCTGGTCCTGATGTTGCAAGCCCTACCTTAGGCAAAACTCCCTTTGAAATCTCAGGCAGTTTTTCTGAGGTAAGACTGAGAATGATTTGACACAGAGAACACATTTAGATAGCAAGAATATTATAGCATTAAGAAAACAAAGCCCGTTTTTCAAGGAAATTTCATACACTGAGCTGCACTTTATCATTTCATTGTCAGAATTACTTCATAACCATATTGGGGCTATCCTAAGGACAGATACTTGCCTAGAGTTTAAGTTCCAAATATGGAAAGCATTACCATGAAAAATCTTCCCATTTTTGCTGGGAAGCATTCTAGTTAAATCCCTTCCCTGCTTCCAAACATCTTTTACCTTCAGACAGTGGTCATAAGCACTGGATTGCTTAAAAAAATGCACCAGCACATTCCCTCAGACACTTTCAGCTAAAGGAAGTGGCAGTAGCACAGTATTTTATTTAACAGTGCCTTGTGAGATGGTTGTGTGCAGTTGGGTGCTGTGCTGTCATCTGGCACACAGCTGGCTGCCCAGCATTCTGCTAGGGGTTGCCTTCAGCATGTCTGAAGCTGCTTAGCTAAAGCTACCAAGGCAAGCCTGTAAAGGTCCCTTCCTCATTGGCAGGGTGTCTCCTGTTGAACACATGCTAATGGGCAAGTTAAAAATAAATGGAGAGTCTGCTGCCACCAGAAACACTCTTGCTAAGGGGCCCATCCCAAACCTGTGCTACTTACTGACCAGAGCAAATTAGTAGGAGCTCAGAAACCATGGATGGCATGGTGAGTATACAGGGGGCGAGTGAAAAAAGATGAGATAAAAGTGGATAAAAAAAGTGGATAAAAGCTATAAGACTAGGAAAATACAGCTAAGTCTTAGGGAGAACAATAGCTGACTAGTCTGAATCTTAGAACCTAGAAAACTTTGGGATTCAGATACATCCAGAGCCAGCCAAAGAGCAATATCTGAAGTGCCTAGAGCTGCTGAGGAACAAAAAAAAATCTCCTGGAGCTAAAGCTGTCTAAACTGAGTGGCAAGTCTTTCACCCACACCTTGAGTTATCACCTTCCATGCTCTCCAAGTTCAATTTCTCTGCCCTCCTACACAAAATTTCCACAACACATTTTACATATACAGAGAAAAGAAAATCAAAATGAAACAAAACAACAGAAACATAGATGAAACATGCAAAACACTTGGTAATATTGCTGCTACAACCAGCAAATACTGCAGAGTTTCAGAAGGTTTGACACTGGCTGCTTATCTGCAGCTACCCTCAGTGTGAAAGAAGGGGAGCTTGATTTAAGAAAAATAAAAGGTATGGACTGTTGGTATGCACCAAATTCAATAGAATCCCCAAACCTTTCACACTAGTAAAAACCAAACTGGATCACAGATCCGTTTTCAGTACAAGACTGCTCTCTTCCAAATGGCTTCACAGTAAAGATAAAGTAAGGGTGTAAAGTCTAGTGACGTGAAAGTCATTTCTGACATAAATACCAGCTCATAGATTTTTGACTGTAAAAGAACAGAACTTACACTGATAATACTTTGACTTTCACAATGCAGTTCAAAAGTAGGCATTTCTGCAAGTCTTTTGCTTTGAAAAAACACAAGGTAATTTTCAGTGTAGAATTAGGCCTCTCACTGGAGGTTGCCAGTAAATCTTCTGATGTGGAACAACCAATACTTATATTGACAATTTGATTTTTCCGTGAGATCAACATGGGGCATTTCTCAAAAAGCTAATGGATCCATTAGTAAAAGACTATCAACTTAATTGGACAAATTAAAAAACTTGAGCAATTCACTGGCACACAAGAGGTTGTCATAACCTTATTTTTGACAATTTCATTTCCTATTGATTCTGCTTAGAAAAGGAATTATAAAATATTTTAAGCTTTCATATATACTTACTTTAACCTGGACATAAACTCATTAAGACACTTAGTGTTCCAGCATTTGAGGAATCTGAACTAACAAGACTTTTGGACTAAATAACGACCAGTCCTGGAACTCAGCATCATCACTCATATTTGAGCAGCAAGAGGACCAGCAGAGCCTACCCCTGATGCTTCTACTACATTCTTCTTCAGTGGCTGAGCACAGACCTCTTCCCAGATAACATATAGCCAAGTGGGCCAGCCCTGTGGACTACTGCAAAACAAATCATGCCAGAAGATGGACAGCATCAGCTGAGAGAACCCCAGCTCTTCCAGAGGAAATGGGCTTTTTCTCCCAGTATTCCTGAAAACACATGCATAACACAAGCTTCTCTATACCTTATTGAAAAACTTTTGATAAGGTACCCAAGCACTTAATTCCCAGTATCTTCAAAAAATGTGGCCTCAGAGCACTCAAGTCAATTAGAACACTTTGGAAGCAGGACTTAAAAGCCTATGAATATTAGGAACTCTGAAGATTTTAGCCAATAGCTTTGGATACAAAGGCCCAGGTTTTATGTAGTCTACTTTGCTTTTCATGATACAGGTCCAGCAGACTGTCCATTAACAGCAGCTTTCTGAACCACCTTCTCATCTACAGATTTCAGCTACAATCTCATTTGCTCTTCTCTCAGGCTACAGGGGAAAGATACCCAGACAGCAACATTTACAGTTAAAAAAAAAAAAGTAATAAAATCTGAAACAAGAGGTCACAATACCTACACTGTTCTCTAAAGGGAAACACAAGAAAAATGTTTGCAGTCTCTTACTTTACTATCAGAAAGCAGACAAACACCATAATGGTAAAGGTTATAAAATAATGTACATAGAACATATCATACATTGGGTCAGAACACTTCACAAATTTTCATTTCACAAATTAAGGTTCTTATGTCAAAAAATAAATAAAAAAACATGAACACATGCACGCTTGTGCTAAACTTATGCAGAATTTCCTTTTAAAGGCATCATGATCAGGTCATTTCTTTAAACCTCTCCAAGGAGCTGAAAAATTGCCCTTCCTGTATCCCATTGTGGGAATTACCCACTGAGTTGCTCTTTATGTCTGTTTCTGAGAGCTGACGGATGCTGATTCTGGAGCTGGCTGCCAGGTCTTCTCAGTGGAAAGCTCAAGTTTCTGGAAACTGCCCCAGCCAGCACAGTGTGTTTGGTGAGCTTCAGTACAATCTACATTTGCATGGTCTGATTTTGCAAAGACCTCATTATTAACTCAATTGGTAGAACTGGAGGACTGCATCGTTGTTAAGGATGCGCGTTGTCCTGTTAGTGAAAACTGAGGCTTAAAAATAACAATAATGAAAGTTAAATTTGTTTTATAATGTAAGATGCCTTGTTACATCAATTGAGAGATATAGATAGTGTCCTAGAAGAATGAGATGGCAGTGCTTTCACCTTATAACCACATCAAGCAGAAGCTACTACAAGCAATTAGAAAAGTTAAATAAAGGACAAGAATTTAAAAGTGGCCAAAAATTAAGAATGTGGAGTGGTTCGGCCCTTTAAATATGGATCTGGAAGGTTAGAACATGGTATAGAAATAACTACAAAGCAGAAATGCTTTTAAATTATGATAATGACCCAACCGAAGAGAACTCTTTATTACCCTGCTTGAGTGAAAAGACTGGGAAAAACAGCTCGGCCAGGCTACTGCTATTTCACACACAGACAAAAAAAAACTAAACCCAAAACATCTCAAAACACAAGAAACCTCTTTGGAGGAGAAAACAAGTAAATATTGAGCTCTGTCCATATGTCCAATTTTTCAAGAGACAATTACAACTATTTGACAAATTATATTAGAACTATTTTCCTCACAGTGCAAATAATTACCCAACCATATCCTCATTCTCAGAATTCCAAGTAATCTCAGCTTTTTTTAATGTATATTTTCCCACAATTTCAATTTTGCTGAAATGGAAATCAGCTCGTATAACTTTCTTGTTCCCCGTGAACTTTTTTCCAGCTTTCTCTATTCAGAATGCAGCTACATCACTGGAAAAACCTCATAACTTCTAGATATAGTTGCACTTTATAAAATACTAGAAGGTCTATGGAAACACTAAAATACAAAGTCTGAAACTTCTACTTTGCCCTTTACATCCTAGCTATGGCATCAGATGATACTACACATTAATGGCTATGCCTGAAATTCTCTCCTTTTTGAGTACTCATTGTACTTGAAAACTACATTGAAAATATTAACTGGGGATATTGATGGGCATGAGAAAGATAAAAAGATATAAAGTTGTAAGGGCATAGGAACTGAAAGACAGTGTGTTACTCCTATGAAATTTTATGTGAGATAAAGAAGTTTGAATATAGTTATCTTGCACACATATGTAACTGGTGGTATAATCCATCTTTACTTTATCTAACAGATCTATTAACAAAATTAAAGGATTGGACTTCTTACTTGAAATTCAGCATGAAAGAACTTGCAAACACTTAGCCTGTAACAAGATCTTATTTTTTCAGTGTTAGGCCTTGAAAAGATACATGAAGTAAACTATTAATTTGTCAATGTGGACAGTAACTACTTTTCAGTCTGAAGAGTTCTCTGTATACTAAGTCACAGCTAAATATTATCATTAACTGCCCTCTATTTCAGTGCTAGACAAGAAAAAAAGTGTCTCTAGCAGTAGCACATCTTTCACTAGATCAAATATACCAATTTAGAACCCAAATCTGATTTTTCTGGCACATCTGTAAGCCTTGCCAGCAAGATACATACCTTCTAAGTAAACACTCATCCTGCAGTGGTTATCACCATCAGATTGTGAACTAGTTGGCTTATAAGTGCCTATAGAAACAGACAGTTAAGTACAGAATAGAAGTTGCATGGAAGATGCAACATGAGAGTAAGTGTTGTTTGTGAAGAATTAGTATGTAGCCCTAAGCACTTCACAGTGCTCCTTTCTCTAGAATTCACTCTCCTTTCTCTAAAATATTCTTTGTTCCACACTGGCTGAATACTGAAATGTTTGCTTTCTACAGAATATTTTTACAGGCATTTACTCTGTATACACAAAGTCATTTAAATTATTTTCACTATATTTAAAATAAAGCAATAATTTTATTGACTTATGGCAATTCTTGAATTTGGCACCAGCAATCTTTTACAATACAGCTTCTGGACAGATTTAAGCCAGTCTGAGGCAACATTGCCAGTAGAAGGTGCAGTCCCTATTTTCATACTCTTATAATTAGCACTCATGCAACTTACTCTGCGAGAACAAATGATTCTTTTTAAATCTGATTAACTCCCTGAACCACCTGATCACATAGATGCCTTTCTTCCAGTGACAGCACAAGCAAGGGACTGGCAATGTGGGCAGACATAGGCACACATCACCACTGCAGGGATCTGCCTTTTCAGACCAGCCTCAAACAATTGTGACTCTGTACTCCAAGGCTCAGCTTGCTAATAGAGTAAATCCAACTGCCAGGCGCCTACTATTGAATCAAAAAATGATGCAGCTAAATGATGCAGAGACCTGAGCTTCTATGAACTCACACTGTCAATTTAAATTTGTTCAAAAAACCCAACGGTTTTGGTACGTTAACTTTGTACCAGCAAGCTTATGCTGAATCAGGTATCATCTGTCCTACTGCAGCTGGCATAAAGTCAGCATAAACACTGCAACCCATGCTTTAGCTAATTCAAAAGGAAAGTGACTGCGTGCTCACACCTGATCCGGATCAGATCAGCACAGCTGAATGATCCAGTAGATCACAGATGCACTCTGAATGACTGCCCAACAGCCACCTACATGTTTCACAGACAATAGGTTTGGACACACAACGTGCAGTTAAGCTACCACAGTTAATAACATCAAAAGCATCAGGCCTATCTCCAACTATTGCTAAAGTTGAACAGAACTGAGGAACAGCTCTGTCTGCCTCCAAAGGACCAAGCCTCACACGAGCAGCTTGGAAAGAAGCAGAACAATTTGACAGAATAAAGTGTTCTTCAGGTTGACAATTTGAAAGACAATATTTGACTCTGAGGGAATTTGATCTAGGGTAAGCTAGACTTCTCCCTCATCCTACAGCAAGTTACCACATATTCCAGCAAACTGACAGACTTGTGACCAAAAGCAAGAAAGATGAGAAATACTGCACTAACATTACATTGTGCCTGACTGTTGTTGACTTGCTTAGATATTACAGAAGCATTCAAATAAAAGACATGCTTATCTACCCACATATCATAGAGCTAGATATGAACAGGTGAGTTAAAAAATAAAAATCCAGCCTTTTATGTCTACTACTGGTCTGGTCAACTGTGGCATAATTTTTGTATTATTTTGATTGTAACTGTCTGCACATTAGCAGTGGAAATAATGGACAGGCAGTGTAACAGTTGAGAGTTTGGGTTTTAGGTCAAGTTATAAATCTCTCTTCCTTATGCTGTCATGAGTAAGGGAGAAACATATTTCAGTAGCAACTTTAAAGCAAAATTCACAAATTACTACCATTATGTTAAGTGCTAGATATCCCACTGTGCAGTTTTGCTTTCTGAATTTTTACCTTCTTCCATGCACACTTTTAGCCACTGATCGCACAGCCTTTCAGTGTTTTCTGCCTTTTCCTTTAAATAAACTGGCTCTGGCTCCTTCCATCTGGTTCCCCTTCCGTCAGCAACCCTGCACCTGTTCACACCTCCTCTCCTGTTGGATTCCACTGAACATTTCCTCCTCTGCCAGGGCTATTCTGGCACTCACAACCTTTCTGTCATTCAATCCATCTGTCAGAAGTGAACTTTGTTTACCGCAAGCTTCTGCTTTCTTCTTCAAGAAGCAAAGCCCCTCAAGGTCATTGTCAAATGAACTGTCGGTGTGGATTTAAATCCACTTCTGCTAACCAGCAGAAGATGAAGTTCTTTACAGTCCTGTATTTGTGAAGATCAGTGTTGGGTATAGGAGAAATACAGAAGCAAACAAATAGATTTTATTCATTATTCATTAATTCAACTGCTAATGCATTTTCCTTCACATGCTTGTATCTGTACCTTCTTGTAAAGACCAGCATAATCTGAGAAAGACTTGCACAGCTATGCAAAGACATGGAAAAGGATAATAAAACCAGTACAAATAAAATTATAAACGAAAGCTCTTTACTCTCATTTTATCACTATGTAACAAAGATACAGACTAAAAAATGTAAAGAGAAAAAGCCAAATGAGTTAAGTGTACAGTAAAACCTTTAAGCGCCCAACAGCATTCACTGTAAATTAGTTCATCTGCAGCATTTTTTTTAAACTTACCTACTGATGCTTCAAATGTAACACTGTTTAAGACAAAAAAAACCCCCAAGAACCCTGAATATTTTTTCCTGTTTTCAAACCTTGCAAAACACACATATGCAACTCTCTGTTGAAATACTGCTTCTACATAGAGACAAATTGTAAAGATTCTTTGTCAGGGCTGAGACTGAATTCATATTGTCACAACAGGATACATTATTTTTAGCAATTACTTTGCTCATATTTATTTTCAGGAATACATTCTGATAACCACAAGCTCCTCAATTATTAACTAACCTTGAGAGTCTCATTCTTTTGAAATAAGAAATATCTTTAAATTTCACTGCATACCTTGGGTATCCCTTAATAAAAAAATTAAAAAAAAAAAAAAAGAAAAAAGTCTTTCTCCAATGTTAAATACAGTACCAAAAAACCCTCACATATTTTAAGTTTTGTAAGCAATTTTAACAAAGCACCCTTTTTATTACCCTTCTACCAAAAAAATGAATTTAAAATAAAGCTTTCTGGGAGCAAATCCAGGAGGTAATCCAATCTCATTAGCAGAAATGCAGTTATACTTATGTTAGGTCTGAATTAGACCCTAATAAAAATTGAATTGACAAATACTGAACAAGTTTAGCTGGATAATAACTTAATACTGATCTATCCCTTATACAGGGACTAGTCCCTGCATTTGCAAGAGAATGTTTTCTGATGCTGTGATCCTCTTCCATAGCAATTTATAGGCAGGTGAACAAAAGCACTGGAAATAGAAGAACTCTGAAACAAAAAAGATGCAGCTATGTCCCACCTAACCGCAAAGAAACTTTTTCACCCTAGTTTTATTAAAGCCCTGTGGAAGGCAACTGATCAACGAGGAGAAGCTAATCAAGAACAGTTGCTTCTATTTTTACACAAATGTAGTTTGATATTCAAACCACCAGGAAGACGGGGGCAACCAACAGTGGCACACTATTAAGCTTGCCATGCTGCCAGCACAGCCAGGGGAAGGTGGTCAGCCTTGTCAATCAGCCGGCAGCAGAGGCTGTGCTCATCTGCTTGCTCAGGACAGGCATCTCCCAGCTCCCACTTTCCCCCTGACCAGTCACTGGCACAAGGGCACTGAGCAAGGGGGTGAGGAGAGCAGCCAGGCAGCCAAAGCTGGCACACTCAGTGATTTTCCTTCCTCCCTCCATCCACCAGCTACCTCCTCTAGAGATGACAACCTACAAGCTGATGCTCTTCAGTGTCAAGTTTGATCAAGTGCCCAGTTGAGGACACTTTGGGTTCTCTATTGATTTCTTTTTCTCCTAGGCAAGAATTTCAAGAGCTGAATCTTGCAAAGAATTGAAAAAAAAAAAAGGAAACCAAACCAACAATCACTGTGACTGCACAAAATAACTTGGAATGCACTTGTGAAAGCACAAGGCAGCTCACAAATACCAAATGCTGAAAGAAAAAGTTCATTTTAGCTTATTGTGAAAATAAGCTTTCAGATGTACTTGAGAGAAAGCTGTAGAACAAGTCAAAATTAAAGATAAAAATCAGATCCTTTTTTCCAGTAGCAAAGTCAGCAAAAAACTCAGCAGCCTTGAATACGTCTGAAAAATTTTTACAGTTAAAAAAAAAAATCATTACCCTGTTGTCATTAGTCACACAAATAGAAAACCTAATTTGAATGAGATCAAAGTAAATATTTGATACACATGTGTACACTTATTAATGTAAGTGCTGAATAATAACTGCTCAAAACAAAGACCTTATAAAGATGTTTGTTTTCTACAGCAGCTATGTCTCTTCTGTATTTCATCCGAATTCACTGCTTGCTCCAAAGCGCTTTAAGTATTGTCAGTGCCCCTGAACCACACTCTACATGCAGTAGTAATTTGGCTGCCTCAGCAACCTGATGTGATGTATAAAAGATGAAATCATTAGAGAAATTTGATGTGACCAGTTGCAGCTTAAGTGCCATGAAGAAAAATTCAGATGAACCTCAGACTAAAATCTGAAAATGTATTATCGCCTTTTCTTTGAGAAATTTGTATTTTAGGACAGTAAATTAATTGTCAACCTTGTCTTAATGCGTTAAAAAATTTAAAAAAAGGTTGATTTATAAAGACTTTCATATTCAAAATTGATACACAATTTTGGATTTATTCTTTACTCTTTCAATTGTATTTTCTCTTTCCCCTTTAAACTTCACCAGTGGCCTTTACTTTGTACAGTAAATCAGTAAAAACACAGTAAATCAGTTTGTACAATCATATTAAATGTGTTTTAATGATTAAATAGAAATATATTTAAATAACTGTGTATTATCCTGACATAAAGTATATCAGCTTCAAAATTTCTACAAGGCACTGCCAGAACACGACAGAGCCGATTTATTTCAAATCATTCAGTATCAGTCTTCGTAAAGCAGCATATGGTCTTATCATGGCAGGTAAAATATTTTACCTTCTATAATAACGCAGAGCAGCTAATTTATATACATGCTGTATAATCAGATAAACAATTTCAGCTGCACTATGAAAACCTGTAGGCAAGGGAGCAATTTATCCCCCTACATTTTATTGATTTTTCTGTCTATATATTCATATAATTCCTATAACAATAGAGGTTATTCTTTCTTCCATCCCCTACTTCAATTATCTTAAAGCAAGACCTTTCTGTTGTGGAAATATTTGCAGTTTCTACAGCTGCAGGACAAAGAACTGAGACATTTTCACAGAGTTGCTCGGGGGAAAAGGAGGGGGAAAAAAAGCTTGCAAGATTCTATTGCAAGTAAAGCAGAGTGAATGACAACTTTCAAAGCTACCACAATCATTTACTAATGTGCTGCTATACCAAATAAGTCTAATTTTTTTTGACAGCACCAAATTAGATTTATTGCAGAAACTGCTGCATAAATAGCATATGGCTATGTTATACCACCTATTTCAAATCCCTGTAATGTTTCCTCCCCTCCCTGCTCAAAATGAATAATTGAGCCAAGCTATAAACCTTCTGCAGACGAGAGATACACAAGTTCAAAAAGCAGATGCAGGAGATGTAGATTTCTTTGTTGAAAACGTCTAAAATGTATCACATATCCCAGTCAATATAAACTGGGCACTAATAGGTCAGGTCTCCTTTGCCACACTTCAGGATTTTATTTCCTCCTTTCCCTAATAAAATTTGTTTTTCATTTCTCTTTCAAGCTGACAGTCATCAACATGGGGCATGACCTCGTAATCCTCTTGCACATGACTACCTTTTACTTGCACAAGAAATCCTATTGATCTTCTAACGTGAGTGAAATTATTCATGTGACTCGAGATCAGAAGGCTCGGACCTCCATTCATTCCCCACAAGCTTGCGTTTATGAAGAGGGAAGTGCCTCCTCTGAGCAAAACTGAAACACGAGAAAACTGGTTTCATTCATCGGAGAGGCCCAACCCTGTGGGAAGGTGCTGACCTACAGCTCTCCCCCCCTTTTCAAGAGAAGCAAAGTTTTCTTATCAGTTTGCCGGGTCACTCCCCGGGCCCATGTGCTTTTATATTTCTGACAATCGCCACAGTCTACGTTCAATATGCTGCTGCCATACAACAAAAAAACCACGCGTCCTCATCAGGCGGCACGACCGGGAGCAAGGACACCAATCTTTGGGGTTAGCAGGGGGCACGGTCCCCCTGGGGAGAAAGTGCCCAAAGCCCAGTGGGTCACCCGCACAGGGAGCCCATTGTGTGGCCCCTTCCTCCCCTCTCCCTTGAGCCGGGGCGAGGTCTGCCGCGTGCCCCCAAAGTTTGCGCGGTCGCCGCGTGGAAAAGACGTTGCAAGGTCTTCTCTGCGGCCGGCGGGCACACCACTGCACACATCGTGGAAGGCTGTGGCTACCCCGCCGCTTGCCTCTCGGTGGTCAGTCCTCCCAGCTGCCCTATCCGTTACTGTCTGATTAGCTCTGCGAAGGAGCCCCTCCCCGGACAGCTTTCCCCGCCATCTGTTCCACACGCGATGGCTGCCGCCCAGCAGCCTCGCGCTGCCCTCCTACCTGGCACCCGGCTCCCGGCCTTACCCCAAAGTGCTAACACAGGTTCTCGCTGCTGGCAGAGTCAGGATTTCATTACTACTACTTTGACAAGTGCAGGGTTGTTTGTAATTTCTCTTTTATCCTGATTTTGATTGTACAACCACCTCCCACTGATTCAGTTTGCTTCAGTTTTGTTGCTCACAGATTTTACTCTCCACATTAATCTCCCTCTGGCATGTTACTGCATCTGTTCCCTTTTTTATTATTAATTTTCAAATTCCCACCATTTTTGACAAAAAGGAGGTAATCTACACTCTGCTTCTGCCCATTTCATTTTCTTTAATTTGGAAGATAAGTATGAAAGCGTGCCAAAGAAGTTAATTCTCTGTTAACAGTTTATTTTCTGGCATCCCGGTGTCTTTGTATATGAAAAACAGAAATAAATGTTGACTGAATCACAACAACATAGTTGCAACCATCCCTAAATTTAATGAAAAGTAAACATATGAAGCAGAATCTAAGAAGTTCATTAGTTATCAGAGTTGTTTTATGTTATCACTCCTACCTGCATTTTAAAACAATAGTTTTACAAAAGATGAGCAAAATATATATGAAAAATACAAATCTATTACTGCTTACACTTGATTTCTTCTCCTCCCCTCTCCTCCACTCTTTCCCTCAATTTAAATGTTCTTTTTCCTTTTGTCAGTCTGGGAACATAAAACTTCAGTAATTTTAGTAGCAGCATTTCTTCAAATGTTATCTAATTTCCAGTACAGACAATGGACTCTTTCTGATGAGCTAAACTGTTGGGGAAATCATGACATTAACTGTGCTGCTAGCTAATAGATACTACTAAGAAAAAAACCCCCAAAACTAACAGCAACAAACCAATAGTTAATACTAAGCATAGTGCAATTCCTAGAAGGCTTAATATAACGACCTTCTAAAAATCAAATGGTTAGTTTATATTTTATCATTAGATATTATAGCTTAAACAGGGAAATTAATGTCTGAGGCATGCTGCAATTCTAATGAGGAACGCTGGTGACAACATCCAGCTCGACACCAAAGCTCCAGTGACTAAATAAAGCCACAGGAACCTGGAGGTGTGCGATTTATTATACGTGTAATACAAATTAGCATTAATGGAGTCGTTGAAACCAGCAAGAAGGACTTATGCTCAGTAGGAAGGCTACTACACTGTACTCCACAAATGCCACTTTCTTTGATATGCTGTTTTCTAGAGACTGTATGGTTTGCAAAAATAAAGGAGAAAAGAAATATCCCATAATGCGGGAAAATAACCAAAATCAAGATACACTATCCTCACCGTAACATAAACTTTTAACCTTCAAGAGAGTGACAAAAGAATTCAGAGTAGCTTGGCAGGTCTCCTGAATCTGGAAGCACAGGATATTCTACTGTTTAGTAGTTCTTTCCCAAAAAAAAAAAAAAAAAAAAAAAAAAAAAAAAAAAAAAAAAAAAAAAAATCTGCTACAAGTCCATTCCATCTCCCAACGAATTTGAGATGACATTTCAGTCAAAAATAGAGCCATCTACCTAACTCCATGTGTGAGAAAATGCATGATGGCATAGAAAATATGATTTTTAAATTCAGTGATTTCCCTCACTTGCTTAGATTTATTTAACTGTGTTAGGACATACAAACAGGAACTACATCCAACTGCAACTGAAACAAATAATAGCTTCAGATTTGCTTTGCAACAAAAAAAAAAGAGAAATTTTTACTGATGATTCTGTTGCATAAGAGTATTGGAAAATTTTATTAAATTAGATGAGATGATAAGACCTGGGCAATCTGTTAACATCGTGCATCTTTTACATGATCTTTTCCACTAACATACTGACATGATTTTTAACAATTCTTTGCTCATGAACTAAGAACAATAGGATCTGCATGTTTTCTGCTCTGTGAAGAATGGATTCAAGTAAGGCTTGTTAGAAAGACCAAACCTTGCTAAAGTAATGGCAATTTAGCTTCAGAAGTAATTTCCCAAGATTCTGCTACTACAGCAACCCTAATGAAAAAAAAACAACGCTGAAACTTGGGTTAAAACACCCAACAACTTTAAAGAGGCATGGTCAGTGTCACAGCATGGTGACATCTGCAAAGTTACATGACTGACAAGCAAAATTACACAGTAAAAGTTCTGTATTTTCCCAGCTGAATCACTGACTAGAATCAATAACTGGATATGAATGTTAATAGCAAGGATTTCTGAGCAACATACTACTCCAGGAAAAAAGGTGACAGGAAAAGGCAAATTTAAACTCTGTGGCAATGGTTTAGAATAACTAATTGTAACCTTTTTTCTTGATTTTTAACACGTACACTTTGTTATCTTAGAAAGTGTTTAGTTGGTAATCAAATCAACATTGTCTGAAAACTAGGATGAAGTGAAAGAAATGGGACTCTTAAGTAGAGTTCTGCAAAGCAGAACTTCTCATTAAGATATAGACTGCATGCTCTCATTTAATCTGTTATTGTAATATTTATCATCTCATTTTCATACATTAAAAGCCAAAGTTCTCATATGCAATTTATTATTGTATATATTTTCAATATTCAAACATAGAATCAGTAGATTAGTTAAGAACTTTTCTCCTTAGTAGTATACTAACTCATAAAACCCAAATAATTTTTTCTGTACCTCCTTAGCTACCTCTGATTTTTGCCATAACAACACAGACAGGTCATGCAAGGCAACAGAAAGACTGTCCACAACCGTGTAACAGCAGTACAGGACTCCCACAAGTCCAGCATTGTAAGAAGACTTGAAGTGGGCCAGCTGGTTCTCTCCTGAAAAGAGGGAAATCAGCAGGATGAGGCCAAGGCCAGAATCCCCAAGAGATGCACTAAATCAGTGCAATTTCTGCAGCAACCTCCCACAGGCAGGACTCTAGAGCTTAAAATCTGTTTTCCTTGGCAAGTGACACAGTGAATGATTCTATAACCCCCACAGGATTCCTATTACCACTAGATTTCCAATGAGTATTTTTCACTGGCACAGCTGCCATTTGAGGTGAAGGGAAAAAAGAATTAAAGAAGGCAGACCACAAGTTCATGTGCAACAATTATGGATGTACCAATCCATTAAAAACATACGGAGTTCCAAATGCAAAACTAATGCCACTAGAGACATTTAACTTTTATACCTTCACTAATTCAGAAAAGCTGTTCTGGCAGGAAGGGATCCGAGAGGAAGAAAAAGAGTACAGGCCACAAAAAGTTTCATATTAGTAGAGGATCTTTTCCTCTGTGACTCAGAGAAAACATCTGTGGAATAACATCTCTAACCTTGCCATACCAATCTAAGTCCACGGTGACAAAAGTAACACAAATCTCTCATCTCCTTCCCTCTTCTTCAACTGTGACAGCAACATCCCTACTGTTTTCCCAGAAAGCAGACAGACACTTCAAAGATAAGGAGGACACAAAAAACCTACAGAGGACATCATATTACAGAATTTGGAGAATATCAAGAACGATTTGAATGTATTTCCCATGCTGCAGTGCATTTTTCTAACAATGAGATTTTAGCATTAAAAAACCCCAAAACATTTCACCACTTATAAACCAAGGCCATAAAATCAAACAAAGGATAAAAAAATTTTAAAAAGATTACACAGAATCACAGAATCATTGTGGTTGGAAAAGACATTTTGGACCATCAAATTGCAACCATTAACTTAACTCTACCAGTGTTAAACCAGTGTTAAACCATGTCCCTAAGCACCACATCTACATTTCTTTTAACTACCTCCAGGGATGGTGATTCAACCATCTCCCTGAGCAGTATGTTCCAGTATCTGATAACCTTTTCAGTGGATAAGTTTCTTTTAATATCCAGTCTGAGGTTAGGACATTGCAGAAAAGTAGCTCTACTAAGTCAGAAAATGTAGCTTTGGCAGATCAGCATCTGTCTCAAAATCAGATGTCTGTAAAAATTTGTGTGAACAGGGCCAGCACAGAACATTATTTGCCCAAAATATAGTACACAGCTTCCAGTGATTTGCACCTCAGAAACCTCCTTTATCAGAGACCATAAACTGAAAAGCCATCTGAACAATCTGTATGTTCGGTATCCAGCTGTATGTACCTTGCTATTTAGAAGTGGGCAATAATCCTCATTTTAAGTATTAAAAAAGATAAAATAAAATAAAAAAATAATTGGCTAGTCAGATTTTCTTCAAGATATCCTGAGTTTTATTGCATATAATCAGCCTTGTGCTAAAAGGAGCGTGATAAGCCATTTGGTTAACTATCACAACAAATCATTAGTAATAAAGTTCTGCTAAATCCAAACTTTAGATATCTTAACAACTCACCCAAAACTTTTTTCAAGTTCATTAACCTCTAGCATATTTTTTCTCTAAATACAGGCTGTTAGGGTGGTACTTTCTTCCATCTGTTAAACAACCGTGCCCTGAATTACACAGAAATTTAGCTGAATAAAAAAGTGATTCATTGAATTTATTAGTTTAGGTGAGGCTCTATTTTATTTCCAGTTAATCAATGGCAGAATTCTCACAAAACCCAAGGACTGAAAGGCTTGCATAAGCATGCAGACTTCTACAAAGTGATAAAATTCTGATGGTTCTACCCCACCACGTAAAATTTTAAAGTAACTTAACTTGTTTAATGTAAGGACCGAGCTCCCAGATTGGATGTTCAGTCTTATGGGAAGCAGTGGGGACAGAATAGAATAAAATCCACACGCAAAACCAACCAGAATCCTGCAGACAGCATTCTTGCAGCTATCAAATACTCAAGCTGTAATGAATCATTGAGATGTCAATCTTTTGGTGTTTTTTGGAAATGTGCAATGTACAGTGCAGTAAATGGCTCTGGGAGCTATATCCAAGGATGGAATAAACTCATGCAAAGTCTCCTCCCCACAGTTTTTGCATTGTATCACATCTTCACTGGGCAAGTGGCTTGAACACCCTCCTCACATACTTGAGCTTACTTCCTGTTCACAGAAAGCAGTATTACCTTATGACTCTTTAACCTCCAACGAAGCTTAACATGGTTATGTTCATGTTCCTCTCATTCTGCAGAAACATCAGGTTATTAATCTAAGAACTCCTATGTTTAAAGATGCTACTGTACACCACAGTCTCAAATGCCATTTCAAATGTCTTTGTCTACCAAACATGGAAACAACAAGAAGAATGTAGCTGCACTCTCTCCTGCTCTTCTTCCTGCCCAAAAGCATGTAACCTCATCACCAGAGCTGAAAAGAGCCTTTTCTTCGTGCAGTAATTCTCTTTCATAAATGGCAGTTCATAACTCACTTTACAGTTCATAATTCACTTATTTAAATCTCCACTTTTAAGATGACTGAGGGCTGCCCATGCAGTCAATGATTGCAAGCATCTATAACAACTGTGGGGAAGCCTTTGGCAAAAATTTAGCAGAATGAAATTGGTACTACAGCATGTAATAGGATAAGGGGTACCTGGTGAGGTGCAGTTGGTGCTCAGATTTACTCAGCAGTTCTGTCAGTTTTACGCACTCCTCTTTGGCTCCTGTCACATCCTGCTGGGCTTGTTCCAAACGCTGTTTGTTTCCATTCAGCTCTAATCCCAGTTTTTCTATTTTCTTCGAAAATTGTAAAATTAAAGAAAGCATATTTTAAAAACGCACAGAGATATATTTTAAGACAATAGATCTTACTGTGATCAAAGCTCTTCAAGAATAATGCACATTTTGGTTTAGACCACATATTGTTTGTCCACAAAAATGGCAAACCAAGCAAATTGAAATATTTGAATTTACATTTTTATGAAAAGTCAAAATGCATAACATAACTATATAAAGTAACACACAGGCAACGTTATTGTCTTCACATTAAGAAATCCGTGAGTTCAATCATTTTCCAACGAGAAGGCTTCCATATTTGTGTGCTGAAGTCACTCTGTTAGAAACCCAGAAGGCAGCAGAACCTGCTGGGCATAAGATAGCTCTCGTGATCATTCATTTTGCTTACCTATTACACAAGTGATGACATGTGGCAATTTAGCTTTGTCACACTCACTTTATCTAAGAAGGCAAAGGTAATTTTTTTATTTTACCATGACTGAAAATAAGTTATGAGTTTCAGCTGAATCCTAAACATTCCAGCTGCTGTTAATTCTGCCATTTTCTAACATCATTAGTCGCTATATGACAACTAAACTAAGTAAATCTGGTTAGTTGATGAGTCTATTGATTTATTTTAAAAATAACTATAAGCAAATTTGCATTACCAGCACAGAATCAAACGATCATTTTGATTGGAAAAGATCTTTAAGCTCACCAAGTCCAACTGCTAATCCAGCACTGCCAAGTCCACCACTAAACCATGTCTGCCCCTAAGGACCACACCTACATGCTTTTTAAATACCTCTAGGCACCTTTGTTTCCAGCAAAGTATACTGGACTTAATATCTCTAACTGAAGCATATTGTCATAACTGAAACTTTTTTCACAAATACTCTCAGATGCAATACATTTTGCCCTAAATCCATATACAACATGTAAGTACCTATAGAAATACATTTGTATCATAATACAATACTTTGTCCTAAGGATGCTTTTAAGACAACCAATGGAGTACAGAATAAGCTAACAATGTAATTTTATCACGTAGTAACTATTCTGTACTAAGTCCCTTTATAAATATGTATTTGCTGTTGGGGCTGGAGGGAACTTGCATGGTTTTCAGTCAACTAATCTATGAAAGGTGATTTTTAGCACAGAATAAAATTGTTCATATAAGGAGATAGTACTGAATAGCTATAAGACTTCAAATTCACATTATAACTTACTTTGGAATCATAGAATAATTTCAGTTGGAAAGGACCCCTAAAGGTAAGCAGGGACACCCTCAACTATGAGGGTTGCTCAGAGCCTCATCAAGCCTCACCTTGGACATCTCCAGAGATGAGGCCTCAACCGCTTCCCTGGGCAACCTGTTCCATGTTTCCACTACCCTCCTGGTAAAGAACCTAACATCCAATCTAAACCTACTCTTCTCTAATTTAAAATTAGAGTAATATTTTGTGATAGGTTCCTCATTAATAGAAAAACCTTAGTTATCTTCTTTACCTAATGAAATTATTCACACATCCTATAAGAACGAATGAATGTAATGCAGTCCCAATATTTGTACTCAAAGCACATTTGTAATACTGTTGTCTCTTTTCCTCTCATGTTAACCTAAATGTTAACCTTAACCACTCACAGTAAGTCATGATGTTGTAGACAATCTTTTCATCCATAAAAAAGTTTCAAAATGATATTTTAAATTTATTTTTATTTTTGCTAGTTACTAATCTCTACACTTGTTCACCACAAGAGCACTCCAAGGGTCATGAAAGAAATTTTGATTAGAATTTGAATGTCACCTTGCTTTATCACATAGACCACCTACCAATTAAATCAGTAATTGCAAGTTTGAATACAAACACAGTGAAACTAGTTGCAAAATAATTTGTATTCTTCCCCTCTAAAACTGTGACAACCTATTACACTTCCAGAATATCTTAAAGCCAGGTGTGCAGAGGTATTCAGTTACATATGCTTTGCATTTTCACTTATTTCCACAGACGTTTGCATATTTTAAACTGAATAAAAGTCTCAGTGGGTTCTCTACACTCTATTTTTCTTAGCAGCAGTTCATTAATATTATTTCTCCCTTCATAGTAAGCAGGCACATGAGTTCTTCACTGTCTTTAACTGTGAAGATAGGGAAGTTCAGAAACATCCTTAAAAACATTCTTAAAATTTGCTTTAAGAACATATCCAAGCATACCTTTAAAAAGCCCCCTACAAATTAGTCAGAAAGCATCAACTAAGTATTTGAAAAATCACAGCTGAGATCATAAATGCAATCCAGATCACTCCTTCAGGGAAAAGTTTCCAGGAACAGATGGGCTTTACACCATTGCCTAGAGTTAAACAGGCTCAGTCAGGTTTTGACACAGACCCACAGAAGGAAACTAATTCCAAGTGCAAGAACCTCTGGTTAAAATACTCTGCTTCCATCAGCCAGATGCTGAACCTGCAGGGTTGAACCCAAGAATACACCCATAGATTTCAGCTGTCATGAAAGTGCAGAGAGAAATTCTCAGACGACTCCATGACAGGATCTTTAAAGATTTACAGGAATCTTATGATTTCTTAAAAAAAGTACCAAACACAGGTGTTGAAGAACAATTTTATTTCTGCTATTTTCACCAGTAATTCCAAAATACAGAATCAGCTCTTTTGCAAACACATCTATGTGTATTTGTGTGTACGTGTAGGTATAGATATATATATATATAAATATATCTTAACACCAATATTTAGAGATGCCCACAGCATGAATTCTATGAAGAGTAGCAATTATACACAGGAATCCCTGCTACAATCATGTCAGACACAGCAGAGAACCTCATGAGAAAAAGATGGCAGCAAAACATCATCCAAGACAAAGTGCTACCAGCAACTTAGAAACATGAAGCATCTAATCCAGGTGTATTTTGGGAACACAGTTAAATTCTGTTTTCTAGCACTAGCAAACATTCATAGAAAGTAATTTGTTAGGAGCAACACATCAGCACAGTGAAAACAGCCCATACTCTGAACATTACTGGTTGAGTGTTTAATGACTTTGGTTTAAAGACTGAGATAATAGTTTGAAACTGAGACTATGAAGTCTCAGAACTTTAAACTCAGAATTTAAAACACTGGGAAATTACAGAAGACAAATGCTCCATTCCTGCAGGGCACCTTATCAGAGAGCATCTTTCCAACACTACTCAGACTCAAACTAGTTTCCATGTTACTTTTATTTCCCATTTCTTCTCCTGGGAAGCTACAAGCAGTTCTGTAGCTGCTATCTGGGCTTCAGCACAGAAACAAAGTGAAGTATTTTGCTGACAACTTTGTTTCTCATGCAGCGTTAATTTGATCCCTCAGTGCCTATCACTTGGGATACAGCTCTTTACAAGATGATCAGAGAGTATTTCTTCAAGGTACTTAACTTTTCAATGTATGTGAGAGACAAGAGATGGAGTACAGAACTGCAAAAAGACAGATGACAATCTTGCATATAAGAAAATCTGAAACAGATTTTCAGTATAACAAGGAACAGAATTATCATAATGTATATGTACAACAAGACTACATTAAGGTTGGAACAGGCAACTTCTGGTGCTTAACTCTGTAACTTTAATAATCTTATTACTTCTGCATATAATTTAAAAATGTAATATTTAATCTGCCTTGCACTGCAGTCACCTAAACTCCCAGGAATATCAACAGGCACTCTGCCATTGAAAGATGTCAGGCTAAAACCCGGTAAAAGACACATCATTATTAGTAAGCCAAAGCACATCAATACCATTCTGCATGCATATGTAATTCAGTCACAAGAAAGAAGCTTTACTAGACAAAAAATCAGGCCTAGGTGAAATATTACTGCAGTAAAATTTTATTCTACTTCAAGTACTCTTTTTTTCACTAATACCACCTTTTACATCTCCACTTGAAGCATTTAGGAGCCTTCTATATTTTTTTTTTTAAACACTTTAAGTATTTCACTTCTCATTCATTAGTTTATCATGAATTTACAAATTATCTTCTGATTTTCAGAATGTATTTTTAAGTAAACACAGAAAACATAAAAGATGATTATTCAAACACTGAATCAAGTCTTCAAATATCCTCTTCAGAAATGATCATAAATTATCTTCACCTAACAATACTTATGTATCTTGTAAAACTGTGCTGTTTAATTAACTCAACATCTTTTTATCTCTACAAATTGTGATAAAATGAAATTATAATTTCATTCAAAACAAGACAAATTAAAGATTAAAATTGTTTAATTCTTTTCATACTGATGATGATTCTATTGTATGCAGAAAAACGCAACTTTAAATTCCAAACTAGCAGATGTTTTCCATAGAATTTTAAGTAGCAGCAAACTGACAGAAAAGACAAATGCTTTTTTTTAAACAAATGAGAATGATTAAGCTGTGATAAAAGAACTCTTACTCTGAAGTAAATGCAAAAACAACTTTTGAAGACTGAACAAAATCAGAAATACACTAAAACCATATGAACTTATAAGTGATTTATGACATTCACTCTCACTGTCATCAACACACTGCTGTACTAGTGTGCTCCCATGTCAGGTAAGAAAATACATAACATAATCTGAAAAATAAATTCTGCACCACTGCACAAATTCTGGACTAAAAGTTTGGAAAGTATTTTTATGAATTTACAGTACTTTCTTTTTGTTTCATACTTCTTTCTCCACCATTATTAAAAGATTAAAGGGCCATAAAATAGAACGAAAAAAGAAGGACAAGTATAATGTTAAAAAAAGTTAAATATGTTTACTATCATCATTGGTATTTGCAGGTACATCCACAGAAAACAATCAATATCTATAAAAACAAACTTCAAATTAATACACATTAAAATTTTACCAACCCTGATGCTAATATGCTCAATTTCTTTTACTGAAGTTGCCCTTCAAAGCAAAGAAATTATGATAGTGCACTATCTGAGGCTATAATTAATGTCTTTTTAAGATGTGTCACCTGCATGGCCATTCACATGTACTGAAACATGATAGACAGCAGGGGCAGGAAGTTTTTGTACTATTTAACATTGATCTCAATCCATGCTGCCTTCTCTCTTTATTAATGGGTTAATTAATCGGGGACAGAACAAACAATATTTATTTAAATTTATTTTTAATTTTAAAAAAAACAGCAACAAAACAAGACAATTTTTATAGCAACTTTTCAAAGTATTTTGCATAGATAAGTTATCAGTCCATAAGCAGCAGGGGTCACTTGCAGCCATTTCTATCCTAATCCTGATATCAATCAAGCAACTCTAGATTCTGAGTGGTCTCTAAACCTCAGACCTCCCAGGTGTTGCCATCTGACATAGACTGTTGGACCTGAAGAACGATTCAACTTCATATAAGACAGTTAGGGCCACCATAAGGTTATGTCACATACCATCAATGTTTCTGTCCCCTTTGCACTCTATATGAATTACTGCTGCTTCCCATTCAAATCCAAATGAGGATAACAAAGGAGTTATGAAAACTAAATTCTCCTTTCTGGAAGTAGAACTGTTATAAAGCTGTGGGAATATACAAGAAATAGTGGGAAATACTTGTGTCCACAAAGAACACCTCTTTCAAAGAGGTCCATCAGAAAAAACACACAGGAAACTGCAAATTATACAAATCATTTAGCGCACAAAAGAAATGTAAAAAACCTTTCTTGACATGAAAGGAAATTAATGGGAGCAGAAACATGAGAAGGAGCTGCACTAAATACCCATGGTTCCTCTAAAGAGTTTTCCCCGTGCCTGGATCACAAGCCAATTGACCTCTAAAGACCACAAGGACAAGCAAATACATAACCTAGATAAGCAGTGTAGGCTGTAATTTGTTGGGCAGCTACTATTCTAGCCTGATCTAGTAGGAATCTTGAACTCCTCAAAGGGAAGGAGTTTTGTGACCACTTTGTCACTTGCACTGCAAAGAAATGCAAGAGCACCTGGCAGTACTCTGGCACCCCATGTGCTCCATTTCCAAGGCAGAGGCTCAAGATGGGAGCCATCACCTCAGCAAAGGTCAGCAGCCACAAACCTCCCACAAAAAGACTGATAACTAACAGACAGGACATTGCAGTTTGCTAGGAAGAGCCGGGGTGCTGGAAGAACTTGAGAATCACATAGATTCATTTAACAGGCTGCTTTTGAATGCACACATTTTTAAAGCAAATTAAAGCAAACTTTCTACCTGCAACAGCTAACTGAAGCAGCAAAAAAATTGTGTTGCTAAGTATATATTTATGAATACTAACACACACACACTATTTTTTCATTAAGCAACAATCTTAAGTGTCTATCCTTGTGAAACTCTCAAGAGCAATGGGGCCCCTGGATACCACAGATAAAGTCCCTGGGAAACAGAGAGTAGTAAATGGCTAAAACATGTTATTCAAGGATTTTACCTCATTATTTCCCTGAAAATATTTGCTTTCGATTTGCTAAAATATTTAAACTGCAATACTATTTCAGGAACAAAACTTCCAAACCCGGAGAGAGATTACTCCAGTCCCATTTTAAACAGACAACAACACTGCACTAGAGATTAGCTCAGCAGCCACCAGAAGAGATAAGAAATTTTGTTCCACAAGACATTTTTATTTTAACAGATTGCACTGGGAGGGATGGGGAGAGAACAGGGTGGTGCAAAATAGATGGCTTGTTTGCTGATAAGGGAATTTCAGAAAGGAGGGATGCATATAGGAAAAAGGAAGAAGATTACTCCTACTTCATTATTGAAAAATCCAGGAAAGAACAAAACTTACTACTTTTTAACTTTCAAAGATATATTTGAGATTACTGATGTGGCATTGACTATTATATCCTGGACAGCATTAACAAATAGCTGGAAAGAATATCTGTGCAGTAACAACTGACAAGTGAGAGTCAGGGACCTCTACACTCCTCCTGATTGGTGGCACAATGACTATTGATAAAACCACCATTTTTCTAGTCTAAGAAGGAGAAAAAAAAACCCCAAACAACAGAAAACAAGTTTGCTTGTTTTTTTAATACAATGCATACAGACACAATACCAAGAGCTATTCAATGATTTTTGATGCTGCTCTGGCAAGGGGGTTGGACTAGATGATCTTTTGAGGTCCCTTCCAACCCCTCACTTTGTTATTTCGGTGATTTTCCTACTCTGAATAATGTTTAGTGCATGTTAATTATCTTCTCTTTCCATCTACTAATGGTGTGACAGCACCCTGGGTGACAAAGCATGGATCAAGGTCACATGGGCCAAGTACACCTAGGAATGATAAAATCCTGATTACCAACTGGGTCATTCCTCTCAGCAGGCCAGCTGCTCAGGAGAAGCAGACCAGGACAGAAAATGCAGACCAGTCAGTACAGAAAATTCTACTGTTGGGAATCCCAGTCCCTGGGATTTTTTACATGGAAACATGACCAAGAAGTTAATGAAATTTGCTTGTATCACTGCTCCTTGAGGAATGGATGTCTGACAGAAGGGAGCAATGCCATAGAAGAGCAGCAGAGGCCATATCATAATTATTTATTTTCTTATACATTGCAGGGGTGTAGATAAATGTTTTTCCTCAAAAATCTTAAGAGCTAGTAAGTACAGTTACAAAAAAGAATGGTGCTCCTCCTGAAAAGCTCAGAAAATTCATATCAAAGCAAGGCATAAACTACTATTTTACTCTCTTCATATTTACTCATTTTCAAATTAGCGCATTAAATGCCCCAAGCAGCAAATGATAAATTTAAAAGAGTTAAGTTTCAGCAAAGGTTAATGTTTCTTAACGTTTTCTTGTACAAAAGCAGTTTGGATTTACTACTTTTAAAGTCATTATACATAAGGTAAGAGCAGGTAAGAAAATTTGGGTAGAGTTTTAAGCTGCCTCTGGGGTTTTGATTTTTGCTTCCCAAAAAATAGCCTTCAAGTATGTTTAATGATTTAACAGAACTTCGAAACATTACTTCCATAGCAACTTTTTAACTAAGGAGATCACAAACTGTTAGGTATAGGACTTACAAGAATACACATAACTCATAAACCTAACCCACCCTCACCATCATTATTAAAACTTGCAATTTTATTAAGTTTCGAAATGTCTAGTGATATCCTGAATGTCCCAGCTTGTGAAAAATCTAGTATTTTGAATCTGACTCATGGAAGCATATTACCTGTTCATAAAAAGACACTTCAAAAGACACTTCAGTGAATCAGTGTCTTCAGAAGGTTGTACTGCTCTTGGAGATACTGCAGTTTTTCCAGGACATATACACAAATTTTTGTCCTGCATTCCTTCTGATGAAGATGGAGTCAGTAATCTCTCCACTTATAATGTCTAAATTAGGTTAGTATAAATCACAGATTTATGACAAATGAGATAAACATTCCCAAAATATCTTTTGGCAAAATGCTTTTGGACTGCAATTTTGCCAGATTTTTATTTGTCTGCAAAATTGTCAGTCTATAGTGTACAGAGACATCATTTACGTTCTGTCATACTACACAAAAACGCTTTGATGTGTAGCTCTTTCCATTTGTATACATTGCATGTATCAGTAACTCTCCAGCTTCTTTTTATTTGGGCTCATGAATATCCATACAGGCAAGTCTTAAAAATCTGGTGGTTTTGGTATAAAGTTCCCAAAGCTTTTCGATCTTTCACCTACAAAGTAGGCAACATAATTCTGTAAACCCTTGCTTCAAACTACGTTTGCCCAGTTTTAAAGACAGTATTAAAAGAATGGCTTTTTACAGGTTAAGCTCATGGGTTTGAATTTATTACTACACAATTTATCTGATTCCTCAGAACACGGTAAAAGCTTCAGTTAGCTTCTGCAGTTGCATTTAACATGTTGTATTGCTGTATTACAAGGAGATCTCAATTCCCAGTGGTGCAATGCTACTGGTAAGAACTATCTAACAAGGATCATGCTCAGATTGGCTAGGACTGCACAAACCATTATTGAAAAACTGTTTTCACTTCTACATGCTGAAGCTTGCAAAATTTCATAAACTCAATAAAACTGATTCACATACAAACAGAAAGCAAATGATTAACAGTGTACTTCATTTTTATTTTTATAATGCAGAGCAAAAAAGATCGAATGATGTAATCTGAGGAAATGGATTTAATAGTGTGTCAAAAGCATGATTTTTATTAGAAATGCACAAATTATGCAGTGCTTCCAGCTTCTCAGAAAAAGTACCATAAAAGTGAAGTCCTGCTGTGTCAACTATGCCACAAAATTTTTGTTCTGCTAACAGCTATTTAGGTTAGGGTGTGCCTTTTCTCTGATATAGCTGTGCTAGTACAACCCCTAGTGTGGACACCGTTTACTGCCATGAAGGCATTTACACTCCAGAACTTATAAAGCTTGTTCCTAAGAAGGAAAAGTATTAAGCAAGGCACAGTTACTTCAGCACGTCTACATCCACAATGGTAGGGCTGAGAGAGAAAGAGAGGGCAGTAGGTTATTCTACTTTACAACATACTGGGCCAGATGAACAGATGCAGTTTTTGTGTGTACAGAAACTGTGGGATGTATGTATTTGCTCCCCCCCTCCCTTAATCTTCATGTTCATCAGGATCATGATGCAGGATATAACAAAACACTTGTTCCATTTACATGGTAATATTGCTCATTGCTTCTTCATTTTTAAGAAATATTCATGTTTAAGAAATAAACAAGAAATTTCATGACAGGTAGTCACACCAAGGTGACAATATTTCTTATTAATCCTTACTGAGTAATAAAGTTAGGAAAAGAGATACTAGAGAATAAGACCAAAGATACGAATTCCCTTTAATTTTCCTAAATGATACAAATTCAGTTTTCAAGAAATTGATAAATATCACTATAATGAATATACATATTTACTGACATATAAGTTTATGTATCTGATGATCCTAAATGGTACATAAAGGGCTTTCTGCCTATTCTGACATACCTGAACAACTTTCATCCCTCTTTAAAAGTCACTATGTGTAAATGAAAATATATATTCAAAACTTACATTTATTCACAGCATGATTAAAAATAGAATCATATTTTAAGAAAGAGTAAACTCAATTTCAATGCATCAAAAGACAATCTGAAATATGATTATTTGCTTTTAAACGTCAAAATGCACAATTTAATTTAGGAAACCATGAAAATATTCATACATTGTTGTCTCTCTCCTTTTAAAAAAAATAAAAAATATTTATTATGAACAGATGGTGGCCAAGGAAGGTATCAACTTCTGCTTCTTAGACAGAAGGTCAGGTCATGGCTGAGAGACCAAAGAACAATTACTATTTGCTATTCAGTGCCATATAAGATGAAACGTTTCAGGTTTTTCTTTTAATACAAAGCTAGATGCCATTGAGCTCATTTCATTTCATTGAGGTGAAATAATTTGCAATGACTTACTAACATTTGATAAAATTTGATTTTAACAAAGAAACAACTCTTCCTCCCCCCCCAAATCCTGAAGTGTACATACACTCTTCTTTCTTCACGTGTTAAATAATATTAGGACCTGTACAGAACTTTCTTGATAATTAGTCACAGCTATAAAACAGCTGTTAAATGCTTAGCCTAAGAATTTCAAAATAGTTTGTTTTTCCTTTTTTTAAGGAACCAATAATCCTATTTGAACAATTTATGTAATTACTAAATTACTTTAATAGTCTTTGCTGATAGGAACTCTCCTTCCCATCATTTCACTTTTATTATATCAAATTATAAATCATCTCATTTTTTTCATTCCACGCAGAATAAAATACCAGTATGTCAATACACGAAGCTAAAATATTTTGTTAAATTTTGCAATTGGTCAAAGGGCAATCCTGAAGCAAGTTGGAGAACAGGATTTAAAATCCAAGATACTTCTTCAAATATCTTATTAAAACACATCCTGTTTTATTTGTATGCCAAGATTATGCCAGCTCTCTTATCTGTGATATGTGTCAAGACACAGACGACAAGCCTGGGTTTTTTTGTTGTTTTTCTAAGTGTCCTGAGGCCTGAAGGATGCAGGAGTGAAAAAAAGAAAGCCAGCCCTGAAAACAAAATGCATTAAGGCCCGTTTTTCTGCTCTGTATGGTTTTATATACATAGAGAATTATTTTATCTAATAAATTTTTATTTTCAATATACATATCTTTTGATCATTTGAATTAATATTGCTTTCAGCCTAAGTTTACACTTTATTAAGTTAATAAGCTTCCTGTCCTACATGAAGATTTTGAGGAGCTGGAAAATAAAAATACAGTTTTAGAAAGACTGCATTTTTTCCTGCATATATTCTTGCACAGGGACTGACTTGTTCATGTATTTACAAAAAAAAAAAAAAAAAATTAAATGAAAGGCTGCTCTAATTACAAAATGCATCTGAAAAGATTGTTCTCATGCATTTTATATATCTGTGTATTCAGAAGACATCCACTCTTAAGTGCAAATCAAAACTTATGAAGGAATAATTGGAAGTTTGAGTACATAGAGAAAAACAGATAGAGCCTCAATAAAAAAGGGCACTTCAAAAGATGCAGACTACACCTGTTCAAGCTGTTTGCCAAGTATGTCGCGGGTTACTTTAATGATCCTTACTGCATGGGATGCTTCCTCACAGACCACTTGTAAGGCACATACTGTTTGCTTTTTTATTATTATTAAAAACAGTTTTAGATAATCAACAATTAATGTCTAGTGGAAATTTTATGTAGGTTTTTTTTTTCTAGGAATTAATTTGTTTGGTTTTGTTGTTTTGTTTTGGGGGTTTTTTTTTTTACACTTTTCTATGACTCCCAGCATTCACTAACCTTGAATATTTAAAAAAACTGGAAGACAAAAGACTTTAATTTTTTATATGGTTAGGTTATACTTAAGAGTGTTCCATATTTAGTCAGGCTGCATGTGTATGTAATTATGTGTGGATTTATTTGTGAGAAAAAGTGTATAAACATATGTATACAGAACATAAATTTAAGTCCATAGTATGAATACATATGATAGAGTAAGTCTACATGAAAACACTGAATGAGTGTTTAAACAACATAAAACAACAATACTAGGGCTGAAAATAAGATAACCGAGAGGTATTTATTTAACAGTAATAGCTGGCTTGTTGCCATTAATTTAGAAACCATTTAACAGTAACAAATGACCACTATTAGAAAAACAAATCATTCCAGATTTTGAAACAACCCTACTTAGGCTTCTAATAACTGCAAAGTTATAGCAGTATTATCTCTTACCTGGTCCTTAACTTCAAGCTCCCTTATAGTTTTTGCTCTGTACTCTCTGAGCTCCTTTTCTGCCTCATCCTTCTTCATTTTGGTTTCATTCAAGTGATAGCGCATTTCTCCACACACCTGTTAGATTACACAGACAACATGATCTGTAGCTTGAAGAATCCATAGCCCGGGTTTTGCAATTAGATCTTTTGCTGCCCTCTAGAGGCCATTTACATGCAACATATTTGAACTCGCAGATATTTTGAGAGTACATATGGTAAATGTTTTTTCTATAAAAAGGTGAATCTGAGTTCTCTATATAGTCATTAACTTTGATATATGCAGTGCCTTTTAGATTCAATTATATTTGAATCAAGATTTTGCTAAGTATAAATATTTATGTTGTAAATAAAAGTGCTACTAAATACAGTGAAACTAGAGTTGCTGGTTTTATATTCTTCTCCCATCTCTAAAATCCCAAGAAAGTCTATGTCAACATTTTCAAAGCCTAGAAGTAAAAGATCTATTACACTCCTGCATCAGGACACAACTTCTTATCTTGACAATTTTTCACTGTTAAAAAACAAAATGTTTAGATGTAAATAGAATAATCTTCAAAGTTGTATCAGAGTATTTTAAACTTTCTACAGACTCGAGACTAATTCTTTGAAAACAATGCCTAAAGTCAACTGTATGTATGGACCAGGAGAAAGAGATAAAAACAATATTTAAGAAAAACTACTATCACTTCCACAAAGGCAAAAATTACTTTCCGATGTTGGGATGTTCACTATGTTACCTCCTCATTCCTTTCTGTCTGAAGGCAGCTCAGCCTCAGAGGGTCTGGGCAGAAGCTAGGGGAAATAAAGACAAAAAAATCCTACACACCATGCCCTTCCACACAGCTTTCAATACTCCTGTTCAGGGACAATCCAAGACTTGTGAAGGGTTCTGTTTGTTCTTACCTGTTGGCAACAGAGGAGAATGGTGGACAAGCTGCCCTCTTTTTATCCTTATCCTGTGCAATCCCCTCCAATTCATGTTTGTACATTTCACCATAATTAACCAAACAAATGCATTCACATTCCCTAATGAGAATGCAAATGTGTTTACTTGTAGCTACTCTTAGTGAACTTTCTTTTTAACTCTACTTTTCTTCCCCACTTACATTCTTCCATCAGATTTGCTTCCAAAAGACACATACTTTTAATTTGCTGCTGCAGTCCTTTTTGTTTCTCACACACATTCTACAGGCCAAACTAATTTCTATTTTTCAGTCTCATACCTCGTAACTTCAGTACTTTCTAAATTTTTCCTTCTTAAAAATAAGGTACAGTAAACAGACACAGAGCAATCAAATTACCTTAGGAAAAAACAAAACCACCATAACTTAAAGAAGTAGCATCACCTAAAAATTTAGAGGACAGCTTGTGAATTTAGCCTTGTTGCAAACAACACAAGGTAGAAAATGCTCTAAAGAATGGCGGAGTTCTACAGCATTTTTTTTCCTTAATACTAAAATATCATATGCAACTAAAAAAATCCTGACGCAACTGCATAGATTGCAAGTCCCCCTTTTTCTACCTTCTCCTTCCTTTAAGCAAAATATGTGTGATGTCACTACCGCCAAGCAAAATAAATAAATAAAAAAAAATACAACCATCCTCATCATTAGCGTCCCCATACAGTGTACACAAAGAGAATAATACAGAAGAATCAGCAGATGGTGCTGTTCTAATAATGGATTTTTCATTCTTGTAGTTCAGAATGAAGGGAAAAGATTTTCACTCCAAACTTTCTTTCCCTGACTTCTGGTGCATGCAGAAAAAATACTTCAGATAAAACTGAAAAAGGAAAGATGTTGCTATATGCACTTTTTAACAATGACAAACCAAGTCTGGGAACAAGGAGTCAGATTCACAAGCAGGCACAGAAGTCACTTACATGACCAAAGAAAATGGTCATGATGATGCACATAGTCCCAACAGCTCAAAGGTCAGGACTTTCCTACAAGATGTTTTAAGACTTCTCAGTTCAGAACAGGGACATAAATGCAGTTTTCAAGTCTCTCTGGACAGTGCAATAAAAAACACAGCACAGACTACTACAAGATGGCTACCTATTCAACTTTGTATTGATTAGCATTAACTAAAGCAGGAACTGGAACCCCAGTGTCATTCTCCTGAGAGAGTGCTTCAAAATTAGGCTATGAGTGTTCTTTCTAGACCAGTAAATGCTTGTATCTACTTCTTCTTTCCCCAACTCCTCTAAGTGGTGCTAGCCTTCTGTGAACACAACCTAAAAAACTAAAATGTGTTTCAGAAACAATAAACCAAGTCATGGTGACATTCCTAAAATGTTCCCCCATTTTTCTTTCAGCTGAGTTTGAATTAAATTTTCTAATAAATTTGGATTAACTCTTCCTGAAAATTTTCTGCAATACTTTCCCTTGATTTTACCAGCAGGGGCAGCAGAGGAATAGAGGAACTGCTGAAAACCTCTCCAGAAGTCTCTACAGGCCTAAGGAATGATTGCTCCTCAAAAGCTTGCAATTAACAACTGGGGAGGTAGGATTGGCTAGAGGATTATTGGTCAGGTACAAAGCCATTATGAGAGGCTGTAACAAATTTTAATTTTCAGATTTATTCTACAGAAATTTAGCATCCCCTCATCTTAATTAAGCTTCTTCTGTAAAAACAGAATGATGAAACAAAATCACTTTTAACAATTTGTCATCTCCCAGCATACATTTTGGATGGCTTCTTTGTTTTCCCTTCTTCTTACACACCACATTAAGGATCTAGTATGTTGAGAAATATGTGCAAAATAACACCCAGAACTGATTCACACACATAGGTAGAAGCTGAACTATAATTCTTCACTGCAAGAAAGATCTCTGTAAAAAACATGCTATCAATATTAATAAAGACATAAAAAGTCTACAGGACAGTAGATGGAAAACAGTGGATTGGATACACCTCCCCTTATTTTAGCACTGCATATCCCAGAAGCAGCAATTACAGAACAGAGTTGTTTTGTACTTTGTCTCATTCACACCAAATGCAAGTTTTAATGAAACACTGGATTGCATTTTGAAGTAGTAATGTGCATAGTCTGCAAGGTAGAAAAGTTAGCTTTTCCATCACAAGGTGGCTTGGCAGACTGAAAAATTTATATTTTTACTCACGGAATTGTGTCTCTGGGATAGTCAGATGATATTTATCACATGTTCTTTACCAAGACAGAGGAAAACAAAGAAAAAAACCCAGATATGCCTACCTTATTCATCTCCATTTCATGAGATGCAAGTTGACGTTGTGACTCTTCTAACTGGTGAACTAGAGAGTTGTTTTCCCTTTGAAGTTTCTCTAGATCAGCCTCCATTAAGGCCACCCTCTCAGTCACACCCATCATCTGCAAAAAGCCCAAGAACATTGTAATGACACAATTTGACCACAGATCTAAATCCTCTGGGATGTCCTCCTTGAAAGCAACTGTATATTGCCAATATATGAAGCATTAAAAATAATACAAATTAGAATATATACAATAAAATATATAATTAAAACATTAAAATATTACAGCACACGGCTGAATTATTTTAACAATCGGTTTATTATTTTGAGTCAATGCAGTAGTTTATTTGAAACTTTTCATCAACTGGACTAGTCTCCAGGAGTTTTTAGTGTGGACAAAGTGTCAGAAGCAGATGGTTGCATTAGCCTCGCAGGGGTAAGAATACTATTTAACACCTTCTAATCCACCCTTGTATGTATAGATTGATTTAAACCAAATTATGTTCTTCCAGGTAAAGAAAACTGTCACTTGATTTAAGTTCAGAAAATATTTCAGCACAGAAGATCAAAGCATTATGTACAAAAATCATATAGGAATATGTTCAAAATGCTAATGTAATTCAGATTGAATTTGATGAACAGTAAAAACATGTAACAATGAAACAGAGACAGTGACCCTTCAGCTATTTAGCCCTGAAGCTTACTAATATAAGTGGAAATAATGGTGTTTGACAGTTCTAGGTTGACTTACAGAAATTCAAAGCCAAACCGAGTGGATTATATAGTAATAACTCTTTTGCACTCATAGATCCACCTGATTTATGAATCATGCCAATTCTCCCCTTCAAACAAGTCACTTGATAAAGTAATCAATAAAATATTCATAGGGAGGTTGACATGATGAACAGTATACCATTTCTACCATCTCATAATCCTGGAATATAAAAGTAATTACACAGGTGTAAATCATGCATATAGATGATAGTTTCCTACAAAGTAATCACATATCTTTAAATACCAAGCATGATATCATCATAATGTCACTATAGTTCTTAAATGGGTATAAAGCATTTTGAAAAATTACAACTACACATAGTGGGAATCAATGGCAGTAAAACTCATCTCAGTAAATGACAAACTACTAAGTAATGTTCAGACATGAAGGAGTGAATTATACTGCCAAAAAAGGTATGAAATGCTCATCTAATAGGATATATTTTGGAGTGCATACTATGCTCTAAAGCAAATCTGTAACCGGAGAACCAAATCTGTAAAAAGAATAACTCCAATAGATAACATGAACTTGAAGAAGGAATTGCTTAATAATGTCTCACCATCTCCATGTAACGTTATTTTTTAAATTCAGTTTGCCTTGGCAACAGATTTCTGATCACTTACAACAATTCCTTTTCTTAATTATCACTTAGCCCCTGTCACTGCTTAATTGCTGTTTTACTGTTTGGAACTGGAGTCAAAAGCTTTGACTTCCTATAGCAACTTCAGAACAATATTCCATCATCTCATAATACTAGAAAGAAAGCCATGTATCATCATGGTTCCCTGTCTATGATAGCAGCTGTAAAGCTACTTCACTACTAAAGAATTTCTTCTATTCAAAGCACTTAGTTTCTCCTGCTCAGTTTGTGCTCTACAGATTTTGTAAACTGTATGGCTTATTTCTAACAAGAACCCAACAACATAGAAAAAAACCCAAGAGAAATTGTTTCCAAACCTTCACTAGAACATGGTTTGAGGCTGCACATCAAACAAGCCTGAAAACTACTAATTAAGGGAGAATTCTCTCTCTACTCTTCCCAGTTCTTTCTCTAGTCACCTCAGAAGTGCCTCCTCCATCTCACTTCACAGGGTTACTGCTGTTTACATGAGGTTTTCTCTGTAGACCGTATTGGGCAGAAAACCCTTATATTTTATAAATAGACTATATTAGCATCTAGAAGTCTAAAACAAGGTTATCAAAGCTCTGTTGTAATGGTCACAGTATAAATGATGAGATAGATTCTGCCTCAAAGTTTATAAACAACAACAAAAGTGAGAAAAGAGATTCCAACAAATCTCTGCAGGTGAGTAAATTAACCACATAGAATAACTCTGAAAAATACCACATCAGAATGCTATTATGATATTGTAGCATCAATATATATATTTGTAAGTCTGAAGTAACAAATAATCCTAAATTTCACATGTTAACTTCTGAATGCTTGACTTGGAAACCTAAAGTACTTTTTTTAAGAAGCTTCATACAAACATGTTGCCTAACCCCTTCCAATGTCAACAACTTAATAGGCATTGTTGATGCATATTAATATGTTGCTAAATACCAACATAGCATAAATCTCAGACTCAAAAGGAGCACTTACTTACCATTATTTTAAAGCAATAGTAGTGGTGATTTACTAAGCTGTCAAATCCAAAACTGAAACAATTACAACAAAAAACCCAAAAAGTTTAAAGAGGACAATAGGCTCACGGTGACACAAATAGAGGAAACCCAACTCATACCAATGCTGCCATGTCCTCCTTTTCCTTCTTCATTTCCTCGTGCAGTGCTTCTTTTTCATCATCCTTCTTACTTATCTGGGCAGCTAATTCCCTTTCAAGACAATACTTCTGCCGTTCCATCTCACTTTTCAGCTGATTACACTGGACTAGAGCCTAGAAAAAAATATTTTTTTTGGTGGAAGAAATCTACAATTTTTAACAGAGAAACCAGTTTGCTATTAGAAAGAATGACTTTTGGTTTCTTACACAGTTGTTATGATGTTTATACATACAATATTGTGTTAACATCTAGACTAGAACTAAAAAAGTGGAAACAGATCTAAATACATACATACATATGCCCTACTGTAATGTATAAATCTCTTAGATTTTAAAAGATAGAAGTATTTTTCAGGGTATTGTTCTAAAACTAGAGAGGATTATTTGCCTTGCACTAATAATTCATGAATGTATGACACTAAACCAGGGTCTAATAGTTGACTCCTTGCAAACACTGTGATTACTGCCAACCTGCATAGCTGAATGATAAATAGTTTTTACTTGGTTTCCCTCTTAAGTGGAATTCTGAGCACAGAAGATGAAAAAAGAAACTTGGAAGATGTTAGTAAAATGCAAAGAAACGATGTTGTTTATTTTAGTTTCAGGCTTGTCAAAAAAAGAAAAAAATAATTTTACCAAAAACTTGTGTCATGCTTATTTTGAAGTGCTAAAACACAGGTTATAAAAGTGGTTTTTTTCAAAATAGAAGAAACATAGGTGCATATGCAAGAAGGACAGTAGACACTATCTTCTAAAAATGCTTGCAGGAAAAAAACAACTGTTGTATCCCTGCCAAAGGGACAGGAGTGTTAGGTTAGTTTAAATCAGAAATACACTACTTCTTTAATAGATCAAGTATCCAAAGCACTCTAAAGGCCTCTTGCTTGTCTATGAGTTTCCATAATATCACATGATATTCAGCAAAACCTATTTCAAGCAAGCTGAAGTAAACTTATTTTGAGAATTCTACTTTATTATCTTTTATTTTTGATTATTTTTCTAAAGTGCCTATTTTTCTTTTAGTCAAAGCCAATCCCCTATAAGTAATTTCCTTGATATTGGCCTGATCATGGGGGATGCAAATATACTCATAATTTTTCAAGAACAGAAAGTCTCCATTAGTTCATATCAGTTCTGCAGGACTCTCCCTCAAGGCCTCTTTCCTATCTTGGTGACAGAACTCCCTGTTGTTGCCTTGAATCCTATTCTGTAGGAATTTATCATCAGCATCAGCAAACAAATGTGTCCCCAAGACTGGTGTAGTTCAGTAGACAAGTACAAAAATTCAACTCTAGAAGTAAGTTGCAAAAACAAATATGTATTTTGTTAGCTACTGTAAGGAACAGTTCAAACAATTGCTCCTTGATGATATTTATGTTGAAAACAAAGTCCAGGATTTGCTTCATGTACAGAGGCAAACCCCACCAGCTCTTCTCCTTGCTCTAATAGAGAACAAGTCAAAACCTATAGAGACAGCCAAAAGACAAGAAAAAAGACATTTCATCTCAAGAATAGAATAAGACTGGAAAAATAAGGCTGGTTTGCTCTTACTGAGCTGAAAAATATTTCTTCCTGTTCCTTCATAGGACAACAGCTTTTGAGCATGGGAAAAACAGACTGTATTTTTCAGCCTTGTATAAGGACAGCACCTCACATTACATTGCCAAGTGGAGTGGCCAGTAGAGACCCTACAGAGCTGTTTTCTTTACATGGCTGGAATAGTATAGATATGAAGCCATATTTTATTAAATATTCTATCAAGTTCTTAATAAGCTTTATTCTCAGGCAGCACTTCTAACTGAACAAGAATTTATAGGGATTTCCTTTTAAAATATTAAAATAAATATTTCCAACACCAAATAAAAAAAGGAAAACCAGGTAATTTCACTTTATTGCAGAGAAGGAAGTGTTTTGTGCAGTTTTAAATAACAGTGAGTAAAATTTCAATCAGACAACTGTAAATCCTGCCCCCTAAAAAAGTAAAGAAGTAAACAACTTTTCCATAAGGGTTTAGATTTTCCAGATGTGGCAGGTGAACAGTGGGATTCTCAGAATGATTCTTTGTTGGTTTGTTCAATAAAAAAAAAGAGCTGCAATACTCTGAAGTTGAATTTAAAAAGAATGTAGGATTTCCAGCTCTCGTTATTTTTACCCATTATTATTTGCAGTTAAGGCCCTACAGAAATACATGCACACTCCCTCTTACAGCATTGGGTGAGTAATACTGATTTGGTCAACAGAACAATTATATCAATCTTGTTCTCTATTAAAACCAGCATTGAATGAAAAAAAAAAAACAAAAACACACCCACAAAATAAAACAAACATCTCTCTCATTTCCATAGTAATGCACTAATAATACAGTAGATGTCACTAAATATCAAGGAAATAATTTAGTTCAATATTGGTTGTTTGTATGTAGTAACTAGGGCTGACACAAGCATTAGATCAAAACTGGGTTTAATATTTTTATTTACACAGCACCCAAAGCTTCCTGGAAATATCATTAGACACAGTTCTGCTCTGCTAGCAAATCAGCTCTTGCACTGCACTCATCTGAGGCAAAAGGAGGGCTGTTCATAAGCATTATAAATATTCTTTCCAGAGCAGCTCAAAAGTGCTTATTCTTATGTATGTAAGGAATGCCTTTGAAAATTCTACCATTCAATTCCTATGACCTAGCTGTGACCCTGTCAGAATCTAAATGATGGCCTAAGAACAGAACATACCCTACCTACAGCCTTAATGATATTCAAATACATAGTTTGTCTTACTGGTTTGAAACAGTCACACAGAGCAATGTGTTTAAATCTACTACATTATATCAACAGAAGACAAAGGTCTGATGTACGTATTCTCTCATTAGCATGAAAACTACTAAGATCTGACTTAAAAAAAAAAAAATATTAATTTACCTTTGTTTTTTCTAAATTGGCCTCTTCTGTCATTTGCACTGCTTGTTTAACTTGCTCACAAGCATTGGATTCTCTTTGCTTCATCTCTTTCATTTTTTGTCTCAGTGAAACAAGTGCATCCATCAAATCATTTCTTTCCCTGCACAGAAAGAAAAATCCGATATTTATATTTTCTCAAGAAAAATAAACAACCATGAGGCATGTCAAATATAAAATGTTTACAGTTAAAAGACATGAGTGATATTTAAGACTAAAACCAGCATGAGTTAAGAGTGAAAGACAGCATGCTGATAGCTTGGAAGATATTAAAAATACTGACTGATGACCAGTCCTTCACTTCAGAAGGATGGACCATTAGAGACACTGCCAGCAATGATAGCAGAACTCAAGTCATAAATACATTGAAGCTCAGGCACTGCTGGCTTTATGAAATGGGGACCCATGCTAAAAAAAAAACCCCAAACAACAAACAAAAGAAACAAAAAACCAAAAAACCCAAACATAAAACCCCAACAAAACATCAACCAACCATAAAAGAAAATGAAATAAAAAACCCAAAACAGATTGAAGAAATATGACCATACACTGTCATTAAACATATAATAAGAAGGAGAAAATAAGAGGAAGGGTTAAATTCAACAAGTAAGTCAGATCACTGAGTATAATGAGTGAAAATAAATAGTTTGCTTCAAACTGGAGCCAAACTAAACAGTAAGACCTCTGAATTGTACGTGCCCTCTGAACTTCGTGTCCACTAAAAAACAGAGACATCTACCAAATGGTGAAGCACACCTGTTAAAAGCTTAAGAAACTTCAAGGGGACAGCTTAAATCTTTTACTTCAAACAGCAGTATAATATGACAAGAATTTATTGATTGATAGTTGGTTCATATTTTCAACTGTCTATGACAAATAATTACTTCTCTTACGGAAGTAGATTTTCAAACATGACTTTTTAGCAAGAGAGAGCTATCCCAGAAAATTTTTGGACTTCACAATAGAAGTCCAAAAATAAACATAAATAAAATAAACACACAAATCCTGGCAACAGCTGTCTAATGTGAACAGATAATACATACAGTGTGACAAAGGGATATTATGTCCCTTCTCAGTGACCCACTACCTCATCTCCAGAAGGCTCAGTCTAAAAATTCAGAAATCCTAGAAGTTTCATACACCTGACAATAAAAGCTGAAGTGTCTTACCATTACTACAAGCAAGTAGAAAGGGTGAGATTTTTGAAGATGATTCATTAGCAGAATTTCTTAAGGAAAGAACATTTCTATGCTGCTGGGATTTTTGCATTATATGTATTCTGTTCAGCATCTATAGCTGTTTTTAAAATCATTAGATGAAAGCTATGACTAAAAAAAAAGGCTACAGCAAATAAGTGAAATTATTTTTATTCAAAATAACTTTTTTCCCTGACTTATTGTACTTAAGGAGCAGTAACACATCTCAAATGCCTGACCTACTAAGACAAGTAGGAAAAAAAGGAATAAACTGCTTATGTATCATTTAATTCCCCAAATGTTAGGAGAATAAAGCAGAGTTGGGGTTTTTTTGTTCTTTTGGAAGTGTACATCTTTCTACAAAGGCGACCCAACATACTGAGATTTATATGGTTTGATGGAATCAACTGTACTTTCATTGGGAAATCAAATATACCCAAAACCTACTTTGTTATCCTCTCAATGGTCTGCATGTGAACATTACAGTGAGTCTTTGCAAGAACTGCCTCATGTTGTGCACAGTTCAGACACAGACCACCAACGCGGCTACAAGTTTTAGCTGAAACAAGTGACTTCTGGTGTTTTAGCCTTTCCTCCAAATCTTTGCATGTCTTCTGAGACACTGAAAGGTCTTTCCTAGAAAGAAAAAATATGAAAAGATATTTGGGCAATCAAATATTCCTACAAGTTATATGCAAATGCAATATATAATTAAAGATGCAATCTAAAAAGAATTGTAAGAGTCCCTGCAATGAATGGTAATTTACACATCTCAGCAGGCTAAGGGAGGAGTAATAAAAGCTGAATTGCCCAATATGAATTATGAATAGACAAACCAAAATTATACTAATGTGTTCCTTCCCTCTATAGTATCAGAAAATAGCAAAGTTACACAAAAAAGTGTTAGACAAAACTTGTAGGCTTACATATTGTCTAAAAAAAGTAAGGGATTCACTAGCCAGAAACACTATCAGCCATATAAATATTTCAATATCCTAAGATTTTTTTTTTCTGTTCTTACTAGTAATATCACTAAATTTACATTTCTTTTCAGCTCTCAAATTAACTGTAAATTTGCAATACAAGGTAAAAGTCCCATGTTTCTTAGACAAAATCCAGATGTATTCATCACATTTACTCTGATCCAGTGACACACAAACTTGAGGTCAACCACATCTCCAGAAAAACAGAGAAAGATTTTTACTTGTCTCCAAAATTTTCACCAGGTGCTCTGAAGAATTTTCTCCAGAATTTTTAAGCATCTGTCAGGCCAGGGAAAGCTTAAGTGGTAGGAATACTGACATCAGGACGTTCCAGACAAGCACAGAGTGTGCACATACAGATCAATGTGACAAATTTGTGTGATGGATCCAATGCTTTTGGTTTGTTATGCAGGCCATCTGGGCAGCATACACATAGTAAGTCTGACACATTCTGGTTACATTGGATTCACTGTGCACATGATATATACACTGCATGAATGCTTATTTCCATCTGGGAAATATGTGCACTTTTTCCAATTTTAGTAGTTGGTCTATTAAATATAATCCACTATAACCTGAACAGAACTTGCTCTGCATATATCCTTAGACAGGCAGAGCAGAACAGACCTATTGTTGGGAAATCTTGGACAGAAATCAGCAAGTCCTATGTAAATTCATTATTTAAGTTAAAAACAAGGATAGTCCCACTCCCACTGAAAGCAATATAATTTCTCACTTTAATTAAAATTTACAAATGCTCAGGTGCTTTGGAGAACTAAGAGTTTGAAAGATCATCCCTCTTAGGAGAAATGAAGAGATTCAATAATGTACTTGTGGAAATTTTCAGACTATTTCAGCTTCCAATACTTACTTCTGAGTACATGCAACACTTCAAGCCAAGTGGGGAAAGAAAAAAAAAAAAAAAAAAAGAAAAAAAGAATTGCATAGCTGAAATGTAAGATTCTCCTTTACTGCCACCAGCAGAATTGGCTTTGTACATTTAAGATTAAGTGTGTTCTCTGCGGTGATGAAAACTTCACAACAGTTGTTCTTTTTAAACACACACAAAAGTTTAGATTTCAGATATGCAAATTTGTAATTTATTTAGGGAAAAGCAGACTTAAACAGATTCAGCAGTCTCAGCAAGACAGGCATACAAGTGGAAGCTTACTTCAGAGCACCAAATTGTAAAGTGGTTGCCTCTACCTCTCTTTTTCAATAGTTTGCTACCTATTCAAACCTTTAGTAATCTGAGTAGTACATGAGGACTTTTTAAAAGTATTTTTGTGTTTAAAGGTATGCAGGTTACATGAGTGGAAACACTGCCTGCAGGCTTCAAAACTATGTTCTGCTTCTCCCAAATCATTGTGTGGCCTGAACTGGTCGAATATCTAGAGACACAGAAATTAACAGAAGCAAGTTAAGTATGGAAGAGCACACAAAAGTTAAAATTTTAACTGATCTTTTTTTCCTTTGATTGGTCTACCTTGACAGACATGATGTTTCTATAAAGAAAAAGGGTAGAAAGGATAAAGAAACTTTATATCCAATTATAAATTGCATAAATACAATAATTAAATTGAATTTATAAGATTTATATATTGCTACTGCAGCTATATAGTAGCAGTACATTCAGTTTTTCTACATTTCAGGAAACATGTAAAACCAGCTATCAGGGACATCATCAGAAAACACAACATTCAGACAATCAGGCATGCTTTTACTTATAATGCAAATTAAGAGTGGTTTGTTGTTATTAAATTATAAACTATTAAAAATAATTAAGGAAAAAAAAAGAAACATTTTACTTTACCTTAGAGACTCTACTTGATCACCAAGGATATTGACTTTTTCCTGATACAAAAGTTTTATTTTTTCCTTTAGAAAAGATGGGCAAAAAAGAAGTGTCTTTTATTTTCTTCACAAAATTGTCTTTACAAATCAACCTAGATACTAGACACATTCATTCCTTTCCCCTGAAAATATAAACTTGTTGAAACACCAGTGTCAAATCTAAGTATTTCAGACTTGTGGAAGTCGACAAAATTAACAACCCTCTCATTTTCTCCTTTTTATGCATCTTGCCAGATCCTCATATGGTAAATTGCTTCAGCTCCAATTACAGCCATCTACTATGATTTACACAAATTGATGACCTTGTGTCAAGTTTGCTCTTACTCTCCCCCAAGTCAGCAGAAATAAAACTTCTGAAGGACTTCAGACTAGTTATTTATAATACATGGAGTTACTCTTATTCACTGGTGAAGAAGTAGGTATATACAATCATATCAACATTTTCAGTCAGCCATGTTTTCCCCAAAGATAGCAATACTACTCTGTTACATTAGGGCAAAAAAAATTTAAGAACATCTTCCTCAGCTAAAAATATAGGATAGAGACACTATCATCTCTGAATCACTATAGCTCCTGTGCATCTCTAGAAGCAAAAAAATGTATAAATATGTAATTCAGCTTAGAGAAAACAGACTACACAAGGCTACTTCTGGACATTACTGATCCTGTGCTGCTTCAGAAGCAGAAAGATGCATTGCAGAAGAGCTTGCCTGGAGGCCCACCTAAATTAAATCAGCTAGTTCCCACCTGTTTATGCACCGTGCTACCCCTAAGAATCTGCAAAGTACGGTGGAGCCATCATTGACAGGACATTCTAAACCAAGACTTATCTGTGGCAAGCCAACACCTGCAGATGCAACCTGCCATCTGTGTGTAACTGGATATTAATATTAATTAGGGTATAATGAGAAGATGAGGTTTAAGAGAATAAAATTCGACTTCAGACTAAAATTCAGTCAACCACAACTCCTCCTGTATGTCTGTTACAAAATTAATGATCAGTACTGCAGCAACAAAGCACCAAAAGGTTTTGTAGAAGTATGACTCTGCAAAGAAAGTTAACACCAACCAGTTCTACAGGCCATTTTTGTAATTCTCCAACATCTGGTGTAACATAAGCCTGATTTTTGTTATGTGCTGGTGATGAAGTGACAGGCTGACGCATGCTGTTGTCATTGCCACCTACAGGCCAGGACTTCTGAGTATTTGTCTAAAAAAGAAATTAATGCTTCAGTTATAATTGTGTAGGCTGTTTTATGTTTGACTTTTGGTTTTGTTTTGTTATTTGGGTTTTTGGTGTTGTTTTTTTTTAACAAATGTTAACATTGTACTATATTGTAATATGATTTTCATTACAGTAGAATATAAGAACTAATAAGGCTGGCAAACTATGATAGTGATGTAACCCACATCTATGGTTAGGGACTCTCATTAAATTTTGACTAAAATTCAGTTTGTGGACAACCAGTTACATAGCCTTCCTTAAAAAGTATAAGGTCCCTGAACAAAACAACAACAGAGAAAACTTACTGAGGCTTCTAGAAGAGTTTGTTCTCTCAACAGATGTTCTGCATTTAAGAATTTCAGCTTCTGACGGAGTTCCTCATTTTCAGTTACAACTACTTGTACTTGATCTTTCATCCCCAACAATTCCTCCTGTAAGATACAGGAACTGCATTTAAAATGCTTGAGACAGCTGTCAACATTTAAATAAAACCTGAAAAGTCTAGAATAACATTCGCAACTATTTTAACCCTTTTAGAAAAAATAGGAAAACTCAAAAGACAGATCATGTATTTCTGTAGCTTAAATTTCCATGTAACTTTTTTTAAAAAAATTGCTTATTTGTGCTTGTGATATGACATAAAAATGTCTTTGAAGACCTTTAAATACCACACAAGCACCAAAGTGCACAGTCAGGCTCAGTATCTACTCAGCATTTGGCTCAGGTTAGGTCATTACAACAATTAATCTTAAGACTAAATGTAAGTTGTTTTAGAAGCAGTTCTTCATTCTTAGAGGACCAGAAGGATTTCAGTAGGTGAAATACATCGTTCAATACCTTGCAAAACTTCACTTCTGCTTCTAAATGGTTAATGTACTGTGACTGGTCATTGATTACAGGAATGAGATCAGAAAGGGATGATGTATCTCCAATGGCAGCTTCTGGGAGTTTCTGAAGGAAGAATAATAAACATTATTTTCTGGTTTTCCACTTATTGCAGTAAGATGTTGCTTGCACACAGCATACTATGTACACAATAAAAAGTCACTAAGTGCCAGGTGACAGGGAAGGGAGAAACAGTAAGGACTTAAATTGTTCAGTATAAAAAGTAAGTTTGCCACTTCTGTCAAAATACAGCTGCTTGATTAAGCACATCCATAAAGCAGGATTAAATGATACACACAAAGCAATTTGTAAATGAAATTAATACCACTATTTATCATCCACTTTAGACAAACCTAAGGGGGTATTTTTTTCTCTGTGAAATGAATGTAAAGATATCTTGAATTTTAATGAATTGTAGATGTGCAAAGGCAACTCCTCTAAATGTTCATTAACATAACTATGGCAGCAATTTTAACATCTCCATGGAAACACAGATAAATTTGTAATAAATATTACATTAATCAGAGAATTTGATTTTTGGCATTTTGAAAGACAGACCTAAAAATCTTTTTGAAGACACTATAAATGGGTAAATTTTTGATAGCAATTTTATATATAACAAATTAAAGAATGTAGGAGGGCCACAAAGATTAGAGGGCTGAAGCACCTCTCCTGTGAAAACGAGCTGAGAGGGCTGGGGGGCTGCTCATTGGTCAACAAAACCAACACTGTCTGGTCAACAAAAATATCAGCAAAGTCTAGATTGTATCAGAGATGCCTTTTTTCCTTGCTGTGGTCATAAGTATACCACATTCTAACTATATCCTTGAGAACCTCCTATATTTCAGATTATGAAAATTATTTGGTGCTTCTTTTTCTTCATGGATACTATAAAATGGTATCATGCACACCATTCATCCAAACAACACAAAAGAAACAAGATGAAGAGACATACCCAGAGCGACATCTTCCTCCTTGGTGGACAGACTCCACCTTCCACAGTTTCTTGATGTTGCAACAAAGTTTTATGATGATTTACTAAAAAGAGAAAAAAAAAGCATTATAACCAAATTGTTATTTTTTTCATTGAAATTAGTATAATTTCTAACAATTTTTAAACTAGTTGCTTTCAGAATAATCTTACCTGCCTGACTGTGCTGCAGCTCCTGCCAGGCTGCATTCCTGCTGTCATTGCTGCCCCTGTCCACTTCTCCACTGCCCTTGTCCACAGAGCACTGGTCAAATCCAGCTTCACCCTCTGCAGCCTGTCTCTCTAAGACACATTTCAGTTGGTGGATGCTTTCACTAGCACACTCTGCAAGCAATCACATCATTACCCAAAATAAATAACATAAAGTAATGTATTTGTTGACTGATATCTTAATTTGAAAAAAAAAAAAAAAAAAAAGGAAGTACCAAAACCATTCAGCATCTACACTCAGCTGCTGGAAGGAATTACCTGGTGCAGACAGTCAGAACAACTACAGAATTGCAATCTGCATCTCTTCTGCAAACTCATGTAGAGGCAACCAGGTAAACACAATCAGGTGTTGCCAGTCAGGAGGAGGAAGGCATGAGCTCCTGTTAAGCCCACCTGTGCCCAGTTAGGGCTGGCCCTAACTGCACATGAGCAGAACTGGGGGACCAATAAAAGGTGAGCCTTGAGAAGCCAGCAGGGTAGGGTGGGCTCTTGACTGGTCTGAGGCTGAACAGTCTCCTGTTTTTGTTTTTGGTTACCCTGATGTGATTCGAATACTTCATCTTCTGATCTGGGGTCAGACGTGCTACTGTAGCAACACGAGCTCCCACCTTCTCCCACTTTCTTTTTTTGGTGGTTCTCTGAGGGGATTAGAACACACAGCCTTGTGATGATCTGTAGTCAGAGTCACTACCGCTGTGCTAACAAGAGCTCACCCACCAAAAAAAAATGGGAGAAGGTGAGAGCTCGTGGCACACTAGTAGCGCGTCTGACCCCAGATCAGAAGATTAAGTGTTCGAATCACATCAGGGTCACTGAAAAAAAAAATGGGAGACTGGAGACTGTTCAGCCTCAGACCGGCCAAGAGCCCACCCTGCCCTGCTGGCTTCTCAAAGCTCACCTTTTATTGGTCCCCCAGTTCTGCTCATGCACAGCTGGGGCCAGCCCTAACTGGGCACAGGTGGGCTGAACAGGAGCTCAGGCCTTCCTCCTCCTGACTGCCAACACCTGGTTGTGTTCACCTGGTTGCCTCTACACGAGTTTGCAGCAGAGAGGTAATGACTGTGTTGGGAGTCAGAAAAGATGGACTTGGTTTTAAATAATGATACTTCTGCTATACACCACAGGACCTCAGGTAATTCTGTTAAGTCTTTCTTTTACCTGCCTATGTATAAATGGAGATGAATATTTAATTTCTCTTCCCTTTAAGCAACATATACACTAATTAGAAGAGACAGAGGAATAACCTAAGTAGAATGGCTCCACAGAATACTCAGCAAAGCAATATCTCTAAGTTCTACTATAACACCAAGTGAACTGAGAAAATTATCTGTACATCCCTCATGGAGTGTAGACTCCTGTAGAAGAGGAATTTCACTCTTGTGAGATGAGACTTCTACAGTAACATCTCTTATTGGCGGAACTGCTACAAGTAGAAAAAGGGCAAATGTTCCAGCATACATTTTTTTCCTTCATATTTGTCAGCTGAAAACTTACATGATGCATAAATAGCTAGCCACAAGTTGCTGGTTTGTTTTTTTTTCTCATAGGCAAAAAAAGCTTAAAAATAACCACAAATCCAAAGTTTAGAATTTGCTAGGTAGAATTTAGAAGACATGCTTCAGAGTGTAATATATGCTGCTGGTTATAAATGTTAATATCTCCTTTCTTTCAAATAGACAGGTGAATAGCAGTTCAAGACACAGAAAAAATCCAGATATGTATTTCTGTCTTCACTTTGTCTTTTTTAAGTCCAGATCATTTTGACTGAATTTAGAAAACTTTTTTTTTTCCACCACTCTAAGGGTTTTCACAGTTCTTTTCAGCCTTTTTCTCTGTAAGTTGCTAATACCTTATAAAATACAAATACCTCCCCATCAAGCATAATACTTAGGAACATGGTTCTCAGGCCAGTATGCCAGTCATCACTCAGTTTTTAGGGATGCTCTTTCTTAATAAGAACCTGAATGGCTTCTTAAATCCCAGTCATCTTGTGACTAGCATCATCTCTTGATTTTTGGGTACTTCATCCTTTAATCAAGTTAATATAAAGGAAGATATTAAAAATACATTTTAAATTGTCATAAATTGTTACAATTCACCCAAGTATGTTTCAAAAAGCAATGACTCCAAAAAGGACTCAGGTCCAACACTTATCTACTGACATAGTTAGGATAGTTGGTCACTGGAACAGGCTCCCCAGGGAAGAGGTCATGGCACCAAGCCTCTCAGAGTTCAAGGAACATCTGGACAATGCTTTTACTCATACAATTTTGTTTTAAGCAGTCTTGCAAGGAGCTGGGAGTTGGATGCAATGATCCTTACAATTCCTTTTCAACTCGAGACTGTCTATGATTCTATGACATTACTTAAATAACTCATTCCAGAATGTTCTGGGAGAATTAATCAAGTAGAAGTATCTCACTAATGCAATAGCTTAAATATTCAGCAAGCTATGCTGCAACTAGTTGTTGCCAAGAAGTGCTCAGTGATGTGGTGATCTGACAACAATAAAATTTCTTCATTTCCCCATTCACTGTCAGAGAACCCTGGAGTCTCAATATTTGTTTCTATGCCCAGTGAAGAACAACAAAACAAAGCAGAGCAAACAGACCCAATTACACTTGTTCCCTTAGTTTACCTCTCATCCTAATATTACAGTTTCTAAACTCCAAGATACTCCTTTATTCCCAAAGATAACAGATTTTCTTACAATACATCCTTTTCCGTAAGTATACTGGGACAATAGTTCCAAAACAGATGAAAATAGTATCAGTGGCACACTATTGTCTACTTTCCTTGATTACACTTTCCTACTTTCTCATTCATTTGCTAAAGTTTCTTAATTTAAAAATCCACCACTGGGAAAATGAGAGTCAAGAGCTTCCAGTGGTCTTCCAGTAGCCTCCAAAGAGTTGACGTTTACTTCAAAAGGAGTTGATTTGGATGGGTAAAAGGGAGTAAGTACATTGTAACGTTCTTTTCCTCAATAAGGGACATAATTTTGGGCACTGGGATTAAGGAAGACATATTACTTAGTGGAAAGATTTAAATTTGTTGTTTCTGGCAATGTAAAGACACTCTTTAAATATGAAAGAAGTATAAAATACCTCGGTGGATTCAAACAATTGGATAAAGAACCTTTCTCTTAAAGACAAGATAATTTTGTATTAACTTCTGATTTTATTAATTTTTATGTGCTCACACATTCAACTTTTTCAGTTAGACTATTCCTGTAATAGTACACTTTATAAAAACAAAACCTCAGTAAAAAACACAGTGCAGAAAACTGCTCACATGTTGTACTGTGATTTGCATATGTAAAATTCTATCAGCATTTTTATTTTCTACATCTTAACAAGACAATACAAATAAAACCTGAACATGTATTTCTGTTGTGAAAAAACTTCCTATAGGTATTACTTCCTATAGAAACAGTTAAGAATGTAAATGAAACTGAACTTATCTGGATTAAAACTTCAAAATATAAATTTGATTTACTAGAAAGCTATCTGGGTTTCAGTGTTTAAAGGATCTGAAATTATTATGAAAAACGGGAGGTTAAAACCAAAACCTGTTGGATCAAACCTGACATTAAAAAAAGATGCAAATGCTCCACAAAAATGTTGTCAAGTTGTCAACTCTCACGTATAAATTACAGGCAGTACTTGCCACCAGGGAGAGAAGATAACTTGTTTAATGCAATGACATAGCAGACCAAACACCTAATAGAAAGAAATAGATTACTGCTTATTAATTCAGAGACAGAAGCAATCAGGGATCCTAACCCAAGATCAAGACCGCACCATTCCAGGCACAAAGACATTCCTCCCCTTCATTTCCTCCAACCATGAATGCAATTTTGGACTAAATTAAGCTCAGTTAAGCATAACACTAGAAAAAAACAATAAGGCCATGACTGAAACTCTAATGTTCAGAAAGCACATTCCATATATTCTACAGGCTGAATAAATATACTTTTCTGTTGTGAAAGAAGCATTGATAACTATGGTTATTTTCTGTACTCACCAGAACTACAAAACCTAAGCACTACTCCCTGAAAATATATTATAGGTATTTTTTTTCCATAAAAGTATCTCTGAAATATAATTGATAGACTCTTTTTTAAAGATGTATATATATATGGAAAAAAAATTAAGATAAAGGCTAGAGTTGGGACACTCTGAATTAAAATACAGCATAGAAGAGGTAGCTGTATTTCCCAAGTAGTAACCAGCTTTAGTGGGAGAGAAAATAAAAAAAATTGTAAAAACAATTTGCCACTGAATTGAAAACAGAATAAACAGAGAAGGCATTGAACCATGTTTGCATTGCCTAAACAAAAGATGTTTTTTCAGACGCTGGCCAAGACTGTCTATAAAGAGCACTCCTTGAAATGAAAGCACCAAAGCTACCTCATTCATCAACTCAAAAATGCCATAGAAAATACTCTGGGAGCCAATTGAGAGATTAGCAAAGGAAGCAACCATCCAAAACAACAGAATTGCCTGAAAAGACATGGAAAATTATTCCAGCTGGTAGAAGTTTTAAGTGATATAAATTAAACAAGCTGCAATTCTATGAAAAAGTTGACCTAAGGCTGTCATCTAAAGCTAAGGGTCCAATTTTAATAATGTTCAAAGGAAAATTAGTAGAACTTAATGGCTATAATTTCAACAAACAGGTCACTTTCTGACATCCCACGGTTCCCACTTAACAACTCTGGGAAATTAGGTAAGAAGGAATTACACTGGTTCTTTAAAGAGGTTAAAAAAAAAAAAAAAAAAAAGCACTTTAAAATTGATGTGAAACAACAGTAACTGATAAAAAAAGACAACCAGACCACTTAGTAACATGAAGACCACTTAGAAACATAAACCTGAAATAGTATATCACATGCCCCTGCTGGGATAGCATTTCAGCCAAATACTTGCTTAAAAATACTGCAACTGAGAATTTCATTGCAAGTTTTTTTATTGCATGTTGTGCAGTCTTGCTGTTTCCTTTCTTTACTATTTACCATTCTGATCTGCACTTACTCTTCTTTATTGCCTGCCAAACACAGCTATGCAACCACACTACTAAAGTACTACATGACAGTTTTGTGACTAAAGTATCTCCTCATTGACAATCTATGCTGATTTTACATGTAGCCATTCAACAGTAACAACTAATGATACCATACTGTTCCTAAGTCAGGCCTCAAAAAGTCATAAGATGTGTTTAATACTCAGATGTTTCAAACTAATGAACCATGGATCCATTTAACTTGGTTTCTCGGTCTTCATAGTTGCTTTGCATTATGTAAGAAATCAGTGGTTTTCAACAGTGTTTACCAAATTATCATTTCTAAGAGGAAATTGTTCTCCAGAGCTGCTGCAGTCATCATCACGAGTCCCTGAATCAGCTCTTTCTGCAGAGCATAAAGTTCATGCCTAAGGTCTAGGGACCCTCAGATATGAGAAACTCAAAGCATTTCCCAGTTCCTTCTGACAGGTTCTCCTCCCTTAAACAAATGCCATGTCCTCTGTTCAGGAGAACACTTTAAAACAACTGTCAAATAATAATAAAAAAAAACCTAAGCCAGAAATATGTAATTATTGATTACTGTTTACAATTTAATTATTTTATGTTTCAGTGTCCCACCTAACTTGAAGAGCTGGTAACTGGACCACAACCTCATCTCTCTTAGGACAGCTTTGACTTCACATCTCTCCTGTGTTATTTTTGGAGTCAGATAAAGCAGACACAAAATGAAACTTTATCTGTAGAAACCCTAAGTTTTTATCAGGTCCTCTTACAGCTTGCATCTTCATTCTCTGAAATTACATAGGACACTGCACTTGGTAATACAGAGGAACATAGAGCATAATTTCCACCTTTTATTAGGTGCCTTTATGAAGAACTGTGCCTAAAAAGGATGGCCTCCCCCTCCTTTGCTCCTCCTCTTATATCCACTCCCGCTTAGATGTGAGCCGGTGCTGCTTACTATACAGGCAGAAATCTCAACAAAAAAATAAGTTAACAGTTCTCTGTCCAAGGAACTAGGTGAGTGCTAGAAAGAAAGAAGTGGGCTCTAAACAGTCTTCTCCATATATTTACTGCTTTTGGGAGAAAAGGGTAAAGTAGTAGTAAGCCCTCACGCTCTGCTTTTAGCCCTGGTGTAGTAGAAGGCCCGTTGGACATCCACACTCTGCCTGCTCATTTTCAATTACTAATGTGAATACAGTTCTTTACAGAATACCTCAGTTTTCTTGAAAATAACTTCATTATCTTCTAATGACTCTGAGGTTCATTTGAAATGGTCTCATCTGTGTGAAATTTAAGAGGATAACCTAATAATCCCAACTGTACACCCTCGTAATTACGTACAATAGTAAAAACTTTCTTTATACCAGGTCTACACTGTTAAGGAAAAGAACTAAACACAAGACCTTTGTTATGTCATCAGAAGCTCTCTCACAGGCTCAAGGATCAGTTATGTCTTAGGTGTTTTGGAAGGGCTTTTGGTCCTCTGGGCTGTAGACTAAGCTTACTCAATACCTGTTTTCCCTCCATGCCAGTCTTCTGAGGGGTTTCCCTCTACAACCAAGGATACTGCACTAAAGCAACCAATTACTCTTCTATCCAACTGAATAAGGCTGTAAAATCATTACTCTGATCTCCATCATGGGTAGTGGCAACTTGTTGCCACCTTTTAGCTTGGACCCAGGTAATGCCAGCTATTACAGTTAAGGCATGCAACCTGAAATTCCAGAATCCAGATAACAGGGACAAAACCAGTGTATTCCAGAATCCAGATAACAGGGATAACAGTGAGGAAAAATATGAAGCGATGTAAATATATAAGTAAAATAGGTAAGGAAATCTTGACAGCTCAGGGAGCTGTCAATCTTGACAGGGAGCAACAACGATCTGTTTGTCCTACAGTAAATTTGGTAGTAGTAATGATCTAAAAAATGTTATACAGGTCAATGGGGTTAGAAATTTGCAAATTACTGAGCAATAGAGCTTAATTAAGAAACATAATGGAACTTACATCGCCTTACACTGGGGTTATGTTAGTGACAATACCCTACTGATAGTTACTCATGCAAAGGCACCGCTGGATGTATGAAATTAGCCTATCTTGGCTTGTAGAGAAAAAGTTCATGTTTCCCAGAATGAAAAAGGAATCGGCCCCAGGTGAGCAGCGGGACAACCCGTTCCCGCACCGCCATCACAACGCTCACGCACCCGCAACGCTCCCCACCGGTACCCGGCGTCCCGCCGACCCGCAGGATGAGCGGGTTAAGGAGCTCTCCAGCACTACCGGACAGCGGAGACCACCATCACCCCGCCCGCTCACCTCGAAGGCGCCTCTGGTACCGCTCCACGGACTTTATCAAGGCGAGCTCCCCGCGGGGCTGCCGCATGAGGACACCGCCGGTTCACGGGGCAGCGGTCGGCACTGCCCCACACGACGGCACCCCGGATCGCTAGTGGGTAATTATAGTCCAAGCCGCTCCGCCTTCCCGCGCTCCGCCACCACCGCGGAATGCCGAGAGAACAACAGTTCCCAGAGGGGGTGCGGGGCCGCCCGCCGCCTCCTCGGTGTCGCCGTTGCTACCCGCCCGCCGCCTCGGGCCTCCCCGCTGAGGGAAGCAGCGCGCGAAACCCGCCACTCCCCCCGCGGCTACGCGACCGACAATAAAACTACACGTCCCAGGATGCAGCGCGCCGCGCTGCGCACTTTGGGAGGTGGAGTCCCCGCCGGCCGCCCGCCTCCCACCCCGGCGGCGGGAGGAGGAGGGGGGCGTCAGGGGGTGGTCGCAGCCTCTTCTTTCCCCTTTGTTGTGGGTTGCGGATGCAGACGCGCCTGCGCAGGCCACTGCTCTTCCGTCTACGTCCCCGGGTCCGCAGGGGCCGGGCAGAGCGCAGGTGCAGTCATGGCCGAGGGGGACGGGAGCGGGAAAGCGGCATTTACACCCCGGCACCGCGCACTCCGGCACTTGCGCAGTGCCTGTGCGGCGGTCAGAGCGGGGAACGCTATTGTCTGCAGCCGGCGCAGCCGCAGCTCGGCCGCTCCGCCGCTCCGGCTCGACGCCTGCGCATTGTCCCCCTCCTTCCCTCACCTCCCCCCTCATTGTGTGAGCTGGGGCGGCGCTTGCGCAGTGCCATGCCCCGCTCTGCCCGTTTGCCGCTATGTGCAGGGAATAACGTTGGAGCCGTTGCCACAGGGACACCGACCGGAGCGCCCCGCCCCCGCCCCGCGGGGATGCCGGCTCAGTGAGCACCGGCGGCAACACCAACACCACCAGGGACTGCCCATCCCCGGCGCGGCGAACCTCCTCGAAGGGGTGAGTGAGGATGCTGCCGCCTTGGCCGCGGTTCGGGCGGGAGCTGTGACGGGGAGAGGGGCCGGGGTCCCGCCGTTTGTCCGCCCCGATATCAGCCCGGTGCCTATTGTGTTAGGCGGCCCTCGTCCACCGTGCTCCAGTGCGTTGCGCCGGGGGGGAGCGGCACCGGGCGGAGGGGGCGGTAGCGCGGTCCGGGCACAGCGCGCTCCCCCTCCCCCGTCCCCTTTGGGTCCAGAGGCTGCTCCGCACCCCCGCCTTCCTTTCCCCCCGTAAGCGCGGCGGGGCCGGTGGCGGGGACTGCTGCTGTTCCAGGGGCATCAGCGCAGACTGGATGTGGACGGCGCTGCCCGCCTCTCCCTGCCCCTTTCCGCCTGATGGGCTCCCGGCCCTCCTGGGCGCCGCCGCCGGCACACCCACCCTCCCGCAGCATGGGGGCTTGGCAGCCTGCCCTCCCCTCCCGCAGGCGGGTTTCCGAGATTGGAGCGGGCGTTTCCAGAGGTTTAATTTTTTTTTTTTCTTTTTTTTCGGTTGCCCCTATTGCCCCGCGGCTGGAGGTGGTGTGTTTCTTCAGACTGAACAATTAGAGGTGCCGTTCACTCGAGATGCGGTGTTTCCCCCCGCCCAGTCCCCTCACAATAACATCTCGTGAGAGGGATGATGGACAAAATCTGATGGTTTTGCCTTCTCTCTCATGGCGCATTTTCACCTAACAAATATGCGGGTCTTTTGCATTAAAAAATATTCTACTGAAGGCGTGATCTTTTCTTTCTATAGGCTCTTCCCGGGAAAAAAAAATCAAAAAGACNGGTGGCGGTTGGGCGCCGTAGGGAGCGGGGCAGCAGCCCCGGGGCAGCGCGACGTGAGGGCCGCGGGGACGGTCACCGGGCCTTGGGACCTTGTTCTGAGGCGTTTTTTAAGATGAGCTGACAATCCGTCCCTCTGTTCTTACGGCTCGACGCGAAAAAATGAGACGTAGATGCTGTGGTGGTGAGGTGAGGATGCGTAAGGATCGTGTTCTTAGGACAAGAGGATAACGGCATCCGCTGATCTGCACTTTGAAGAAATTATTTTATTTTTTTTTTTCCCCGGGGAAAGCAAAGCTACTCATGTAATATTTAACTACTCTGAAAGAATAAAACCTGTTCTAGGACTGCAATGATCATCCTTTCTTCTTTTTGGAATGCCATTCAAGACATTGTGACAGTGTTCTTGGCCCTGGTTTTGCCTGTGAAAAATGATATGTGGGATGGAATAGTTTTTGTAAACTCAACAAGGACATGATTAAATGTGCTGTGATTTCCTATGATTAATTTCCTCTGGGAATTGCTGTATGTCCAGATCCCAAGAAGTCTTGTCTTACTGGAACTGAATTCCGTTAGTATGGAAGTTCCTCAGCTTTAAATTTTATTTACTGGGGGGAAACAATTAAGCATGAATACCACAAAGAATATCCCCTAACTCTTCTCACTCTTTGGATATTTTATTTTTAAACACTTTGTCATTTTCATGTAAATCTTGTAGGATTTCATTTTGCTTTTCTGAAGGAGGTCAGGAGGGATGGAATAGACAGAACAGTGGAATTGAGTACATGCAGGATTTCATCAAAATCTCAAAAATGTAACTTATTTGCAACTAATCAGATAAATATTTTCTTTAATTCTTCTGAAGAGATTTTTTTTTTTTTTTTTTTCCCAGCTGTAACACATCTGCAGGCAGAATTCAGAATTTTTTAACAATTCTGTTGATAACATACAAGCCAGAAAAGAACAAGGTTATGAAAGTGAACTGGAAAAGTCTTGTGTTCACCTGCATCTGGTAGCTAGGAAACTTAGTTGAGTGACTGGAATAAAACCTGAGGCATGAATAGCTGGTAGCTGAAGAAACTGATTTTGAAGTACCATTTCCAGTTGTTGCAAATGCAGAAAAAATTATTTAATGTACATTGATGCCATAGTACCTCCTTGAGCCTCCTACAAAGACCATTTCCATGTCAGTTCTGCCTTTCTTAGCTGTGTAAGCATAAGGGAAATGAGGTAAACCAGTTTGTTGTTATTGTAGCTAGAAATACAGTACAGCCATGAAATTCTGGGTTTGCTGCAGAAAATTTTGTACACAGTCCTGCTGCCTATAGCAGAATTTACTTGAGGAAGTTCTATTGCTTCTAGCACTTATGAGGTTACAAAAGGGCATGCACTTCCCCTTCTTTGAAGAACATGCTACATAATGTCGTAAAAATTGATAGGGTTGTAACCTGGAGACTTTGAAATTTGAGAAAGGAAATTCATGGTTGCTGGGGAGTGGAGCTTCCAATTTGCAAGCTGGGAGCTAGTGTTAGTGTGCTAAGTGAGCCTAGGGGGGACTTTTCATTTCCTATTAGGTTTATAATGTTCTTGTCGAATACCTGCATTTCTTTCCTTCTAGTATTGATTATTGTGTATCTGCACATTTTCAATGGACTGGTCTATAGAAAGCACTTTCCTTCTGTGCACAGTGCTAATGCTTTCCTGGATCAGAGTCCATCCACTGCATTCAATGAGGCAGATGTCCTGGAGAAAAATAGCCTGTGATCAGGTGACTTAAACTGTAACAACACATGCAAATTAGGGTGGGAAATGAGTACAAGCTACTTGTTTAAACGACTTTTTGTGTCTCTCTGATGTACAGTTCTACATGCAAAAAAAAACCTGAAATAAACTGCAAATAATTGGTTCAACTTTGTAGTTTAGTTTTCCTACTCTACCCCCAAAAGGCTGTTTTTATTTTACAGGTGTGTTTGTAGTTAAAATGACCTTTGTTAAAATTTTGTTTGACCTTCAAAAATCCTATATATTCTAAATTAATTTATCTTTTTTGTTACATGTTATGTCAAAAGCAGCTCAGAAGTTTCAAATAAAGGCCACAAAGATGTTTTAGTAGATTGCTGACATACTAAGATTGCAGGGAGACCTGTTTTTGGGAAACTACTGAATGCTGCCCCTCTGAAGTTTAAGTGCACCATGCAGGCTCTTAGGTGGAGGTTAGGAAGTAAATCTAGGAGCAGGTGGATGTTAAAGAGCCTGACTGTGACCATCAGTTCTTGTGTGTTGTTGCTTCTGTATACAATAGTCCCTATTACCCGCTTTTCTCTCTTTTTGGTGTAGTGTGGCTGGACTGTTCTGTTGCAGTGGCTCTGGTCTAAGTTCCTAAGAAGTTAATACATGGAACTAACCCAGCAGAAAACTATGTGTTTTGTTTGGGTTTGTTTTAGGGTTGTTTTTTGGCTGGTTGGTTGGTTGTGGGTTTTTTTATTGTTTGGTTTTTTGTTTTTTCTTACGAATGTTTTCCTTCTCTCCTGGGTTAACAAACTGAACTTTCTTCTTGTGTGTTCAGACCAGTTATAGGGCAAGTACACAACAGCGTTAAGCCTGGCAAAAGGAAATGCTCCCTTTTCCATCAGGAAAGAGATATTTGGTCTGCTTAGCTGTCCTGTCTGTCCACTGTGCCACTGTAGACTGTTGTGGTCAGACAGTGATTTATGTATAAAACCATGAAAACAAAATAACTAAGACAAAATAATTTAGATACAGGGTTTGTTCTTAGGCTTTACTTACTGTCCTTGGTATGTAAAATGTCCAGACTATACATTCAGAACATAGCCCCGGGTGAAAAGAACTGTTTGTTTGAAAAGTACATATAAAAAGAGGGAGGAGGAGGGGCTCTGTTAAGTAGTGTGGCCTTTGCATGAGGAACAGTAGGACTTTTGTACTGGGCTGGTATTGGTATCTTCTCTTTCACAGATTTTAAGGCTGTTAGTTTTCAAATATTCTCATAGTTTTTTCTTGCCTAGGTACTACTTTTGAAGTAGGTGAATTTTTATTTTTTATTTTTTTTAAATAAATGTGCTCTTTGGTATACATTTAGAGAAACTGGTTCTATCATTCAAAACAGAGATGTGAAGTATCTTCTCTTTTCATCCTCTGAATAGAATACTCAATAAAACATGGTATTTTTTTCCCATATGGGCCTGCCATATTTGTCAACTTTGTTTCTCCATCCTTTTTTTTCCTCTTAGAAGTACTAAGAATTCTAAGAAATAGAATTTTCCTTAGCCAGGTGCTTTTTACAGCTCAAACATCGTCCACTGATGAGCCTACTGAGCTGGTTGGGGTTCAGTAACTGTAACCTTCTTACAGTCTTAGCTGCTTCAGGGTTTTTTTCTGCTGCATTTATTGCAAGGATTGGCATTTTTGTAATAGAGTCCTCTCTTTACTTGTTTCCATTCTTGTGAACTAAACTATTTTTTTGGGGACCTTTTCCATGAAAATAAGGTATCTTCCTTGAAAAACAGCTGAACCTTCTAAAGTCTGTGTGATGGGCTTTCCAGATATTATCTCATTTTGTACTTCATTCCAAATGAGGTTCTGGTTCTGTTCACTTTCTTTCCAGGAAGAACTGCAATTATTGAGCTTTCCAGAGTAATAATAAGTGATGCCACTCCCTGGCATTTCCAGTGTGTTTCTTTGTGCACAGGGTATTTTAGCCTTCAGCTCTGGTGTTGCATGGAGAACTTGTAATCTAGCCATTGTGGTCTGAAAGTAGAAACACACAGAATGGACCAAATCACATATACTTATGACTTTTCACTCATAATGTCATGCTTAAGTAATTTTATTGATGATTTTTCTATAGAATTGCAAATATTTGGCCATCTAAGTATATGTTTTGTTCAGCATTCAAAACTGTAGCCCTTTCAATTATTTCTTATTTGTCATCTTGTTGTGGATTGCATTTCAAGATTAGGAAGAAAAATGCAGGAAATTGGAATGTTGTAATTTTTAAACATTTTTTTTCACTAACATACATTTTTCTTGCCTTCTTGCTATCTCACTTTCTCACTTCTGACCCCTGTGACTTAACTGTGGGACTATATCATTGCAGGAACCTTGATGTCAAGAATTCTACTTAATTTTAGAATTTAATTTACTAAATAGAAGACACTTAAAGGGTAATATTTTAGTTTTACTTTATTTTTTTCCTTTGGATTTTTCATAAAAATGTAAGAATAGCCACAAAGATGGACTTTTGATTTGACTGTAAGCCAGTATCTTTTCTCCAAGAAGAGCTATAGCCTGGTGTCAAGGGAGAGCTAAAGATGCAAGCACACATGGTATTTTCTGCTAAGACTTAGCTAGTCTCCATCTATTTTCATCTTGGAACTTTTGAGTCAGGTGTAATTTCTGTTATGTCTTACTCCTTCCAATTGATCTGCATTTCTTGAGTTGTGTCTTAAAAAAGGCAAGTTGATAAAAATGTCGTTTCTTCATCTGAATACTAGCTTAAATTAATACTTAAAATCTTGATTTCCTGTATTCATTTTATTATAACAAAAATGTCAACCCAGTTTTGTGAGGTTAAGGAAGTTTACACTTCCATTCATCCATTTTCCTTGTCTTTAAATGATTATGTTTTCTTTTTATTGTACTTGGTTTCCAGAGAGGATAGTCAGGTAATTTCAGAATCAAAGTCCAGAGATGTCACTTTTTTTTTTCCTCTACAGAAGGGATCTACAGATCTGTATAAATATAAGAAGTCCTGTGAGGCTTAGGTGGGTTTGATGGATGTGATTGGCATGTGTTCTCAGTATCAGCCTAAGCAGAACTGGCCACTGGCTGTCCTGGTCCTGCCCTGTTTTTCCTTTTTCTACCAATCCTAGCTGCACAGCCCTGCTTGTTTTGCTTTGGTGCTAGATTTCTGTGTGTTAGCCTCTGGGAACCATTCAGCACAAATTAGTGTGTCACCAGTTGAATATTCTGAAATAGCTCAGCTCAGCTGCACAGCCATGTGAGTCCTGCAGCCCAGGCGAGGGGAGTAATTTGGACTTTGTGGCTGCAGCAAAGAGAGAGGGCTGGGATGCTGACAGCAATGGGTCTGGCTTTGGCTGATGTAGGACTGAAGATTCTTCAGTTCGGCATTTTTATGATGAAGTTGAAACTGCCCATTTGACTGTCACTTGAGTCTTCAACACTACGGGTGAAAATAAGTCAGTGCACTGAATTCTGGGTGTGCAAGCAACGTCTGACAGAGTAGTCTATGTACTGGCTTTTCATGGATTGGCTTTCCATAATAGCTCCCACTGTGTGGCACATGCAAGGAACACAAAACAGTTCATACAAAGTAGGTTACTTGAGATTTGCTGCAGTGGAATTGTGGATGCAGGAGCTGCTAAGAAGGTAGAGGTGCCTATAAGGTCACATCCCATGGTGCTGTCCAGTAAACTGTTGCTATAATGTAGCTCTTTATGTGCTAACTTCTCCATTTCAACAAGTGAAACTTTGGGCACAGGATGTTGCAGTCTCTTTATAAATTCTGAATGCAATTCATACACCCGACTTTTATCATCTTCTCTGATATTAAAAGTTGTGAAAGGATTTGAAAATAAAATGTTTTCTTTCTCTCTGAAGCAAAGTTACAAAAATGTCTGAAAAGTACTTTGAAGACAAAGTGAGAATAAGTCAGTCTTTGGAGCTCCATCCATAGAGTTTTTTTACTACTTAGAATTAAAATACAAGCAAAAAAGGCTTGTTTTGTCATAATTATTTTGTATTCTTCTGAATTTCAACTGCTTTTGAATCTTCAGAAGATTGTAGATTGGTCGTTACCAGTGTTTTCTAGAGTAAGGTGTTCCTGATCATAGAGCTTGACTTCTGTGTATGTATTGTCTTGACATGGTTGGACCTTCATTACTGAAACATCTGTTTAATCCATTAATGGTGCTTGTGTGCTTGTACATGCAATGCATGAGAACAGACTCATCCTGTTAAAAATGCTGGTATGCCTGGATGGGAATGCCCTCAACTTGTTCATCTTATGGACCAAGTACAGGGAACATGTTCCTGATTTCTCTCTTTATCACTTTAACCTGTACTAGTATATGACATGTACATCAAAGGCTAAAGGGAAAAAACCACTTCCATATTTCTGGCAACGCTGGGAAAACATGTTTCTTTTGGTCCAAACTAAAGTAATGCTATTAAGATAAAATGGAGAGGAAAACATACACAGGAGAACAAGTGATGTCTGGTTTCTCAGGCATGTGTCCTATTCCAAATGGTGCTGAACTTTGTTTTTACCCCCTTAGTTGGGAACCAGCAACATTCTGTGGGGAGAAAAAAATGAATGTCAATTAGCCTGCAAAGGTGGAGCCACAGGTCAGACAGCAATCTGTAAGGATCTGAAATTGTTGAACTTGTAGTGCAGTTTTTCTACTGGTGGGATGATGCACTTGTTCTTTTGAACTTATTCTGCTCAACCCTTTGTTCTTCCAAAGCTTGTGGGAGCTTTGAAATCTCTGAAATCTTGTTCTTAGGAGGAACAATTGGTGGAAAGCCCCATTTCATCAGGTTATCAAAAATTGTTTTGGTCAGAGGTTTTTTTTCTACTGACTGTGGCAGAAGGAGAATGTAGCTTAAAAATGTAAATCTTTTAAGTTACACACATTCTTGCTTGAAGTAAGAAATATGTCTCTGTCTGGAAAAATGAAGGCTACAACTGGGCTATGTTAGATTAAGCAAGAGATAATATTACTCTTGTATGTGACAGATACATTAAAAAAAACTTTACCCTATGGCCAGTGGGAAATATACAAAAAACGGAATCCAAGAAGAGCCAAGGCAAAATAAACAAACAGAAATTAAGCATTAATTTACCCTAAAATGTCAGGAGCCATTTGGACTGGATGATCTCAAGGTCCCTTCCAGCATTCTGCGATTCATTAAACTATCAGAGGCGTCACTCAGTAGGTACCAATAGTGATAATAACTTGTACTTGGAAATATAGAGTAGTCCAGAGAACAGAGGATGTGAGTTGTTCAAGCCTTTAAAAAGGGAATGCTGATGATCTGCCTGTATATTTAGTCCACATACAGTGCTCTGTTAGAATTATTTAAAATATTTTTGGTAAACCAGACTATTTATTGCAGCAGCATGGTCGCTGTTGCCTAATATACCCTTTACTTTTTATGCATCTGAGCGTAAAATAAGCTTGTTGGAAACCTAAAATGAGTAACTTCTGTAGTAACTGTGGATGGTTCTAAAACAAAAGCCAAACTTCTTCACTGAAGTGCCAATGAAAGGGATGAGTCAATCCCTTTTTGTGGTGTGTTTATGCAGTTCAGAGCTCTTTCAGTCCTCTTCCTTTAGTTTTTTTTTGTGGGGTTTTTTTTTTGTTTGTTTTTTTGTTTTGTTTTGTTTGTTTGTTTGTTTTGTTTTGTTTTGTTTTTTTGTTGTTGGTCGGTTTTGGTTTTGTGTTGTTTTTTAAGGCAGTGAAATTTCCACCTCTGGAGAACTTGAAGTAGGGACTTCTGTCTATTGAAAGACACGCTTGGATTCATTAAAAATATTTATAGTGTGGTACTAATAAAAACATTTTCCAGTCATCTCCCAAATGTTTTGAAGTTAACCAGATTTTCACTGTAGTATTCTGCAAAACATACACTAACGTTGTACCAAACCAAGTTTGAACCATCTCTCATTCTTAAACTAGCTTATGAAGATCCACATGAGAATATCTGTTTAGACAGGAATGAGAGCTTCTGATTGTGATTTAGTTAAGGGTTTGTAATGTACCTGCTCAAACAAGGCCTAAAAACAAAGGCATAAACAAACAAGGCATAAAAACATCTAGCTGCATTCTCTGTGTGTTAATTCTGAATTTTATAGTGATGATTTCACATGTAACTGATCACATTTAGTAAATAAGAGATAGTGTCAGAAGTAGAATGAAGCTACGTGCCATGCTAGTAGCTGTATTCCAGTTTGTCATCTGCATACAAGAAAAGAGTGAGTAGGCACTGCAAGCAAATGTGGAATACCTTCCCTCTAGGGAAGCTATTTGCTAGGTACTAATTACAGACTGCTTTAAAACCTTTTGCAATAAGTAATATTAATCATTAAGACCATGAGTAATCATGTTGTTTGTGCAGATGTCTTACCCCGCTTTATGTCTTATTAAATTCTTAACACTCTATTTTTGGCAGCTATTTCAATGTGATCATACATTGAGAAAGTGTTTGTGTTGTATTTGATGTCATTGTGTTTCATTCATGGTAAGGAGGGAGATGGAAAGGACACAGACATAAAAAAAATGCTCTACTCCTAACTGCAAGACTTCAGATTTCTATTGAATTATTTGGCATGTGAATAAAGAACTGAACAAATAAAATATAAGGCATTTTAAGCTTTGTGCTACTCTATTTTGTATTAATCTTCAGGATGAGGACTTCCTATCAGGAAAAGATCTTAAAGTCCCATGAGACTGGAAAATGCTGAACATGGAGAAAAATGCTCTCTTTACATCACAATACCTGTGTAGCATAACATAGTTATGACACAGAATCAATGAGTTTTTATTATACTTATGTACTCACTCTTCCTGTTTTCAGAGAGTGAAGGTAGCCTAAAGCAAACAGTACTTTATGGCAAAATTTTGGGCTTTTGGTTGTTTTGTAAAATAAGTGCATCCAACTTTTTTTTTTTCCTCTTGTGTAGGGCCTGTGTTACTGTGTTACTTGGAACAAACATCTCAGTGAAATTCCAAGGAAAATAAAGGAAAATACATCTGTGGACTTGGCTGTTAAGAATTTTAAAAAGCTCCAAAACATTCCATAAGGGAGAGAGAGGGAAGAATGTATCAAATATTTTGTATGGAGCATTCCTTGGAATTAAAAATGTTTTTCATGTTACAGTGGAGATGTAGCAAAGAAAAATAATTGAATACTTTTTTTCAAGTTACGTGTCTGTGATACTGTGATGAGATGTGGCAGTTGGTAAAATTGATTTCTATAATTGTCCCTGTCACTTCAAGTTTGAGGCTGTGTGTGATTACACATTGTGTCAAGAAGTAAAATGGAATTGCAACCTGAAAGATAGATGTTAAAATTTCTTAAATACATGTTTTTCTTCAGAAAGTATACTTAACCTCTTACCCACAAAGTAAATAATTCTCCGTATTGCAGAAGAAAGCATTTTCATTGCCTGGAATGTGATTTAATCTTACTCAGTGTCTTGAGACATGGAATAAACCCCATATATTTCACAATTTTGGGGAAGATTATTTCACTACCCTTGGGAGGTTAAGAGGTCCAATTTTATTTGCAAAATAGTGTTTGTCTTTACACTAATGCTCAGAACTGTGGTCAGTGCTTGGCCAATGCAAATAAAACCTCCTCTTCATACACAGCCTACAAAATAACTTGGAGTATGCTACAATGGAGGCAGGGAAAATAGGAAGTGGAGGAGGAAGACTGGAGAGCTTCCTTAAGATTGCATTCTGCCTGAATGCCATGCCTGATTTGTATTTATTTATTTATTTTCCTATTTGCTTATCTTGGCAATAGTATAGTCTGATAATATAGTCTGATATGGAGAGGAGGAAGTATTTCTGTAGCTTTCATTAAAGGAGGCTTTTTCCCAATGACAATTTGGTGATGGTTTCTTTGGCCTCCTTGATGCATTAATTTCTAAAGGCTGCTTATCAGATGGACTGTTGCAGTAGCATAATGGGTATGCTAATAGATTACCCGGTTTGATCATGGTAAAATAGAAAACTTCAAAATATTTTTCTTTATGCAGTTCTTTAATCTGAATGAGAATGATGGACAAAATGAATGCTTTTATGTTTGACCGTAAGTTAAGCTACTCTTATAGCAGTCATTACCCTTTATTTTAACTGTTTATTGAAAATGGCTTTCGAAAAGTGTTGTGTTTTGATGTAGGAAGGGTGCCAAGAAGAATATTCGTCAGAAATTATTTTTCCTTATGAATGTAAAGATTAAGAATGCAAAATGAGCTGTCCATTTTATGTAATAAATGCAAAATATCCTTATTGTCTGTTATCAAAGGAGAAAAAATATTACTTTTTTAAAGTCTTAATGGTTATATCTAAGTGGCTAATAACTTTGTATGCTTTTTAACACTTTGGAATGTAATATTTAGACTGAGAATATCTTAAAAAAAACCCCAACTTTCAAGTACCCCTGATTATTATAACAGGATAACATGCATAAAAAGGCTTAGGATTGTTGTGTAAGACTATTTGTATGTACAGTACCAGTGTTATGCAAAGTTTTTTAATCAGTCTTTTAACAATTTACTAGTATTCTGTGTAAAGATAACACAGTAATTTATTTTTTGTCAAGTTGTTGTGACAGCTATTCCTGTGTGTCAGCAATAAAATAGTTGTAGATTTAATTCTGACCTGGACCTGAGGGAGAGGATGCTTGTGCAGCCCCACAGCTGTGGCCACGTTACAGGACAGACTGGCTGACTGACAGAGGGCAAGAGCCTCCTGAGCAGCTTTCTTGTCCTTACTCTGTCAGATGCATGAGGCAACCTGCAGGGCAAGGAAAGAATCTGAGTCCCTTCTATATTGATCTCGAACACTGAATGCAGGAAGAAAAATCTCTCTATCTATAGTAGCATTCCAAGCTAGAAGGCTTTTACACCTTTCTGTAATTAAGTATGAGGAAGAAAGCTGCTTCCACAAATGCTGCCGAGGAGTCTGCTGTGACAATCTGACTCCAGGGTCAGATCAACAGGGTGCCAGGCTGTACCTTCCTGCTTCATCAGTCTTAAGTGGAAGGTGTGGCTGTATGTCTCTTCCTAGCCTGTTTTTATTTTGTTTGTTTTTCATTCCTCTTCTTCCTCTCCTTCCCAGAGATCACAAAGAAATACATTGCTATTGCTTTACTGATTTGGTAGAACTCCTCTTGTCTAGTCTTTTTTCATAGGTAGTGTAAGTAATGTGGAGATGTGTACTAATTAAAAAAGTGGAAAGTGTGACTCAGCTTGATCTCCTGATACTTTATAAAGGCATTTTCTTGCCTTGTTTTCTGTTCTGTTGCTTATATTTAATTATTTTTTCCTCTTAAAAATAAAATAACTTAAAAAAAATCTTATAAAATATTGGATCTAGCAGATGTTGCAAATGAACAGTTTTTTTGATCTGTAAACAAAAGGTCCAATTTTTTAAAAAATAAAAATTATTCCCTTGCTCAGGGATTCAGCAGTTTCCTTGTTTTGTAGGATTTAATCATGACTGTATCTTTCAATAGACACTGAAAATATTTTAGATGTAGTATAAGGCTTCAGTATGATTTTTCTGATCTGTTTTTCAAGATTTGGGCAAATTTGGATATTAGAGGTAAGGTAGAACAGGTTAAATACTTCAGATGCAGAATCAATACCAGAGGGTATCCTTCAGTTTTCTTGTCAACTAAACCTTAGAAAGTTGGAAAGATAAGCCAACAGACCAAGGAGGACAGATTTTTATGAAGTGTTTTGCTTTAGTGATGGGGACAGTCATCCTAAATGTACTCATCTGTTTGAGCAAGGAGGTCAAATTGAATGAATGCTTCACTTCTCTAGGGTTTCCTGTTTTTTCATAGAATGGTTTGGGTTGGAAGGGACCTTAATGATCATCTAGTTCCAGTCCCCTTCCATGAGCAGGGGCACCTTCCACAGCCTGGGCAATCTGTTTCATTGTCTCACCACCTTCTCACTGAAGAGTATCTTCCCAATGTCTAACCCAAATCTACCCTCTCCCAGTTTGAAGCCATTAGCCCTTGTCCTGTCTCTACAAACCCCTGTAAAAAGTCCCTCCCCAGCTCTCCTGTAGGGCCCTACAGGTACTGGAAGGCTGCCAAAAGGTCTCCCTGGAGGCTTCTCTTCTCCAGGCAGAACAACCCCAACCTTCTCAACCTGTCTTCATGGGAGAGGTGCTCCAGCCCTTTCTTCCCCTTCTTACACTTCAGTTATTACATGCTTGCCACCCAGTTCTACTCCGTTACATTGGGGTCAATCTAGAGCAATTACAACAAAATTTGATAACCTTTATAACTAATAGCTGTATTTCTTTTTATCAGTGTGAATTGGAACAGTTTCTTGGTCAGTGGTGTATATAGCACCTGTTAAGCCCTCTGATTCCATTTCTGGGATGACAGCAGTGAGCACTGAGAGACGCAGGGGATTATGAAAGCCCCAGGAATAGTTTCATGAGTAATACATTTAGAAGACTATGTCTTAATTTCTTGTATTTATAGTCCATATGATGATAAGTCATCTACCCCTACTTTGGAAAAGTGGTCTTAATTTTCTAGCCACCTTACCTGCAAACCAATTTGTCACTCAGGATTATAACAGAAATTAATGAGACCATTTGAACACCTGTAGTGTTAAGTAAAACTCAGTACTAGAAAAAGAAATTATGATGGTTTTGGAACTTAAATACTCAAGACTTCGAAGTTAAATATGCTCTCTACAGTTCTGTATTTATAATAAACCCTTTATAGAGAATTTGTGGAGACTTTTCTATAGGTGTTAATGAACTTTTTATGCTGTGGTGATGTGCATGGCATAAAAGGTCAGTTGGAAGTTAATAATTCCCAGGTTTTCAGTGAGGTGCACTGAATAAGGCAGAGGCTAATCAATAGGTGAGGAGAAAAATAGTGATTAACTGATGCTTTTTGTTTTGACCCAAACAAGGTAGAGTCCTGTTTAAGATATATGGTGACATAGTTAAAGGTTATTTTCTAATGCATTTATGTATGTGTATTAATTGTGATTGCACAGGGAACATTTTTTGTGAGACTGCAAAACTTTAAGAGTGTTTTACAGAGTAGGCAATATTATTGTGGTGTTTTCTACTCAGAAATTCCTAGGTTTAAACCAATTATCTTTATAGATTACGTTTAAATATCCACTATATTGATACATAATCTTCTCAGGGTTGGAATTGCCTTCAATTTGCTCTTTTCTTTCTATAGCATAGATTTCTCCATTTCGGTAAAAAATAGAACTACTGGCACTAGTATTCTTAATTACACTGGACAATCAATAAAGCAGTCGTGGTAGACACTTGAAATGAAAATGATGACAGCATTTCTTTGTGACTTGGGAGTAAGCATCAGGTCTTCTCTAGTCATCATTGGCTCCATTAGTGCTGCCTTACTGCTGTTTTCTCTCTCTTCATGGTTTATACCTGATGATTACCTACCTTGATTCCACATTCCAGTCTTCCTAGCTCCAGCTGAAGTGTCTTGTAGTGTTCTCTACTACTGGGCCTTCTGTTGTCATGTTCTCTATAAGCCACACGGGATGGATGGAGACTGCTGGGGAAAGATGTCCTATTTTAGAGAGTATTCTGTGTAGATAAATGTGTTGAAAGAATTTATCTGTGTGCTTTGCTGGACTCATACAGACAGAAAGTTTTCAAAGGCTTGTGTGTCTGCATGTGGGTAGATTTGTACAAGTACAATAACCAAAGGTACACACTGGTACAAAGAGCTCCTGTCACATTTCGATTACCAATTTTCATATATGCAGTACCATTTACAATTTTTTGTTAAGTTAGTGACATAGAATATTTTGTTTCAGGAAGGTTTGAGTCATTACTTCTGAAGTTTCCCCAGATATATATACTAGGCAATTGCATGAGAAGCTAAACATAACTTTACTGAAGTTTTTAGCAGTTGGGAACAGGTACTTACAAATAACAGGCAACATATTACCATCAAGGTGTGTCTCTCAGCTTTATGCAGGTTTTTTTAAAGTTATTTTAAATATTTTAAAATAAAATTTGTTGTACAGTAGTAGTCTAATTACTAATACCACTTTCAGTCTTACTATGGAGGACTGTGGTGCTTAAAAATCAGAATTTCAGGCATATATTACATGTAGTTTAAAATTTTAGTAGAGCTTTGTAGGATGAGCATCTCATTACTGGCCAATAGTTGAGATGAAAAAAAAGGCTGTTTTCAGTTACAAGCAAATACAAAAATGTAGACTGTAGATTGCTCAAATATGAGATTATTAAGGATTTTATGTTTTCAATAACATTACTGTATCGTAACTATAATCTTGGCAGTACTTCTAGACATATTTGAAAACTGGTTACACCCATGATTTGGCTACATAACGCAGGGCTTTAGTTCTTAGGACTGAATTATATTTACAGGGATGATGCAGCCAATTTCCCTGTTGCTGCATCATCTGTTTCAAATGACTTATTACCCATGTGCTCATTCTTACACAGTGGTCACTGCCTTTTGAAATTCATAGTTCTCCACCATTAAGGTCTGTTTCTTCTTCAGACAAAGAAATATTTTGCAGTTGCTTTAGATGTCTCAGGAACTTACTTCCAGGTATCTATAAAGAAGCATTGCTTTGAGTGATCAAGTCTTAATGATAAAATATTTATTAATTTCTTTAAATATTATAACATAATACTGCCATGTTAGAAAGGACTAATAAAACAATTTTTTTTAATGAAGCATTTAAAATTCAGTTTCCTATGGAAGAAATCATAAATTGTTTGGTAAATAGTTAATCTAAAAAGTGTAGCGTGTACTGGAGTAAGATCAGTCCAGCTGAGGCAGTGTCCTGTTGCCCATAAGCAAAGGCTGGATGTGGAAGAATGGTTTTTAACTGGGGTGATACCAAGTGAAACCTCCCTGGAGGGCCTTTCCAGCCTCTCAAAATGGATGATGCCTGTGGTTCCTGAGCTGTGTGTGGGGTCATTGAATTTAACTGACATATTTTTTCTTCCATGAATGTTTATTGCTTTTAGAACCCAGTGTAACCTTTTAGTATCCATAACATTTCATTGCAATAATAATCATGACCTAAATTTAAGTTGTGCAAAGAGCCCCTTCTGATGATGATTTTGCACCTGTCATACAGTAAATTTATTTGGTAGCTCCTCGACAGTAAACGATCTTTCATCCTTGTTTTGTTCAGAATACTACAGCCAGAGTTTTTAATATAGCAGTATATTAAAAATAGTGTTAGCTTTAAGGAAGTTTTTGGGGTGCAATGTAAACTTGTCCCTGTACTGTCTATACAGGTAGTAAGTGTGGAGTTTCATATCAAATTTTTAATGCACTTTTTTGTTCTCATACTAAGTAAATGTTGCTTCTTCATTCTGTTTTCAGCCAGATTTGCTATGCAGAGTTTCAGCTGAGCTTTGATCAAAGACATTGGTTTATTCTGAAGAATACTTTAAAATAAAATATGTATCTAGGTTGATGATTCGTCGTGGTTGAGACAGCCCTGTTTGGAAAGAACAACATTATTAGCTTCGAAATGGTGATGGGCTTTTAACTAAGAATGTGCTGCCAAGCTGTGTGGCAATGATTGTCCCATAAAATACATTTTATAAAATTATTTCAGGTAGCTTAATTTAATCTGTTTGTTGTCGAGCTTCATCGTTTGTTGGTTGTTTGTGGTTTTGGGTTTTTTTCTAGCTTAGTAGTTGTTGACCTACTTGTATGTTTTCTGTATATATAAAAGTAGTTTTTCTCCTTTATTGACAGTTCTGTGTAAATTATGTAAACTCTTTGACTATGAACTTTTCCAAATAGTTTATATCCTCTTGGAGATTTTCATATGAAATTTCAATTAGAGCAGGAAGGCCAACTGGTGTAAATGTCGATACGAGAAGCAGGTGGGTTATTTAAAAGGCAGTAAAATATAAAAGGAATAAGGAGCTTTGATATCGAAATCATGCTTTCTGTCAAAAATTCATTTAATTTTCTTGTTAAAAGCTGGAACCCAGGTTAGCCATTTTTGATACTACCTTTCCATTCTTAAAAGGACTAGAAAAATGTCATTTGACTTTATCTTCTAGTTTTAAAATAGGTTAAATAAAAAAATGTTAATTTCCTTCAAAGGTGCTGAATAAAATGTTTTAATTATCAAAACTTAGTAACTAGGTATCTTTAAATTTTATTACAGCAAGTTATTGTAGATTTATCTTGTATTCTTCATACTTTGTACTAATCAAGTATAATGGAGAGATGCTGTACCTCTTCCTTCGCTGAGATAGACAACATCAGGTAGACTTAAGTTTCATTAGAAAAATGTGTTCTAATACAGATACGAAGATAATCCTAGTGTAGGTATCACTGTATAAGAGAATGTTTTGTTGCAATACATATTTTTTAAAGTAAAAATTTATCTCCATGAATCATTCTAATTTCTTCCTCCTTCTCCTTCTCTGTTGTCAGCTCTGCTGGTTCATTTTAGCACCAGCCATGGTATGCTTTTGATTCACTGTTTTGTAAATGTCTGTTTTGTCATTTTCAGATGCAGTTTCGACCTACCTCAGTCCTCTTTATAAGTTTTCGTAATTTATGGTGTCTCTCCTCAACTGTACTTTGCCTAAGGGTGCAGTGCTGGCACCGTTGTCTTTTTCAGTGCTTACAGGATAGTTTTGGTTTTGGGAACATCCGTGCATCCTTGTTAGTAACGTAGATTGTGCTCAAGCCTGCTACAGGCTTATGTCTACTTACAGTACATTTGCTGCCCTTGTGTAATTTCACTTAATGACATAAATAAACCAGCTGTTTGGTACTGAGAGGAATGCAGACTGGTTTCTTTTCATTTTCTTTTTATATATTATAATTTATTTTTATTTTTAGTGAATACAGAGGGATAAAACAATGAATGAAATAACTGGTTTGATTTGCTTTTTCTGAAAGAGATTTGGAGTTTTCTTAAAGGCTTTTCCAAATATCATCCAATTAATTACTGTGGAGAGTGTGCTTTTAATCATTTTTTTGTCCAGTATCAAGTAGGCCATATTAGATGAAGAAGTTTTCTGTAAGACATGTATCCAGGTTTCAAGTTCTATTTTCCAGTGTATTTTGTGACATTTTAAATAGTTGTGGGGTTTTTTATGTGTTAGTATGTCATTTTGTTTATTGGAAAATTACAGTGAAGTTTTGAAGGAACACTGCTTTCGGGTTTATTACTTTATATATAACTTTTAAGTTCATTTTGCTCTGCTTTGTTTACATTTCTAAATATACACTGTTAAAGTTTTATTAAGAAAATCTATCTGGAATTAAGAAGCAAAACTTCTGTAATTTAAACTTTCACTATGTGCTGTACAGAGGAACTGAGCTTAAAACCAAATGAAGTAGTTCTTTTTCTGCAGGCAAATGTAACAGCACGTATGCAGCTTGCTTGCTCTATGTTGAGAAGAGTTGCCACATTGTTTATTGGTTGTGATAGTTAGCACTAATGTAGCAATTAGCGTGGTCAAATGTTAAAAAGGGGTCAAATAAGTGCTCAAATGTTAAAAGCGTTTCTGACGACTTACTGACAACTTTGGCATTAACTAGCTGCTTGTTCATTCTGAAGAAGCTTAACTCTGATTAAATTTGCCTACTTGCATGAAGCCTCAGACTATGTAAATCTGGAGCCTGTCCCTTCCTGTGACTACTGGATTCAGTGCATGCTCTTGAAACTGCCATATTTTCAGAGCCTTTTTGTATTCTGTTAGTGGTGTTTGCTGAGCAGGATATGTAGCTAAAAATAACTGAAACGCATTTCTGCCTATCTTTCTCATTGCAGGATGACGTAGCTTTGCCAAGGATTTATCAGCTAAGCAGAAAATGAGCTTAACATCCTGGTTTTTGGTGAGCAGTGGAGGCACCCGTCATAGGCTGCCACGAGAAATGATTTTTGTTGGAAGAGATGACTGTGAGCTAATGTTACAGGTAATTACATCAGCCTTCCATGTGCAACTGCTCAGTTCTTGAACTTAATGCAGTAGTTTTGTATTCCTTTTGTAAATCAAATTCCACAGATGTTGGAAGAGTGATTGTTTTGTATAATGTGTCTTTATAGGAAAAGTTAGTCTAGATATATTGCCATCAGTCATTCAGTTACTGTTGGAGGGCATTGTCTTCGTATGAATCATGTAGAGAATGCAAGAGTAGATGATGAAAAAAATCTTCCAATATGATCAGTAAGTGGACTGTGTACTCCATGATATGTGATAATGATAAGTGTACTGGATGTTTTTGAAAAGACCTTTCATTTTTCTACAATTTGTAACCTAATTTAATCAGTGATTTGATGTACTCCCTATGTCCCAATCGTGTTGTAGAAAAGCAAATGAGATTAGTATAAAAGGTTATTTCTCTGTCTCTAAGGAAGTTGAATGACTCAATCTCAGTAGTAGTTTCAGTGGAACTATAAAAATACAAGTCTTGGTCAAAAAGCAGTTTGATACTTCTGTAACTTCCTCAACTTTCAGAATCACTGTGCAGACCTTCTGGAGGCGTGTAACCATATGATGTACCCATATTGCATATATTTTGCCCTATCGAAGCTGTAGTCATCATTTGCTTCTTTCTCACACATGGGGTTTTTTGAGTGGTTAACAGTAATATTTTGGGAATTTCTCCTTGTGTCCTTGTCTTCAGCTACTGTAGGACTGAAAAATTAATATTCTCAACCTTCCATACCATGCAACACAATATTTTTTGTTTGGATTTTTGTTTCCCAGAATTTGCGTCTGCAGTCATTAATGGCCAAATTAGAATCTCACTTGCCATGAAATACCTAGAAACCTGTTTATTTTATGTGTATTATTCAACGTCGTATTGTAAGTATTGACTGCATTTGGCACTCAGCCTCAGAAGGCATTCAAAAATTGTGAGGATGGTACCTTATCCTGTTAGAGAGTAGTTGAAAATATTCATAATGTCTCTTTTAAGGCAGACAACATATGATGTGTTAGTGATTTATGAGGTATTTAGTATTAAAAAAAAAACCAACCAAAAAAACCCCACAAACAAACACAAAATAAGCCCCAAAATGAACACCGGAAGCAACCAAAAAACCCACCACTAGCTTGTTGTAATGAGTTGTTGACTTGATTATAGGAGGGAGCCTTTTCTTTCTTTTCTCTTCCCTATGCCATCTCCTGTCCATGGTTGATGAGTTCTTAGAGTGAAGCAGAATACTGAAACATTTATATTTTGTGTTACAAAACTTCAGTCATCATCACCTTCAAAAGCAGCTGTTCCTTTGATTAAAATTGTAGAATGGATTAAAGTAATTTACAAATGTTATTTGTTGTCTGTTGACTTCAGTAGTAAAAAGAATCAGGGGGCCTGTTGATTTTCAAGAATGTTCTCTTTAGCCTGCTGTTAAGTCTACATGCCAGCATGGCTGTAACACCACATACAGCCAAGCTGAAGGGGGAGGAACTGCCCAAAAAAGAAGCTAATAATGTGTTCTTGTTCTGTATGTATAGCCTTTTGTGTAGGACCTTCCCTTTTACTCTTGAAAACTTGGTTGTTCTCTTACTGCAAAGCTTGTGGACAATGCATGATAAAGAAAGCAGAATTTAATGCTTTTATTCATAGTCTCTTGACAGAAGACATGTTACAAAAGCCTTATTAAAAAGCATTTCAACTATGTTGCATGCTTGATGGAATTAGACTTCAGATTCATATCTAACCATTCTTCTAACAGGCATTTTGTTCATGTCTGGGAATACAGGTTTACTTTCACTGGATTATTTTCTAAGTACGCTCAGACATATTGTGCAGTCTTTTTATGTAGCTAGCTGCTCCAATGCATCACCTTGGTTGAGGATAAATACCACATTTGCACCTTTTTTCACTGTTATGTTCAGAAAACCTTTTCAATTTTTGTGGATGAATCACCTTCAAGGTGAAAGATTCTACATTATTCATAATGCCAAAATTATTTCCAAAGAATACTATTTCTGTATTCTGAATGTTTGTTTAGTAGTCTGGATTAGATTGAAGTGTCTTTGTCTAAAATAATACTAGTCACAAATTTATCTTAACTGAGGTTGGAGTTTTCCTACAGCTCTCACAATAGTTATTCTGTGACTTTTGTTATTTTTGCCATCATATAAAAATATTTTTACAGGGTCTGGCTGGGATGGAGTTAGTTTTCTTTATAGAAGCCCTGATGGTATTGTGTTTTGGATTTGTGACCAAAAGACTGTTGATAAAACACCAGTATTTTAGCTCTTTCTGATCAGTGGGTGCAGTTTCAAGGCATTCTCTGTTTCTCATTCTGCTCCTCCCACACACATGTGGCTGTGTTGGGGGTGCAAAGTAAGTTGAGAGGGAACTCAACCAGGACAGCTGACCCAAACTGGCCAAAGGGATATTTTGTGCCAGATAATGTCATGATCAGCAGTAAAAACTGAGGGAGGCAATTCTGGGGAAGGTAACCACTGTTCCAAATTTGGCTGGGCATTGGTCTGCTTGTAGGAGGTAATGAGTGATTGCCTCTTCATCCCTTGGTTGGTTTTGTTTCTTCTTTCTTCTTCCTCTTTTATTTGCTGCTTAAACTATCTTTAACTCAACCCATAAGTTTTTTTGCTTTTGGTCTCCCTGTTTTCTTCCTCATCCCACAGGGACAGGAGGGAGTGTGTAAGCAGTTGTGTGGTGCTTAGACAGGGTACCACAGTCATGAAAAGTGCTTTTGATAATTCTTAAATGTAAATGGAAGGCTGCAATAGCAAATGAGATGGAAAAATGGCATTTGAAAGATCTGCACAATCTTTGCACCTGTAAAGATCATATGCAATGAGTAAAAATGTGTCCAATTATATGCAAGTTGTCTAAGCCCGAGTGCCTTAATGTTTTGCAGAATTTTAGGTGCTTCTCTGAAAGCCACAGACTTGAATAATTATTCTTTCCAGTTCATAAGATATGACAAAATATCATGAAGCTTTAAGGATGTTCTTGTGTCCATTTCATTTTAACTTATTTTTGATAGGAAGTAGCACGTGTAGGTAAAATATTTGATTGCTTATACAATATGTGTTTGAGTAATATAGTTGGAAGAAGTTAAGATTTTTTCCCCGTAATTTAGGAAAGATAGGATAATTGTTGTGCCTATATTGCTGCACCACTTGAGTGTAGAAAAGTGTGATCTTTGCTTGACATTGTAGGCTCATCAGGTCACCCACAGCAGTGCATTTGATTTTACTCAGATAGTTTAAATTCACTTGGAGAAAGGTTACTAAGTTATTAGAAAATTAACTAGAAAATGAATTTAAAAATGAAATGGTAACTCTTTATCTACCATTAAGAACACTTAATTGATGTAATGTACTAGTGCAGCTTTTCTTGGCATGGACCTTATTGTTTATTTGCCTTTTTCTTCCTTAATTCTCCCCTCCTCCTTTATTATCCCATCTTCCCTTCTATACCACTCAAGACTGTAGAGTAAATTGGTTCAAGTGAAAAACCTAAAAATAACATACTAAGTATAAGCAGAAGACTGATTTTTCTTCTTTGAGGAGAAAGTGAAGCAGTCAAAAGGTAGCATGGAAAGAAGAATGAGGAAGTAAATTGAAAAGAAGGAAGGACAATAATATTAGGAAGTCTCAAAAAATCAGAAGGAATGAGATGAAAAATGTGGGATTCTGAGAAGAGAAGGCATTTCCTTAGGAGTCCTGATTGCATGTTCTGGTGCCTTGAACTGGCTGGTGCACCCGGGACTCCTGAAACTGGCAGAGTAGGGATCCTGATACAGAAATAAGTACAGAAGTCTTGGGCAGGAATTTACCATTCTCAGTGCTGTATAGTCCTGAACAATGAGTTGAGAAGCAAGGATAGAAGATGAAAACCCCAAACTGTAAAGACTGATGTTGGAAGAAATGTGCTGCTATGCAATCATGTCAGGACATTGCAGTAGCAGAATTATCAGGCAGCAGACTGAGATGGAGTGTGCACTGCAGGGGAAGACCAACTGTGGACTCCATCCATTTGGGAACTCTTCTAGATGCCAGGGTGCATGAAGGAAGCATGTATCCAGCCCCAGCTCTTCCTTACTGGAAAGCATCACCTCAGGCTGCAAACACTTGGCCATGGGAAGTGGTGGAAGAGGGAGTTAGCTGTTAGGTAGGTAGTGTTCTCAGGGGAAATAGTAACAAGGATTGTTCCTGATCTGTAGATTGACACTTGGATGTGAAATAAATAATTAATTGAATAAGTAAATGCTGCAGTGCTTAAATTATGGCAGAGGAGTCAGAAGGTGTCAGAACTGATGGGAGTTCAGGAACTGCTCAGACATTTAATGAAAAAGCTATGGTAATTTGTTTAGTAAATTGAGATCAAGGAGAAACAATTTCAATGCTTGTATTACTATGATAAGTATCCCATGCAAAATAATGGAAGAATTATTGATGCATGGCAGGAAGCTCTGTGTTTCAGAGAGAGCAGCAAGAGCACAGAATCATATTTGTGTTTGGAAAGATGCATGTAGTTATGGAAATAAAGATAAATAAAGGTGAAGCTGATGATGTTAGATTAAACATCAATGATACTATGGTGAACTGAAAAAAAAACCTTTAGATAATATATGGCTGGATCTGACTTATAATCACTTTTTGGGGAACACTGAGAAAATAATTCTGAATTACTTTTGGGATTCTGCCATGGACAGCTGGGGCCAGAGTTTAGTATGGTTAGAGACTTGAGTTTTGTTCATATAATTTATATATATATATAACATGGATAAATTGGCCACTTAAGGCATAAATACTGTCATTATTAAGGCCATTAATACTATCTTGATCTGTTTTTTAAATACCTCATCTGATTTTTTAATATGTTTTAGTCACGAAGTGTGGACAAGCAGCATGCTGTACTAAACTATGATGCCTCTACAGATGAACACTTGGTGAAGGATTTGGGCAGCCTGAATGGGGTAAGTTAACATTAGAAATGGATAGCTCCCCATACTCTTTTGTATGTTCATCTTGGGCTTTTTTTTTCTGAGCAATGAAAGTATGACTTAACAACTGTACATTAATATGTTTTTGATGTACGATTGGAAATAAGGGAATATTCAAAAGGAAAATGTTGAGGGTTTTTTTGTGAGTTTTCCACCACATGTTATTTAAATGGCTGCAGTAATTTTTGTTAATAAGAAGGCCTTGGGAGTAGGAAAAACTTGAAAGATTAAAAATGAATATGTTACTCTTCTGTATTTCAGAAATGTAAGACAAAAAATAAAAGCTTGATTATATTGTTAAAAAAAAGGCATTTCAATCCCCCAGATTTCTGGTTAAGAAATTTATTGTTATTACATGTGCTATTTCTTTTTTCTCCTTTTTTCACACAGAAAATAATGTTAAACTGTACTTCATATGTGAAAAAAATTAGCATGCAATAAACATGCTGTATGTAAGATTATTTAATTAATTCTATATTTGCATTTAGTTTTCCAGTATCCCTTTTGTCAAAATACCTATGACTCTGTAGTTGTCCAGTCATTGCAAACTAATACAAGAAAAATATAAAGTTATAAGCAAAATAATGTTTCATATTACACTTTAAATCTGTTCTAGCAGTTGTGTATAAACATAGATAAGCTTCACCTTTTATAAATGTTTTTAGTATAATGGATTATTCAAAACATTGTAACTTTGTCCTGTTTTTGTAGCCCTTTAGATATTTCTTTTTGGGCTGTTTATAAATATTAGTAATGATTGCTATTTTATATAATTTTAAATGTTTGGCTTCCACATTAATTCACATTAATACATGTGGAATAAAATCATGAGTTCATCTGTGATTGCTTATTTGAATTAATATTTGGAACATGCTGGTAATGTTTAAAAAACCAGAAGATGCAGAAGTCTCAAGTTATTGCCTGTTAGCATTGATTTAGGTTTTGGTGTTTGATCTTGAAGTGCATTTCAAAATAAAAACCATATTACTCTCTCTCTATTAGCTTTTTCTGTATTTTAAGATCCCTAACTCAGCCTTCCAAAGAGTCAGCCTCTACTCATATGAAATCAGTGTAACCTAAAGGATTTAATCCTTTGAATAGTTGAAACATGTAAGAACTTTGCTCCTTAAATATTTAATATAGCACTGTATTTTGAGAGTAAATAAGTGTACTCTTTCAAGGCAGTGATCAAAAATTTATTGAGCACATAGTAATTTTTTGCTGAGCCATTTGATTTTATTCCCTAATTCTATGTTACTCCCGTAGTCATAAATTTTCATCACAAAACTTGAATTTTGTAATTAAGATATGTGAAAGGCCTTCATTTGACTTCTTTCTTTGCCTCTGATAAAGGGCTTTCAGTTACTTGCTTCGCTTGATCTGATTAATGCTCAGGTTTGAGCTGTCAGTGGCTCTTTAGCTGTTTACCCAGAGACATCAAAGGAACTCTTCTTCTACAGTTTTGGGACATGGAATATTAAGTCTTAGGAGTTCAGTCCTTGCTCTTTGTCTTCACAATACTTCCCTTCCTATCTCTTTCCAACCCAGTTTTTCTTAAACATCTTTACCTACCTGGTTTCAGGTCAGAAGTGGAAACATTATTATGTACCACCATACTTAATTGTGTAGCAGAACAATATATACAATGTCTCAGTACCGCGTGGTGAACTACTAACTAGGCAATAATTCTTTAAGTCTAGCTCCAGTTTCCTCTGAGAACACCACCTTTCCAACAGCCTTATCCCTCTTTTAGTGCTTCATCAGCTTCTACCCATTCTTGCTTTGCTGGCTTCACCAATAAACATTTCATGTGGCTCTCCCCACTTCGTGCCCTTTCTTTGGAGAACATATGTGTACTTTTCTTATCACATGGGACTGCTCCATTCCTGCACAGGGCTTTTCTTTGGAGTTTTAGGAGTTCCAAATGCTTTCATGAGATGAACTGTAATTGCACTGGCTGCCCTAATGCCTGAATGTTCTTATTTATGTGGTTGGTTCACACGTGGCCCAGTGACAAGGTTACACCAGTCTTCATTCTGAACTTAGTATATCTAGATTTGAAAATAAAGCAAAAAATAATTTTAATCTGATTTACATGATGTAAAGTTGTATTTCTATAATCCATCATGGCTCTCCTGCTTATCTTTTATTTAATTCAAAAAAGCTTAAGTAATTTCTCTGTTCTGAAGAAAATGTGTGTGTATAATTGCTTAGATATATTCTATTATTTTGCAAATATCAACAGAATTCAACTGTATTTTTTCCTTTGGCTTGTGACCTCAAAAACATCATAAAAATTATCAAATATCCATGGCCCTGTTGATTAACATTCTTCTCAGGGGTATAAAAAGGATAGTCAAGTCCTTTCACACTGGTGTTTTAGAACTGGACTGCAAAATGCTCAGCAAACTTCATAAAGGCTTAAAGAGATATGACTTTCCCTATTTGAAGAATAAAACTTTGGAAAACATTTGAATAAATAAAAATGTGTATAGTGTGATATAAAGGGGGAAAAGATTCCATATCTACATAGCTTCAAGCTAGCTTTGTCTTGCATCCCAAAACTTGTGGGTAGGATTTTAAACCTCCAGTAGCAAAGCAATTGAGGTTTGGTTGTTGTGTGCCATCAGGTCAGTCATGAGGATGTCTGCAGACTGCACACACTGCTTTCAGAGTTCTTGGTGTTGAGTATACTGCAGGCACTGAAGAACCTGGGGATATTCTTCACATCTGTTTTTGCTCTGGACTCTCACAATGTTGAATTAAGTATGCATTGAACACTCTTTACAGTTTCATACTTGTAAACCAGTAAATAGTTATACCTTTTAATTAATTTTTTTAAATGGAAGCTATTTTCTAGGAAGTGGGTAAGAAACAATTTAAATACTGAAATAAACATTATTTTTTCATTTTGAAAAAGCAAATAGAAGAACCCTTTACTATTCTGGGGAAGTACATTGTTTCTGCTTTTCTATACTTCATCTAATACTAGATTTGGATGAGCAATGCAAGCATTCAAAGATTCAGATTCTTGGCTTATTTAATGATTTGAGTTTATTTTGTGTGTATGTATGCCCCTAACTTCAAAGGGCTTTAAAATAGCACATTTCAGCTGCTGCATTCCTTAGAAACGTGTATGTTGTAGACTTTGTAAGTTTGATGTAGGATGATTCTGTGGGGTTCTGATATTCCAAGTCCACAGAGCTAGCACAAACCAATAATAAAATTTATTTTGGAAAGGCACCCTGCATATTTAATCTATCTCTACTATTAGCACGTACTTGTTATGTAAAGTGAAAATGAGCAAGAAGCTGTAATAGTTTTAAGTTTGGAAAATATGCAACTGATAAATAATGCACCAGTCTCACACCAGCTAATCCATAAATATTTTATTTCTCTTGAATTTGCCCTAAATTTAGGCTTTATTTGGGATTTTAAAAGAAGAAGTAGCACAAAGGAACAAGAGACTGTTGGTATTATTTTGAAAGGAAGATGCTTCATTCTTACAAGTTCAGGTGTTACATTCTTTTTAAGTAAGAGGAGAGGGATATTTCAAGAAAGCCATGGGAAAATGTAGGGAAGATGAACTTAAGAGCATAAAGTGTAAATTCTTAAATCTGATTTTTAATTGAGCCTTGTGGAGTAGTTTAAGGCAAGATGCTGTGCTGAAGTTTTTTGTCAGCTCACACTGTAGGACGATTGATTAGGGATCTGAAAGACACTCTGAAAGTGTCTCAATATTATGCACAGTTATGTTTACTGTTGTTTTTTTTTTTCTTTTCTTTGTAGCCTGAACTCTGGTTCTTGTAATTGAGAGCTTAATATTCTGTTCTGCTAGACAAAGCATGTCTTCACCCTTTTATGTTTGTCACTGAGGGAATTCAGAAAATGTTGACACAATGTAGAGTTTTCCCTGAAGGTAAAAAATCCAGTGTAAGAAACAATTCACTGTCACATTTAGAGATTCAGCCTTATTTAGGGAGTTCTAAGAGCAATGGCATGACTTGGGGTGAGCAGAAGGGTCAATTTGAGAGCTGGGAGGTGCAGGCTCTGGGAGAACTCTTTAGCTGAAAGTTTAAGCGTCACCTCCAATGGCAAAAGGACAAGTTGTAAGAAAAACACTTGCTTCTGACCCTCTTCTGCCTTAGCATCCTTGGCTACTGATATCTGAGGTCAGCATGTGCAAATTCAAGTCTTGCTGATGTTTTCAATCTCTGGGCAGTTTGCTTAACACTGTGGTCCACCCTCCTCACATTGTAACTCAGTCTTTGAAAATGCAGATCAGTTCCAACGAATGAATAAATTTCTTTTTCCTGCTTGTGTCCTTTGTAGATTTTATGTAGGTGACTTTCTAGTATTTTCTTCAGAGCCTGAGTAATCTTAACTTCAAGACCTCTTTAGTTTCATATAGTATTTTTCTGACAGAGATTAAATTGTTTTCCAACTTTTCCAAATCACATCCCTCACATCCATTTTGACTTAAGCATGTATTACTCTTCCTTCATGCTGCATCTGTAATTAGACGTTGTATTTATCTTGGGTGTTCTCTTGAAATTTATACTATCATGTTTTTGCAAATCAGATCTTGAAATAGGAGTGATTGGTAATCTGTACTGGCTCTAACTCATCTGGCTGGTGAAACTGGACAAACTTTAAAGTCTGTAAGTCTTTTTCTAGATCACTGAAAGGTTGTCTGATTTTTCCAACTATGTTTTCAATAGTAATTTCAAGGAGAGAGGATCACTTACTGAACAGTAACTGAATTTTCAGAATGTATCATCAAGCTTTTGGAATTTGCTATGCTTTGATGCTAGCTGGTATAATGATGTTATTTCTGATTGCAAATGTTTCTATACCTACTCTTTCAAGAGTTGCAATATATTGAATTGTTTATCAGTGTTGTTTGGAGTTACTGGGATGCACTAACTTGATCCATTTTTCCCTTAAGACCTTTGTCAATGTTTAGAAATTATAAGCTACCTCAGAATAGTGTTAAATGCTGTATCAATGTGATGATAAATGAATTCTGACATCTAACTGCTATCGAAAAAGAAATCTACAATAAAAATAAGTGGAGGTGCTAATTTGAATCAACAAATTCAGTAAATACTGCTAACAAGATTAAACTTGCAAGAAACTTTTCAAGACCAATGTGATGTCAGCAGCCTTGGTTGGTGACTGGTGTTAGCATTTATTTTGAAATACATGGGAAGCAGGTGGCAACTAGATCTTGTGGTTTAATTCCCTAATGAATAACCAGTAGAAAAATTGTGGTGCTGAAAACTTCAAAATGAGTTTGTAAAAAAAAAGCTATTCTGATTTGTCATTGTTTTAGACTTTAACATCATCTCTTTCTGTCTTCATTTATTTTTGTAGACATTTGTGAATGATGTGAGGATTCCAGAACAGACATACATCACTCTGAAGTTAGAAGATAAATTGAGATTTGGATATGATATCCTTGTCATAAAAATTGTACAGTTCCTGGACACACTTTTCTTGCTAAAAGTATAGTTGTGTTAAATGAAGGGTTCTCATTATCTGAGAAGTGACTTCCTATATTAGAAAAAATTAGAGGTTTTATAATATTGTATGTTGTTCAGAATTATTCATTAAGGACATTTCATTGTTTCTCACCACAGAAAAATTCAACTTCCTATTACTATTTAAAACGTAATGTGTAACTTCTGTTTTGCTAAGAAACTTGACTTTTCTTGGAGGCAAATATACAAATATTGTATCATATGAGATTGTATACAATTAGACAAGATTACAGGTAACTACTTAGCAACATGAAAAGAACAAAAAATAGAGAACACTTGTATTATTACAACATTAAGGTATCTATTCAAAGTTCTTCCTACAAGTAGTAAATAACTGTGCTATGCATTTGCTTTGAGTCTGACTTTAAATGCTAGTCCTGACATATTTGTAGAACGGGTGTCACCATTTCAGTGGCAGAATAGTCTGCATAATTTCTCTGTAAAATCTATTTGTGAATTGAGAAATCATTCCAGAAATTGAGCATTTCCTACTGAAGAAGCACTTAAGGTAACAATGCACAGTTCCTAGGTGGTCTTTTGTCATTGTGTGGTTACTGGTAAAAGGGTTTTTTCACTCTCTGATGATATTTTTGGTCTTTATTTAATGTCACATAGCATGAAAAATTCACAAGCCAACTCCAATTATCCCAAAAATCTTCAGAGGCAGAAGGGTCAAAGCAAACTGTCTCCAAAAGCTCAGAGTCCAAGGTAACAGACACCACAGCTGAACTGCATCACAAAACTACAGAAGCACTGAAATCTGAAGAGAAATCAATGGGTAAGTTTCTTTTTTTTTTTTTTTTTGCTACAGAAGCACATAAAATTGGAAGGATTCTTTATTTGCTTTGTTAGGATGTTTGTGAAATTATATAGGATAGGGAAGCCTAACAGTGGGACCTAGACGGGTTAGACCAAGGTTAATAGTATGAGGCTTAATAAGGGCAAATGCCAGGTCTTGCACCTGGGTCATCATAACCCCCTGGTAAGCTACAGACTTGGGAAAGTGTGGTTAGAGAGCTGTTAAGTTGTAAAGGGACCAGGGGGTATTGGTTGGCAGTTGACTTTATTGAGTCAACACTGTGCACAGGTGGCCAAGAAGGCCAGTGGCATCCTGGCTTGAGTTAGGAACACTGTGGCCAGCAGGAATAGGGAGGTGATTATCCCACTGTACTCAACTCAACATCTTGAGTACTGTGTTCAGTTCTGGGCACCTCACTATAAGAGGGACGTGGAAGTTCTGGAGTGTGTCCAGAGAAGAGCAACGAAGCTCATGAAGGGCCTGAAGCACAAGTCCTGTGAGGAGCAGCTGAGGGAGCTGGGGGTGTTTAGTCTGGAGAAGAGGAGGCTGAGAGGAGACCTTGTTGCTCTCTTCAGCTGCCTCAAGGGAGGCTGGAGTGAGGAGGGAAACAGCCTCTTCTTTGTGGACCATGATAGGACCAGAGGAAATGGATGGAAGCTGCACCAGGGGAGGCTGAATGTTAGGAAACATTTTTTCACTGAGAGGACTGTCAGACATTGGGATGGCCCAGGACAGTGGTGTAGTCACCATCCCTGGCGGTATTTAAAAGGTGTTTGGACCTGGTCCTTAGGGACATGGTTTAGTTGTTAGATTATTGTGTTGGTCAAAGGTTGGACTGGATGGTTTTGGAGGTCTCTTCCAACCTAAAATATTCTGTGATTCTATTTTGTGTTTAACTGAAAATATTTGTACAGGAACAGTTTGTACTTTTACCACCACCATCATCAAATGGCCTTTTTTTTTTTTTTTTTTTTTTTTTTTTAGATAGTAGCATTCATTGTTTGATGGATCAGGATAGAACCAAAGTGTTCTATTGTGGTTTAAAAATTTGTAGAAACCGGAGCTTTGGTCTTTCTGGTGTCGCCTTCCATATTTATGTAATGTGTCATGGTCACTCTGCTGTGGGTGTCTTCTTCAGTGTGAGCCTTGTTAAAGTTTACTTTTCATCTTACAATAACTTCTTGTGTTACCTGTTATACAGGAGGTAACCACAAGAATGAGAAAGGGAATCTGGTATTGTTGTTTCCTTAATACAAAACTGATTGTGTTTGATTCCTTAGGTCAAGGCTGTACAGTTCAGTTTAATCCATTCTTCTGCAAGTCTCACTTCAGAGTTCTCTTTCCCACATATAGGATTCTGTGGGGTAACTGCTTAATCCATTAGGCTGATCTGGCCTATTAAGGATACATAATTAGCTTAGCCAGTACTTCAGTATTCCTATTCAATATGGCTTATCAGCATTCATGTCCTTTTACATTTTCATGAAGGGAAACAGTGGAGTTTTTTTTTATCCTCATATTCCATTTTTGTCCTTACTCTTCCAAACATAGAAGTCAAAGTTAAGGATAGGGATTTATATTTGAGTGCAACTCTCAGAAGCTTTTTGGGGATTGATTCTCTCACTTTTGCTGTATTTATGCCTGTTTACTATTGCATCATCCATCAAGTTTTTAAAAACAATTCAGTATTGACTAAAGTGTAATGCTGCTAAAAAAATAATACAATCTTCCCATTGAAACTTCTGGAATGGCTGTGACATTATATATCATGTTTGAAATGGCAGCGAGTAAAACATTGAATATAATGTTGAAATGCAAGATAGGCTACTTGGCTGGATTTGAACAAATCATGTTATTTTATATAAAGACTGTTTAAAGTATCTTTGGAATATATGTATGATCCTAGAATAGCTAAATCGCAGTAGGTTGAAGTATTCTTATAAGAGATCAGGTCAAAACTAATCCAGTCAATTTATCATCAAGGTAGGAATCCTATATATATTAGTGTGTTTTTTCTTGTTTAATTATGTGTATACATCCTTCATAAGGAATGGCATTTTTAATTGTACTGTACTTTAACTTTTGCCTTTAACAACAACAACAAAAAGTTATGCTCAGTAGCATTTTATTTTACACAAGGTAACTTTCAGCACTCCAGAGTAGCTGCCAACAATTTGGAACCTTGGCAACATTGCAAAATTTGATCAGTTTTTCATGCAGTGAGTTCAGATTTCACTGAAAGGTCAATGTGGGTAAAAGTGAGAATCTTCTCACAGAAGCAGCAATGGACAGCTTTAAGGAATGTGCTTCTGTGCTGACGACTTTAAACTGAAAGCAGAAAATAATATTTACAGATACATTTGGGTAACAATAAGAGATGTCAGCTGCCTTTGCATAAACGTTTGTGCCAGTTTTGATTAGGTCATTAGTAAGCTTTTATATTTAGAACCCAGATCAGTTATCCAGCCTCCAAGTTTGTTTTGTGTGTCAGCAAATGCATGCAACCACTTTAGCTTCCAGGACAAACGATTCAAACAAATGAAACTTCATGTTATTTTCACCTAAATATCACAGCTAAACAGAAGTAATTTCCTCTGCTTTGGGCTGGTTTTATAGATCTTTCTGCCATGCCTCGTGGGACCCCTTTGTATGGACAGCCAGCCTGGTGGGGTGATGATGAAGCTGATGAAAAAAGTGGTTGCAAGCCAGATAGCAAGCATGAAGAAAAAAATCATGATACAGGGGCTTCAGGTAGGTCTGTTGTCTTGTTTTTCTGGGGTTTGTGCTCTCTAGTAAAAGACATATCATTATATATTGAACTGAACATATATTAATATTTGGAGGGTTCAGAGATAGTTTGCATAGATGAAAGCCTATTAAAATTAAGTTGAGCAAATTTATTCTGCGAGAAACTATGCGTTTCCAGAGAACAATTTCATGTGTAATGCATCAGTTTTCTACTATATAATACAATCTATGATCAGTAACTATAGCAAATAATGTTATCTGAATCAGTGTCTTATCAGTTTAATCTGTATCTGTCATTTTATATTCTCAAAATAGCAGATAACCTACAGATATTTTATCAAAATAATTTCTGAAAATAAATGGTTCAGTAAAGTGATCTAAGATTCTCTTCTGTAATTCAGTAATGCTGCTACATTTCATAGCTCTTGCAGTAAAGGTTTGCATAGTATAAGGCTAAACTGGTAATGTTTATTTCCTCATAATACAGATTTTTTTTTCTAATTAGTTTATTTATACACAATATGTATTGCCAAACCTGTGTGTTTATTCTTAAATGCCAGTATCTGTATGACTGCTTCAATGTACTTTACTGCATCTATCCAACTTTATTTTTAAAACATGCATGTTATTTGCCCTCATTAAATACAGGATTATGTGAAGTTATATCCTGGCTTTGCTACCATGCCATTAATAACTTGTGACACAAGATTCCAAATTCTATTTATTAGCATAGATATTTTTTGTTATTCTTCATATCTTTAAGTTGCTTTTTCAGAAGCAATATTGCATCAAATGGTTTACATGCTCTTGCATTTATTTTACCAAGAGTTTTTTCAGAAAATGATCAGTGCATCTGTGTCTGATCCTCAGTTCAAAGAAAACTAAGGTTCCAGCTTTCTCTGAAATTAATCAAGGAGGTGCAATCTGTTTCAGTAGTAGGCAAAAATAAGTTTGTTCTAGACAGAACTCCATCAATGGGTGTATTTTTGTTATGCTTTGCCTCAATGAAGTCATCAAAAGTTAAATGATGAGCTAATATTTAAATATTTATAAATAATGAGCTAATACTTTCTACACTGATTTTGTTTGGTTTTCATATGTGTGTGTGTATATATATATACACTATATATATACACACTATATTTATATATATATATATATAAGTATATATATATATATATAAATAAAATTTGGGCCTGGAGCCTTCTTGACAAATAAAACATTTCTCTTTTTTAAAATGTGCAGTATGTTTGAAATCCGTTTTGTCTATGTTGTTGATGTTTAATCATATATTTATGTTGTACAAATAGAATTAATCTAAGTTTAGTGTAGAAATTATTTTCATTTCCTCAAACTGAAAGGCTAATAAATCTGCAAGAATACTCCTCAGTTTGAGTAAGTATATACTAAACAAAAGCTTATGTGAAATGTTATAGGAAGATACTTCTGGGAAAAAACCAAAACCTGACATTTTTTCAAAACAATTTAATTTGGGAGGATGTGGAACTAAAATCCTTTGTATATACAAGTGATTTATTTATCTTGATCACTTAATCTCTGAGTAGACATTATTTGTATGTTTTACTAATCTGGTTTTTGACTGTTGTAGAATTTTTTTTAGAAGTGTTGGCAACCTGAGAAGGCAGACCATAAAAGAGTTGACTTTTGCCTCAATGGACACATTGCTTCCATCTCAGAACACTATGTATAAAAGTGTGCAAAAAACCATCCTGCATGTTTTCATATAATTATAAAAAACAAAACATAAGCTTTGGGCTCGATTTGGCCTGCAGTTACACTTCATGAAGACATTAAGTTGGTAGTATGTATTTTCTTTATGCATCATAACATAGATGGTGATTGGCAGTCAATATGAAAAAATGTTTTCATAAAAGGAAGTTGGAAACTTGTCAAGACTGTCATGTTTGGATATTTTTTAAATATAAATGAACCTCAATAAAGTTTTGCAGGATTGATGCAGCTGTTTCTTTTTTGCATGGACTAAATTATATTAAGTATTTAAAACACTGATTTGGAACATGCTTCCTAATGTAAAATGGCAAATGTAAGCACAGTACCAGTGAATTCACTTATGCAAGTTCTTAAACATTTTGTTCAGTAACTCAAATCAATAAGGTCTGGTATCATTGTAAAAAATTAATCTTTGAAGGTTCTGCTTCATGCTTTCATGCTTTTGATATTTTATTATTCAATGAATAGAAAATAAGGCCTGAATTATAACAGATGGGGTAAGGTTTAATGAGGAGATTGAAATGGGAGATTTGTTTCTGCTAAACCAACTAGAGACAATTAGTCTTTACAGTCTCAAGTTAATGAGATTATTTCAATGTTACTGTCTTTCTATCACAACAGGAACTCACTGATGGAAATTTTTTGACAACAGAGTAGAATAGCCTGAAAAACTTAAGAAAAGGAAAAATCTTTAACTTTTATTCAGACATGCATGTTGCTCTAATAATGTGTAGATCTTTTAGGGAGTATTAAATTGAGCAATTGCACATACATCTATGATGTGATTTATCTATGCTGCAGCTCTTAAACTTACATGTCAATGGCAAGTTTACCATGTGTGTAATTTTTATTATTGCCATGTGTTACACTCCCACTTCCTGAGAAAACAAGTGACTGCATTCTCTTCCAATATCAGTAGTAGTTGTAGAATTTTACATCATTTTAGCCTCTACCAGAAATTTAATAAAATATAGAGGTCAGTCTTAAACAGGCTTTAAGCATCTGAAGTAATATTTTCCACTTGGCATGAAGTGCTTTTTATTCCTGCATTGTGTAACAATATATCAGATTAAATGTTTCTTACACGTAAGAAACAGTGTCATTTTAAGGTAAAGCATTGTTCTAGAAATGCCAGTGTGATCAGTGTGTTTAGGAGATTACACACACATGTTTAAGCAATATCATTAACATTAAAGTTCCTAGAAGTTTGTTCTTGAATTTGGTGAGTTTTGGCCTGGGATACATGCAGGTGCTGCATGTGTAAAGCTGGCTTTGTAAAGCTCTGACAGCAAATGTGCAGTGTGTCATGGAGAGCTTAGAGAATTTTTTAGAGCCATCACAGCTATACTTAAGGTTAGTTTTCCACTTTTTCCCACTTTGTCACCTTTAAACCATACAGTTAAATAATATATTATGAGAGGTAGAGATTTCTGACCAATAGGATTTTATATCTTTATTTAAAGAGAGCAATTTTGTTACAGATTATGACAACATTTAAAGACAAAAAGTGGTATTATGGAGGGAAGGGGAAAGGAGAAAAATAAATCTTATGAAGCATTCAGTGCTCTAACTTCATGTTCTTCTCATTAAATATATCATTGCACAGTACCAAATATAAAATTACCATATAAAAAATATTTTGGGGTTTTTTGCAAGTTTTTTGTTGTTGGTGGTTTGCGGGTTGTTTGTTTGTGGGTTTTTGGGGGTTTTTTGTGTGTGTGTTTTTGTTTTGTTTTTTGTTTGTTTGTTTGTTTTGTATGTGTGTGTGTTAGTTGTTTTTTTTTTAAGGCTGTAAAAAAATAACCCAAAAAACCCCACCACCACCTTTCTAAAATTTTTGAAGTCTGTGCAAAGTATTTTTCAGGGCTTCATCCTATTTTTGGAGGCGATAATGTATTTATGTTCACAGGCAGTTTCTTGCACATCTGATTGATTGTGTTGAATAGCAAGTAGAATGGCAAGTAAAATTTTAAGAATCTATTTGTGTGCGTAACTTAAGAATTAAAGCTTTAAAACCCAAAAAGTCCTAGAAAGTATAAGTTCTGCTAATGTCAGAGAGTGAATGTTACTTTTCTGATTATGATCTCTGAGATTATTCTAGTAAAGAAACTCTGAATCTTTGTTTTAAGCCTGTGATTTCCCAAATAGTTTCCCTCTTAGCCTCTCCTAGGCTCATTCTTTTATTAATAGTTTCACTAGACTTGTGTAGCATCGATGGTTACTGCTGCTTTGCTTGCCCTGTAGAAACTGTTGCACAGTTGCCTTTTGTAGCTCTAGACCTTTGTAGAATGGTAGCTAATTCTTTACAGATTCCCTGGTTCTTTTTCTACCCATTTCCCTTCACTCCTTCCAGTTCGGAAATCTCTTCAGTTCCTCAAAAAGTTGCAGTTCACAAGCCATGTGTCTGATTGTTTTCCCAAAATACACATTCAATTCCACACAGTTGCCTTTTTTGCTGTATAGATATTGAGCTTTTTCTGTTTAAAAATTAGAGAGCTGTGATGACCACCATGTCTTCAGTATTTGCTTTGAGGGCTTTCTCATAAAGGTGTATGTATTTAGTCTGATACATAGTTTTCTTCATCTTGACAGATGACTTTTTATAGTAGTATTTCAAAGGTAAGGCTTTTTGATAGATCACTCCATAATATTTATACAACTGTAAGGGTTTGTATGTAGCATCTGTGTGAAAAATCCTTAAGGGTAGTTCAGATCAGGATCTATTAATTTTTTGTGTCCTCATTGTTTTCAGTTCCTTATTCTAATCAATTCTGATGTGTTAACCTGTACTTCAATTTTTTTTCTTATATAATACCTAAGAGTTTTTCTAGTTGATCTGAAAAATATTGGGGTTTGTGTGGCCAGTAAATTGCTCTTGCTGGTCTAAAAGTAGAATATTTCTCAAAACATACTGTATTGGCCAGTACCTTTTGAAGAAACCTTGAACACTCTATCACAGAATCAAAGAATGTTAGAGGTTTGAAGGAACCTCGAAAGGTGGAGTCCAACCCCTCTGCCAGGCAGGATCACCTCAAGTAGGTCACAGGAACACCTATATCTTGCTTAATTAATGGTCACAGGAATTGCATGAAATTGTAGGCTAGAAGCTCTGAATAGAACCATGGAGAAAAAATAAAATTATGTATAAACTGACTCCTTGCTAGATCACTCTCCTGCTCAATGACAGTGTTCCATACTGCAAGGATCCTGGCTTTTAGATAAAATAAATTAAAACAGCAGTATTATCCGCATCATTTATTTTACCCAGTTGGTAACCAAGCATGGCAATAATGAAGAATGTGTACTGATTTTGTTATCACTCCATCACATCATTCTTTTTTTAACATTTCCAGCTGTTACGTTGTCCCTTAGTTAGTTCTTTTTCTAAAGCATGTTTTTCTGAAGAACAGCATAGGTACATTATGCTGTCCTGCATCCTTTACCCCCTAAACTCCTGACTGCAGTATAAATCTTTCTGTTGCTACCTTATTGCATCGTAATTTCATATACAAATGTTAACTGTCTCAGCAGATACAGGGTAGCTCTTTTTAGCACCAATAATCTACTAATTGCATTCTTATATTCCTTTACTTGGCAGCCTAAAATGATTTCTTAAACATCTTAATGTGGTTCATGATAAATCACACAGTAACTATTCCCGATTCTTTTGCTGGAACCTAACTTGCCCTTGCTGGTAACATCTTAAGTGTCTGTTGCTTATAGCACATCTCCATGCCAGATATTTTGTCTAGCTTACCAGTTCATGAAGTGCAACCACAAGTTTGTTTTCTTGAAGGCATATTGGTAGCTTTGCTGCAACCACAAAAATCTTTAACCTTCATTCCCTGGGACTTTGAATTACTGTCCCACACCTTTTCCACATTTGACTTTTTTACCCAGTTAGAACACAGTTTAGTAACATTCTGCATGCCTACAGCTATTGCTACTTATTCTTTTCATCTACACATTATGGAAACAAGTGAAATAAGAGCAGATGACAGTAGGATTTAGCTTAATTTCTTGGTTATATCTTTTGTAGAATCAAAGTATTTGAATTCCAAAACACTTGCCAGTGCTTAAGCAGTATTAAACTTGTGAAGCCAGAATTAATGTTTATCTTGCATTAATGTGTGAATTGTGTTTACAAAGAATTTTACCAAACCAAATTACATACTGCAGCAGATGAAAGCCAGATTGCTAGCACTTAATTTGGGGGCACCATGATTTGATGGTTCTCCGATTTGAATAACCACCTCAACTGTTTCTCTAATGTGATTTATCTGTATTCCTTGTGCTAATAACACATCTGACCTTTACATCATCTGAAAAATTTGGAAATGCACATTTCCTTTTACAAATATAAGTGCCTTCCTTGCAGCCAAAGTTCATGCTGTCTTTTCAGTAATACTTTTTCTATCTAATTCTAGAATTATTCTTCCAGAACTACATCGCTCAGTCTTCCCCACGATCTTACTGTTCATTCCAGAAATTAGTTACGTGGCCTTTACAGGAGTTCAGAAGCTTCTTGAAGAACCTGAAGTTCCCAAGCATTGTGAAATCTATTTCTTATTTCTCTTAATAGGATGCAGCACAGATGCCAAGCAACCTGAGGAGCAATCTGCAGCTGCAAGTGAAGAACTTTATCCTTTCTGTAGGGAGCCAAGTTATTTTGAAATTCCTACAAAAGAATTCCAGCCACCTTCACAAGTGGCAGAGAGCACTATTCATGAAATTCCAACAAAAGACACCCAAGGCTCCCATGCAGCAGGTGCAGGGCATGCTTCCTTTACCATTGAATTTGATGACAACACTCCAGGAAAAGTAACAATCAAGGATCATGTTACAAAATTCACATCGGAACAGCGCCACAAATCAAAAAAGCCTTCCTCCAGTGGTCAGGATCTGCCTGGACTTCAAACAGTGATGATGGCTGCAGAGAGCAAAGTAGCAGATTGGCTAGCACAGAACAATCCTCCTAGAATGATATGGGAGCCAACAGAGGAGGATTCCAAAAGTATTAAGAGTGATGTTCCAGTGTACTTGAAGAGACTGAAAGGTAAAGTGAATGATTCCAGCTACCCGTGTTTCTGAAAGCAACAATTCTTCACCAGCATCCAGAGAGTGGATCCCTGAGCCATTGTGGAGTTTGTTTGAAATTACAGATGCTCCACATGTGCACAAGGATCTCCTCTGGTAAATTTTATTGCAGTATTAAGTCTTAAAAATAGGACAGAAAACCAAATCCTAAATCATCTTTCAATAAGTATACTACTTGGAGGTAGTCTATTACTGCTGGAAATACCAGGTATTTAAAACATTGATCTTCAAAAGGAAAAAAACAAAACCTTAGTTAAATTTTATATATTTCACTTCTTCCCATGCAGTACTTCAAAAGGTGAATTGCTTTTTCGAATAAAAGCTCTGGGATTCAAATTATGCTTTAGCAGCTCTTCCATATGTTCTGTGAATATTCATGTGCTCTAAGAAAATAATTTATGACAAATAATGCATTCTATAGTTATTCCGCTTAAATTGATCATGCATCAGGTTTGAGTTGGGAATCTGAAATAGATCAAGGGTTTCTATTTTTTATGAAACTTGCAATATGGTCTTTATAAGAATGCCACTTGTTGAATGGAGTTCCAGGTTCTTATACATGTTCATTTACTGCACAGAGTGACAGTTCAAATAAAATGAAATCAAATGTTAAGTGTGAGAAGTGTAGTTTCTTTTGGATGCCACTAGCAGAATAAAGAAGAAAGTAGTTTTGATCTTCATATGTTTTGATGTTCAGGTGAAGATTGCAGTGCCATTAAAACTTTCAAAATGAAAACTTGTGAATAATTTTTCCAAGTCTCTTATTTCTGTTTTTAATTTCAGCACATTAACTCCACAATTCCCATTTTTCTTGATTCTGCAACATTATCGTGTCTAGCTCTTAAGGCAGCTAAGATAAGGTACAATGTACTTTATCTTCCTGATCAAAAGTCCACTTTTTAAGGCTGACTCTTCCAAATTAAGCTAAAAATTAAAATTTTGAAAACAGAAATATAGCAATGTGCTAGCATTAAGATAGTAACATAGTATGTCTTCTAGACTATTTCAAAGCGCATTCTTTAATCTTCATGATACTGTTTTAAATTCAGGAACATTCTTTAAAATGTGAGGCTTGTTACTATGTTAAATAGAAAGGGCTTTTCTTATGAGGTCCTAACTTTTTCCTAGCAGAAACTCCTTAAAGTTTGATAAAATGTCGTCTTTTTGAGGTATAAGTTATTGGGTGCCTTTGGCCATAATAAATTTCTGAATTTCATAACCATCTGTGATCTGTTCGAAGTCTCAGTCATTGCTTGTGCTTTTTCAAACCATAAAGGTAGAGAATGTACATAGCAATTTTGAAAGTTTAATTTTAAAAAGAATAAATTTTTTTCCCTCATCTTTTTCTTGCAGTATCCTGTATGGAAGTAACACCGTTAAAGTTATGTTATATGACTTTCATGTTGATATTAATTGTTATTATTTGGCAATATGTGAACCATCACAATATTTTCTTAGGTACTGCACAAATAAGTTACATTCCAGCAGATGGAAATGTAAATTGTGATTTCAGCTGTGTATTCAGTGCTGTTAGTGTGATAAGTAAGGTTTGCCAGTATGTGATTACTATTTAACCTGAACAGTAGCTGGGTGTCCTAACTGTGTAAGTGAGAAATCCTAAAAATAGCTATTCTCTTGAGAATGAAAAACAAAAATAATAAAATGCACAAGCTATGTATACATGAGTAAGACCTGATCCCAAAAGAGTTCAAAGAATGTAAAACTGTTCTGTCCCTTCATTGTACATGAAGTTGCTCTGTGTTAAATGTGACTTGCTGTGTATGAGTATCTGGCCTTCGAAGCATTTTCAGGTATACATTGCATAGTGTATTTATAGGCATGTATATGATTTATTACACTCATAATCCTTATTCATAGATCTCAAAGTATTTTGTGGAATGAATAAGTAATTAGAAAAATTTCACATGCATACATCAGATGGTGGAAGCGAATGATGGAAAACCTCGTTGTACTTCTTGGAAAGAGTAATAAAGAATCCATTCCGATTTTCAGTAGACATCTTTCATACTAAATTGGTGTAAATGTGTAAGGAATCAAACAATACGAATTCTGGCCCTCAGTGGGTATTTTCAGCTACCAAAAGGACTATTTTAGGGTTTTCTTTTTCCTCTTAGCCCTGCCTAGAATGTTTCAGTAGTCATTCGTAATCAACTGGCTGCATAACAAAATTAGTGTAACTGGGATAGATAGAGCTGGTAAAATGCTCTCTTTTGTAAGTCATTGATACGTATTCACAGATGAGAATTTGGTGAAAAGGGTAATTCAAATGCACTGCTGATACTGATGAGCTTTGAAATTGTTCCATTGTTTGACTCATAGCAAGTTGAATGCATCACCAGGAGCTGTGCAAAATTTGCAGATCCAGGTACTAAAAGCTATTGGAGTCTAAACAGAGAAACAATTTAAAATCCTTTCTTTCTTAGTTTGCCTTTTTATTGTGTATGTGTTGGGTTGATGGGGTTTTTCTGTTTGTTTCATTGTGCTTTATATTCTTTTTCTTTGCTTGTAGGGAATAAGCATGATGATGGTACACAGAGCGATTCAGAAAATGCTGGTGCACACCGGCATTACAGTAAGAGGGCAGCACTTGAAGAACACTTAAGGCATCATCATACAGAGCTGAAAAAGTCACACCAGAAAGTCCATTCCACAGAAAAGCAGCAAGAGCAAGCGGGTTTGAGTCAGACTGCCTTTATGATTGAGTTTTTTGATGAAGACCATCCTCGAAAGAGACGTTCTTACTCTTTTTCTCAGAATGTAGGAGCTCTGTGCTCAGAATCTCCATCTCCAACACCTCATGCCCGAGCTGAAAGAGTGAAACCTTCATCAGGAGAGAAAGCAGTCCCTTCATCTGTGCAAGCTGGCTCATTGCATCACAGAGCAGTACATGGTGTTCATGCAAAACTTCTAAAACAAAAATCAGAAGAACCTTCTGCTGCATTACCTGCCTTACAAGCTGCATTGTTAAGGAGTTCAGGAAGTCTTGGCCATAGGCCTAGTCAGAATCAGGAGATGGACAAAAAGTTGAAAAGCCAACATATTTCTGCTGCTACTGAAAAGGACAATGAGGATGACCAGAGTGACAAAGGTACTTACACTATTGAGTTGGAAAATCCCAATTCTGAAGAAATGGAAGCCCGTAAAATGATTGACAAGGTGAGAAACCTAAACTGTATACTGAGAGGTATGTGGTGTGTGGGCAATAGTCTACCACTTCAGTTCTTCTTGTTAAAGCTGCTGCAATAGTACAAGTTTTTAAGCCAGTCTCTAATGATGAAATACAAAATATAGTAAAAGCAGCAGCTGGCACTTGGCTAATAAGTTATTCATGTTTGATCCTGCTGATCATTTAGTTTGGTAGTTTTAATGTGTTCACAAGATTTAAGTGCTGTGGGAATACTTGGCAACAGACCTTGCAGGCATTTTTGTGAGAGTTATTAGCTTTGAAGTCCTTATGTGCCTATAGAAATACTCACTTTTTCCTAAAATCCTATATTCTCTGTAGTTTTCAGTATATAAATTGGTTCCATTCAAATTACCATACAGAAATAGATTGGAAATGTTTTCTATACTTAGAAAAAAGGTACATGCTATAACAGTAACTTAATTTGCAGCATCCAGTATAAAAAGTAAGTATAAAATTGCTTTTGTTTTCAAAAAATGGTAATAAGATAGCAATTACATCTTCATAGTTGGAATATAAGTATATTCTTCATTAGGCTTAGGAATCTAATGATGACTGAATAACTTTTTCTTCTTGGTAACAATATAAATAGCAATACAAATTGTATTTGCAGTTAAATAGTTGCAAATAACTCTTTCTTTGCATTCAACAGGAAGATAGTAGCAGCTATGTTTAATTATTTGACTTAGCTGACTCTTGAAGAGGATTTTTTTTTCTGTTATTCTTGTGTTTCCTAGACTGTTGTAGAATGCTGGCATCCAAATCTAGGCAATGCTTTGGCCAATTTAACAGGAAATTCACTGCTTACTCATTCTGCTGCACAATTCTTATTGATTGGTTAATGTGGAAAAAGTATGTTATTTTTACAGAGTGCAAACAACATCCAATGAAGAAAATCAAAGCCAAATGCAAGCCAAAAGCTCAGCTTTGCTTCTCTCCTATTTTAAATTACTAATGTGATAGTTTGTTGAAGGTGGATTAGTGAGAAATAAGACAAGGACTTGTTTTAGCCTGCTGACTGCTGTACTGTTTTACTGTGGATTTAAAAGAATTAAGGGACAACCCCTTCTCATTTGTGCCCTATGATAGGATGAGGGTCAATGGATTCAAGATAGAGCACAGGAAGTTCCACCTCAACATGAGGAAGAATTTATTTACTGTAAGGGTTAGAGAGCCCTGGAGCAGGCGCCTCAGAGAGACTGTGGAGTCTCCTTCTCTGGAGACTTTCAAGACCCATCTGGATGCATTTCTGAGTGACCTGCCCTAGTTTTGGTCAGGGGGGCTTAGACTTGATGACCTTCAGAGGTCCCTTCCAACCCCTGGCATTCTGTGATTCTGAGACTTGTATACATTTTTGTCACTAAATCCAATATAACCTCTATTTCTTTCTTGGCAAGTCTGTCCTTTTTCTGAACAGTTACACTTGCTGCTAAACTGAGTCTTATTTCAGATTGTCTGTTGTGTGTAAAGATTCACTGGAATTCAAGAGTTATATTTGATAGGGTTGGGGTGAAAATACATTATAAATAGCAAGGGTAGCTGTCCAAAAGGTTCACAAAAATACTGCAGGAGCATCAGTAGCAATTTATGTTACAGTGATGCCAAGGTCTGTGTCAAATTTCCTATGGAATAAAATATTCTTGATTTGTGTATTTTTTCCCTTTTACTGGAAGGTAGGATAAAAATGACCAAAATATCCACAGATTACTTTCAGTGTGACTCATTCACTTGAGAAAATTAGCCTTAGCCTTATTCCTGTGGGCTGTCTTCCCTTTTCCTTGGAAGGGGTCGTAAGAGCAAACCACAAATACAACAGTGGCATTAACTTGTCAAAAATCAAGGTGAGGTTAATATTGCTTCTCTGAGTTAAGAATCTAAGAGAGATATGGAGGAAATCAAAGTTAAGATTGTCAGAAAAATGAAAAAAAACCCTATCTGCTGATGTAATTTTTAAAAAGGGGGGAAGGATGTCAATGTTGACCTGTATTTTTTCCTGCAAAAGTACTCTTTGTGCTTATTGTAGCCTTTTACAAAAGATTATAGGGAATAGACTTAAGGCAATAGACTTGTGAAATTAGTTGAAAATCCAGTAAAGATACTGTCCTGCTTAATCAACATCTTGATTTCATTTGGATTGCTTAGGATCCATTTCTTCCTCTGCTAGTCTTTCAGTCACTAAGAATGAAGTATTGTCTCTGGAACAGGAAAGGAGTAGAATAACATATAATGTATTCTTTTTTTCTTGTTGGTTTTAAAGCCTGGGTTTTAAAAAGACAATGTGAAAAGGACATAAAAATAGCCAGAGGGAAAGAGGAAGATCTTTTCTAAGTAACAGAGAAAAGGTTTTTAGTGAGATATTCCCTAAGAGAGAGGTGTTATCATTTATCTGCAGTGTTGACTGTCTTGGAGGGAATGTCTGTCTCTCACCTAAAACTAAAGCTTCCAAAAAAAAAAAAAAAATCAGTCCAACATATCAAGATCTGACAGCTTGAATCACAAGTAAATCAGTTATCTAAGTGCCCACAGAGCACTTACTATAGTAAGCAGATCGTTTTCAGTTGTAAACGTGTAAAGATGTAAAGATGCAATGTCTGTACACAGAGCTCTACAGAGATTGTTCCTGTATTGTTGTGCCTTAATGATCTTTATAAACAAAGAGCTCCTGAAAAATATCAATAAACCTTGCTTCCTGAAAGTCCTTTCCTTAATCAATGATATTTCTTCATCCAGATGTTCAAGTGTCACTTTAGTTCATGGAGAAGTATGAATTGGTCAGTAGGCAAACAGGTTTAGAAAGTAAATAATGTGAAAGAAAGTTATGATTGTGCTGGCTTTCTTTTTATACTTGCAGTGTTCTTTTTAAAATTACCATTTTCATCAATGTATAAAGAAGAAAAGCTGCTCTTATATACTGCAACTCCCTTAAACATGCAAGGCATACAATATTCTCTGCTCAAATAGTTTCAGAAAGCCACAACTCTCTCAAGAAGTATGGTATGCTTACTGTTGCAGCTAATAGCTAAATATAAAGTAAAACAGTTTCACGATCTTGATTTGATTTAGGACATGTTTTGATTGTTACTTTTAGCACATAAAAGACACAAGAAAATAGGGCAGCATCATAGGATTTGTTTCTCCTTCACATCCAGCTGTTCTGCCCTTTAGGTAGGTTCAGTGCTTTCTTTAGTTAACTTAGAAATTCCTCTCTATTTTGCACTGAGTTATACATTTTCTATCTGATTTACATTTTCTAAATAATCAAATTTGTTCTGTTAGAAAGAATTTGTTCTCATGAGTCTTACCAGGTTAAAACCTCTTCCTAGGCCTCAGGAAATGTAAGTCTGTCAGTGGGTGAAAGAATTCACCATTCTTTTTGTTGAAATAAAAAGAGTGCAAATTATCAAGACAAGGAGTTTGCTTTTTTTCAGTAAAGCAAAGTACTGCCAGTAGTAGGTTTTAATAAATGAATGTGCAGATAATTCTGGATGTGTTTGAAATATTAAACACTTTGAGGCTATTGAATAAGATAAAAAGCAACACAGTTTTTTTCCAAGCTCTTCTGGGGAGGTTCATGAGAGTTCCTTTTTGTTTGTTATGTGTAGGTTTTTGTTGTTGTTGTTCTTCATCCAGTTTCATTTCAGGATATTTCTGAATGGAAATACTTCATAGAAGTGTGGCAGAGTTAAAATCCTTTATGTATGTGGGGGAGAGTAGAGGGCACACATATGCTTTGTTTCAATCCTGATCAGCTTAGGTACCCAGGGAGTCTAGCATATTACAGTAGCTCATATGCATGTGGAGACATTGGTCTTAAGTGAAGTTCTCTCTCATCCCAAAATTAGTTTCTGCAGTTACATTAGATTCATTTAAATTTTGTGATAAATAATAGGGGTTTTTTTAATCAGCGAAGTAATTTAAGGTCTCAGATTCAGCGTACTCATGCCCATCCAGAAGTAAAACTAAATAAAATGAGTAGCAAAAATCAAGCCTGTGTCCATCCTTCTTCCATCTTCAAAAAGAACTATTGTGACCATTCAATTACTTTGTTTTCAATTCAAAGTTATTATTTTAGGTTAAGTTCCAGTTTATTTTAATTTGGAAAAGGATACTGGTTTGAAGTTTTTGTTTATATAGACAGGCTAGAGTAACACCCTGGGTTTTAATGTATGTGGTGTCATCTCTAATTTTACTTGATTACATACCATGCAGAGAGTATACATAAAATTTTATACACAATGTTGACAGATATTCTTCTTCCCTCTTCAAAAATTTGGAATAACAAACAATTTAGGAGTGAGAGCTGTGTTGGTGATACCAGGGGTTTTTTTGAGTGTGTGTGTGAATGGGAACTGGTTCTGAAAGGCAATTCTAATAAAATGGAGTCTCCTTACTCTTTTTGATCCCAGGAAATGTCTGTTGATACCATATTGTATTACTGGCTAATGTGTTCTTCAAGGACCGTGTTCTTCTGAATGATTTTTATTGTTGTTGCTTTAAGTATTCATGAAGCTTGTTTACCAGACCTTTTATACTCTGTTGCAAACCTTAAACTGTTAGCAATCTTGCAGATGTATTAAGCATAAGATAACAGCTAAATGAAGAACTGTGGACTGACAAGTTTAAGATTAATGTTATACTTAGTATTTTGAACGGAAGAGTGACAAAATCTTAACTATGTATTTTATTACATTGTTACACATATATGTCAGGTTAGTTCTGTGAGAAGTATAGAATAATTCAGATGCATAATATGCAAGGTGAATAACACGCAATGATTTTAGAACATTCAGCCACATACCAAATCTAAACTTTTTTTTTTTTAACCTGTAAGGTGTATTAGGAAATGTATATTAATTTACTAAAACTGTATTCCTCCAAAACCTTCTATTTACAGTGCAAGTGAAGCAGGGAGGAGGAAATGTTATAGTAAGTCCTCTTGTTATGGAGTTAAAGTACACAATAAGAAACTCCTCTGGGCAATTTTTTGCAATATTGTAAACTACACACTACCTGAAAAGAATGAACAGGCAGGAAATAAGTTAAAAGAAACACAAAAAGAAATCTCAGCATTTTCATTACCCGTTTAAGGAATCAATATCTCTTTTCAGAAAATTACTTCCAGGTCTTACGTCTTTTCACATCCTCTGGTTTTAATTGCTTTTATCATTGCTTGAGCCATTTCCTCTAGAAAGAATGCCTTTTAGCCCCCCAGAGTGTCTGGGTTACAGAATGACTGTATTTATGAATACAATACTGAAGACGTAGTAGATCAGTTGAAGCCTAGTCAAATCACCTGAGAATATAAATTTTGTCAATAAGATGTTTGTAATCTTTTTTCTTCTGAGGGAAGGAGTCTTACAGTCTTTAAGCTTATTGTTTCCTTTTGCATTTAGAATTCTGAAGAAATTTAATTACTCACTGTAGCTAATAGGTACAAACCATGTATGCATGTAAATATGTAACAGGCATCCAGTAAGAGGAAGTTATTACACTTGGCCCATTAATCCTTTTCATTTGCTTATGTAGCTTTTTTTTATATCAGAGCATCTTGAATCTGATTCTATATCTCAAATATACAATAAAAATTACATAACTTCTGTGAAATTCCATGGCTATTAATGAGAGATGCCCTGCATGGAACAGAGTCTGTTCACCTGGAATGGCTGGGATAACTGCCAAGAGCAAACAAAAACTATTAAAGTCTGACTTCTCAGAAGCAACTTGGTTAAGCACAGCTCATGCAATAGCCTAACACAAAGTGTTTGGTTATTACACTCTGACTTACCAGTTTTGCAAAGTTGGGAGGAAGATGTTTGCCTTTTGTCTTTTCTATCTGATTAGTAACTGACTTTTTAAACAACCAATTCACTGTCTATTATGAAAGTCTGGACTGCCTTCTTTGTAAGAATTATGAGGAGCTCAGTCTTAACACTAAGCACAGTGTTGCCAAGATGCTCTGCATGATGGATCTGAAGCCTCTTCCATTACCCTGCTCCCTGGAGTCTTCAATCAAGTATCCTCTCTGTGTGGCTTTTTCATACTTTCTTCTTGGTTAGTACACTGAATCTGTGTCCAAATCTTGCTTGCTTGCTGTGTTTCCAAATTCCTGTCTCTTCTCTCTTTCTTTTTTTTTTTTTTTTCTTTTTTTCCTTTTCCCCCATTTTTTCCTTTTATTGTTGGTCTGATTGGATCAGTTAATAGCTCAGTTTCTGAAATTTACTTCTATTTTACTTCCGTGAGAAATCAAATATACTCATTGTCTTCCTTTCCCCTAAAAAGCTATGAAACTTAATAGCTGTTATAATTTCCATACCCATCACTTTAAAATGGTAAATACAATATTTCTAATTTAATCACTTGTTTCTTGTTGTATTTTGCCATGCTCCCATCTTTAATTCACTGTACAGTACAGCTGCTTGTCCCTTACCTGTGATCCACATTAATTTAGTTTGCTTTTTTAATGGTTTATCTTGGAATTCTCTTTTACACATTTTTTGTCTTTGGATTTTGTTCTGGTCATGTACACAGATTGCTGACATGGAAATTAATAGCATTTAAATCCTCATTCTTTTCAAATACCTTTCCAGATTGTGGTTGAAAATGTTGTTGAGAAATGATGGAATAGAAGGATTATTATCCTTATTATTATTATGTTGTTGTTGTTGCTGTTGTTGTTAATTTATAGTTATATCATCGTATATTTATAATATATTACATTATTGTACACTTTTAGTTTACAAATGCCACAATTAATGGATAGATTTCTAGTTATAGCTTTCTTAATTGCAACTAAAGTGCTTATTATTTATTTGTTTTCTATTAATGTTATCAATACTATCAGAAATTACTGTATGTCCTTTATATTAAGACTACATCAATAAGGCTACTGAAACTTTAGAAGCTCAGAAATTTAAAACTCTTCTTGAGATTGATATTTTCAATAAAATGAATGCTTTTATTTTGTGTTTAGTACTTTAAAAAATATTTTCTAATGCTTTTTATACTAAGTATGTATGCAGAACAATAGGATCCATGTTCTTATATATATTATGTGCTATAAAACTGAGTGAACATACCTGAGTCTCAAATAAGACTTTTTTTTCCATTGATGTCAGTATCTTTATTAATTTTTTGTATGAGGAACTGGATCAGTGGACATAAAGTATTGAGTAATTACAGTATCAAAGGACTGCAGTATGATCTTCATGAACTTAGAATTAGTTTATAATTAGTGCCCCGCAATTAAAATAAGTATAAATTCCCAGCATTAGGAACTGTGAAAGGCATCTAGGTGAGATACAACAAGAAAAAATTTTTCTGACTCAAGAACCTTTAAAGTTTATAAAAAGCACATAAGGAAAATATCAGGTGGGATTTTGGTGCTTATTTGGGGTTTGGGTTGGTTGGTTGGTTTTTAGCTAACCCATTTTCTTCCTTTTTCTTCATGAAAATGTTTCCTGTTTCAATAAATTTTTCTGACCTTTTTTTTTTTTTTTTAACTTCTAGGAGGTCTCACATGAATAATGAAAAACAGCTTCTCTGGTTTTAAAGAATCATCACTTTTGATAATTAATTCTAAAGACATTATACTAACCTCTAGTGAAATAAAATACCCTATTAAAGGAGCAGGGGAGGGGAGGGAGGAGGGTGAACAAGACCAATTCCCAATAGTTAATGCAAGCCTGTGCTAAAGCTGTTCCAGCTATTGTGACAAGCAGGTGTGCTCTGAGTCATGAGCTGTTTCCCCAAGGAAATGCATATGGCTTGCCAAAGCAGATTATTCTGCTTTCTATAAAATTAGCCCTTGCAGAACAGGGCAAGGCATGTGTTCAGTCTTGGTCATGTAACTCATGCTGTCTCCTAGAGTATACCACTACTTGTTGCAATGATTGCATCTTGCTTGTATTGTGTTTTATAAATTTTATTAATTCTTTGTTATTGGATAAAGAAAAATTTTAATTACTGCTTTATATAGATAAAGTTATATTCTCAGTTACAGTATTCAAAACACTGTTGCTGAGATGAAGTGATGAAAGTTACTAGTGCCTACATCAAGCTGCTATTATTTTGCCATCAGTTGAGAAATTATTGACTTTCCCTTTGGTGTTCTCAAAACTGACTCTGAGCTAGAAGGCTGTCTTGAGATACTAAGTTGTCATCTAGGATCACTGTTATTAAGGTTCATAGGATAACATAAGCTAGAAAGGACCTTAAAAGGTTTCTGGTCCCACCCTATCCTCAGAGCAGGGTCAGCTTTGAGGTCAGACAGCTTGGTCAGGACTTTATCCATTTTGGTCTTCACAGCCTACAAAGGCAGAGACTGGGAAGCCATGGTTTGCTTTCCTTAGGCTGAAAAAGCTTTTCTTTGTATCCTGCCTGAACCTCTCTTGTTTCAGCTTATGCAAGTTATCCCTTGTTTCTCCTATCATGCACCGCTGTGAAGATCCTGCCCTCATCTTAATATTCTTCACATGGGTACTGGGGGCTGTTATCTTGGAATCTGGCTTCATCTTTTTGTTCCCCAAAACTCAGTTAATCAGAATACCAGGTGGGAGTTGCATCTCTTTAAAGTTGTAGCTGCTGCTTCTGACAAACACAAACTTTACAGAAAGAAACATCTTTCCATACAAACAAGAAGTGCAGTGATGGATGTCATTAGCATTTCCTCAGGATTTTTGTGGTTTGGTTGTCTCCTAGATTTCACTTAAATTACTTTGAAATTATGAAGATGTTCAAAGAACAGAAACTTCAGAAGGATTGGAAGCCTTGAAGAATGTCATTCAGTCTTTGTAGGAAGATACAGATCTCTATTTGTTCCAGGCTTCAGTGACAACAACCCACAGATTACACACAGACCTTATTATAATAACCCATAAAGTACAAATTACAGTTTGCTAAATGGTGAAGAATTGCTTTCTAACAGAAACCTTCAGGGTATTCCATGGCTGCTTCTCCCTAGTTGGTGAACACTGGAAGGGCATCAGTTAATCCTGAAATTCTGATAGTACTCATTTTCTGCAGATTTGTGATGGGCGTGAGTCATGTTCTAAATTTTGTCAAATACTAAACGTGAATTGTTTTCTCTTTTACATAGTTTCCATATTTGAAGTCTCCATATACTAATGGCATTGTTTTTAAAGGGTTTTCATATATCACTGTTCTGAAATTTAGTGTTTGGACTGGATGGCACTTGTGTGAATCTGAACACTTTACAGCTGTATTGCAGTGGAACCTCAACAGGGCACTAACTTGCACGCACCAGTGCTGCTCCTAGATGTGGAACAAATGAGTAGTGTTAAAATAATGTATTTATAATGAAGATGCTTTCCCTTTCTAATACTGCTGTACATAAATATTTTGTTCTGGCCTATGATATCCCCACAATATATAGAGAGAGGTAGTATTAGGATTAGTATTAGGAGGCAAATCTGTTGCTTGGATTTTGTTGCCTATATTGCTTACCTATATTTCCTTTCACAAAAAAAAAAAAAAAAAAAAAAAAGGCAATGTTCAAATTAGGGTTTAGTAGTTTAGTAGTTTCAGTAATAGGAAATGAATAACAAGATTTGCTTAAGTAGAACTTTAAGACTGGCAGGAAGAAGTCTTAGGTCCTCGTTTGTGATACAAATAAGGAAATTTGACATGGTAGATGAATGTGACACAAGATTGAAACAATTTACAGGCAGCAATTTATTCCTGTAGTCTTGATTAGATATTGAATTATTGAATTCTTATTTTCCTTCAGGTGCTTATACACTAAAATTGGAATTTATAAGAACATTGCATTTATAAGAACATGTAAACCTCTTTAATTTATATTGAACAACATTAAACAAGGAAAAATGTGGCTGCAGAGTAGTGATTTATTCAAGGGAGGGAGGCAGTGGACCGTAATTGGTTTGTATCTTCAAAAATTGATACAATTTGTACAAAAATTTGTTTATACAAATCAAAAGTGTATCATTAAAGAGCAAGAAAGCTATATCAAACTTTTTTAAAGATACATTTATGAAATACTCTTAAGGAACTGGAGCCTAAGAATATTTATAGTTGATTTATGTATTAATTGAAAACTGGGGAGCATTGTGTAATTTTAGAACTGTAGAAAGCAGGCTTTTTGTACAAGAGCAAATAAAAATCCAATGCAATTGAAAAAGTTTCCTCAGTTATAATTGTACAAGCACTGTAGAAATATGTGGAGATTAAAAGAGCATAAGCAGGTGTTGAATGACAGGGTGACTATTTTCCTCACCTGCTTCTCAGACTAAAAACCGTTAGGGTTTGCGGCCATCTAGTGGTGAATCTATTTTAAATACATTCACCTTGTTCAAAACTTTATCATAAAACAGTTCCTCTGGTTTTCCTGTGCAAAACTGAATTAAAGAGCAGTTGTGGGGAAAGCTACTTGCACTAGTAGTATTTTTTACAGGTAGATAACATTTTGAAGGTAATTTCCTTTATCTTTCTGTAAGACTTACTTTATGTTAACAGGTTTTTTTTTTAACAGACAATTTTAATGTGTGAGGAAGTTTTCAATTTAAATTTTTAAAGTCCAAGTCCCTAGTAGTAAAGTAGTGAATTTATTTATTAGGCAGAAATTTGTAAATTTTATAAATTCTGTATTCCTGAGATACTAAATATTCCCTAATGTATTTTTGAAGCCTACATCAATTCTGAAAGCAATTAATATTCTGTAGTATCTGTGGCTTATGAGAAATTTGACAGACAATATGCTGGCTCTCCTGCTTAAGTCCTCATTACTAAATTGCCTTGGTAATACAGTTTTTCTAGTACTTTTCTCTGGGTAATGGCATCAAAATGTCGTGAAAATTATTCTCTTACAAGCAGATTAATATAAGCACCAGTAGGAAACAATGTAGTAGAACAACCATCAATCACATCTTGAATGAGATGAGTCTACATGGTTTCTGACACCTGGTAGGCTTCTAACATCTGCTAAGTCCCTAACAAATGAAAAACTTTAAATTTGTTTGTATCAGAGAAATAATTCAATAAGTGCATTAGTAGCAGATAAAAGTACTTTTATTTCTTGTTTTCAGTGGATACTAGCAAAAAGCAAAAAAAGTTGTGGTTCTAGTTGTTTTCTTCTTATTTGGGAAGTGTATTGTAAAATGGTTTTTGTAATGATTTTGCCTTTGCCTTTTGTTTCTTTCATCAAAGTGTCATTTTGTCATATCTGACCATTCCAACTAGCAGCTCCTAGAATTTTCAGTGTTGACATAGACTTCTACTCTTGATTTTTCTTTTTAAACTGCTGTAGATATTTCTTCTGTTTAATTTGTAGATTTCACCAAGGTGACAGATATACATAATAGAATAAAACCTGTTTAAACTCACTCTCCAGCATGCCACCATCCATCCATTAACACTGAACACTGTATCAGGATGGTATTGGGTTAATGTATGTAATGGTTTGTTTCATTTTCAGGTATTTGGAGTGGATGACAGCCAGGATTATAATAGGCCTGTTATCAACGAGAACCAGAAAGATTTAGTAAAAGATTGGGCTATAAATTCTGCTGCAGTAGTGCTGGAAGAAAAAAGACCACTGAGTACAACTGGATTTCTTGACACTGAGGTAGAATTTAATTTTTGATGGTCTTCTTTTTTCTTCCAATAAGAGAGAGCACTAATAACTGATCAGTAAGCATTAAATGGCAAACAAAACCTCGCTAAGAAAACATTGGCTCAGATCTATAAGCATTTTCTTTTTTTCTTAGGCCTTTATTGCATTCTCAAAACTTCTCTGTCAAAGAGAGACACTTTAATATTGTGAAAGTGTTTTAAATTTTGCTACCTTTCTGTGTGCACTAACAAAAGTATATTGGAAATGTAGCAAGAGCTTCTTTTCAACATTATATTTGCTACACACGTTTCCACAGTATATACTTCTTGTAAGATGTGCAGCAGAACTGAGGAAAAGCTGGTTATGTTTTATAGCCCAAAGCAAGTAACTATATTAAAACTCAGAAATAAGGTGTATGCATTTAATGTGTGACACAAAATCAGCTAGGAAAAAAATGGTGGATAATGAATTTCAAATTTTTTCCAAAGCCAGAGGACTTCAGGTTTTTACATTCATAAGTTCACAGGTGAGATGTCACTCATGAGAAATCACTTAGGCTAGTTGCCTCAGAATCAGTATAATTCAATCAGTTGGTGAAAGATTAGGGAAAGGAAAATTCCTGTTCTTTACATGTGACTCAGAATATGCCTGCAAACTAGATGTTAGCTGTTTCATATTGAAATCATGGGAGGCGTTCTGATATCGTAGTGCTGGATAAACTATAATTTGCAATGTGTTGGGAACAGAATGGGCTCACACTGGAGCAGAATTAATCTGGCATCAGTAACCAATCACACCACACTTCCATTTGCCATGGCACATTTTTTCTGATGCGTGATTCTGTAAATTAGCAAACTTTATATATAAGCAAATTTTCTGTAATGCATTGGGAGCTTTAGGTGTGATTCTGTGTGCCTGCTTTGCAAATCATTGTTTTTAGGAGTCTGTTTCTCCCAGAGATGTGCCTTATCATGGTTGTATTTTAGCTACTGTGCCGTCCTAATGTACTAAGGATGTTACTGTATCTAGATTGGTATCTTTGAATAGTTTCTCTAAGGTAACTGATTCAAGTAAATTATTGCCATGCAGCATGGACATACTGTGTGGAAGAATGCGAGGAACTTAGCCTTTGACTTTGCTGCTTTGCATGGATCTCTCTCATCTTTTCCATGCCTTTTGCAGCTCTCAAGTCTTTTGTGTCATATCAGTTTTAAAATTTTCTTAAAGTATTGGGCTTTTTTCATTTCAATAATTTGTAAGTAGAAGAATACATTAATTATTGTATGAACATAAGTGAGCTTTCCATATTTGTCATATTTTGCAGATTAAGAATCTTTCTGGCAATGGCATACTAAAACTTGATTAATAATGAAGTTACAAGAATGATGCCTTTTTATTACTGTGGATGTTTTGCTGAATAAAAAGGTCTTCATATAAAGGGGGTGGGTTATTTGGCATAGCATTAATTTACAAGATTATTACAAGGCATGATAGTTTGGGCATGAAAATTGTTCGGTCGGTAAAGAAGCAAAACGGACATAGGCAAAAATTGTGTTGGAAGAGATGACGACAGATGAAGATGGAAAAAAACTTATTGGAGAAAGTAAAAAATAGAAGTTTGTTGATATGTATGCAGAAGTAAAAGAGTAGCTCAGAAAAAATACAGGCATGTTTTGTAGTATCTTAATGGGAAAATAATCATGAGGATAACTATTGAGAGAAGAGTTAGTAATTATTAATTGTTATTGAGAGTAGTAGTTAGTAATTCAGAGAAGTAATATTTAAAATCTTACTACCAAAATTTACAACCAGTTTGTTTGATCATTAGGAAAAGGTAAATATGTTTGATTTGTGAAGTATGTGGTTATCATGGTCTTTGCGTGTGGTTTTTGGAAGACTTATGATCTGCAGCTCAGTAATGCCATATGTTAATAAACCTTAAATTGAACATCTTCACTGAAGAGTCAGGTAACCTCCAGGTAGCTCAGTGTTCCAAGCTTGCATCCACTCATTTCTTCCAGCTGCCCATCACAGTTGTACCTATAGTACCTATAGATGATTTAAAGAATGAGATGAATTCAGAACATGATTGACATAGAAAATGCCACTCAAGATAATAAAAATGTAAGGTATTTCAATTCAGGGAAATGGAAAAGATGACTTGGGAAATTATGAAGATTTTATAAAAACAATTTGGGGTTGGAAGATTGTTCTGAATTTAAGTATTTTAACTTATAGGGCTTGTGATGTATCATGAATAATGTGCTTTGAAAGAATCTGAAAAGTTGCTTTTCTTATAAAGAACTTCTCAGCTTTTGCATTGATATGATAAGCTTTGGTACCTTGAAGTATTGTATGTCATGAAACTAAATGAAATGCAGAGTGACTGTCTGGCCCAGTTGGCTTGAGCCTGCATGCACTGGTTCTTGCCTCTTCAGTGGTTACAGGTAGACAGTAATAATATTAAATCCAACTGTTTAAAAAATTGAAATTTTAAAATTTTCTATATTATAAGCTGCCACTTGCCAACCAAGATGAGTGTGATTTAAGAGCAAAATTAAATAAGATAGCAAAGAAAGAGGATGTTATTGTTCTTATCATTATTCTTTTTATTCTTACCATGTTAGCTTGCTTAATAAAAATACAGCAGATATTTGATCTGTAATTTACACATTTCATTTTCAGTGACCAGTTATCTGTGCCAACCACAGTTCTTAAGTAATGTGCATGATTTGTCAACATTGAATTTGTACTTCTTAAGGACAGATCTGATTTTTTTTTGGTTTTAGGTTTGGGTTTTTTTTTAACTTTTTGTTAAGACCACAGCACAATTAGAAACCTGATTCTGCATCAGGGTCTTCAGTGCCATTGACTGTGATGTTCCTCTGTTCTTTTAAATGCCCAGTTCTTGTCCTTTCTACTGAAAATATAATAAATAATAACACTGACGTTCTGAATAACTATTCCTGTAAATATTTGTTATTTTGCTTCTCAGAAGTGGAGAACTGCAGTGTTTATTCAGAGGCTATCTTTCCTTATGTTATTACTCTCTAATTACACTAATTTCCTACCCTCCTGTGGAGCAAACCATTCATTCCAAAGTTCAAGGCTTGCTTTCATGTTTGAATTTGGATGCTATACTGAAACGTAGGATGATTGTTTCAGTGATGTCACATAGCTGTGAAAAGGCAAATACGACCTTTGGATACCCTGGAAAATGTATTGTCAGTAGAAAAGAAATACCAGTTGTACCGTGTTTTCACTGTGGTAGAAAGTGTTGATGAAACTTCTTCTGAAATACTGGCACTAGAGTCATTAACCTTCTTCATTAAGAGTGAACACAAGGATAGAGAAAGTGCACCTTGGGTTGTTAAGGAAATTGAGATTTACCTTACCAGAACAGATTGATACAGTTCATTAAGCCTAGAAAAGTAGTAGCTGAGATGGGTACAATTGCTGGGTTTTGCTCTATAAGTCAAGTAAGTGCAACAGAAGGAAAAAGAACTATTTGAGGTAGAACTCAAGTGTTGTTCCAAGAATAGGTGTGAAGACATTGGCTGTAAATAGAGTCAGTATGGAAATTTGAACAAAAAAAAAAGTCATCACCCCCAAAGGAATATAGTTCTGAAGCAGGTAGAGTGGGGAGAAGAGAAAAGAACTGTTTTCAAGACAGCACTTCAGTTTATGAAAGGATGGCATGATATATGACTGGCATATGTGTCTGAAAAAAACATTTTTATTATTCAGCTTGTTGAAATTTATTTCTTAAAAATATGATTCTGCCCTGAAATGCCTAGTGTTGGAGATGCCTCCAGGTGTCGTGTGTGTGTGTTGTGGGTTGTTTTTCAGATGTAAAGCCTGAAAGCCCTAAATCTTCAGGCTGAATCACAAGTCCACAGAAACCTACTTGCACACTTGATAAGCATAAAGCAAAGCAGATTTAACACAAAGTTAACAGGCTGGTATCTTTTATGGAAAACCAGCTTTTCTGAAAGACTAGGAAATTCCTTTTGGTATTGAAGAGAAGATTTGGAGGACTGCTTACTTGGCAGCCTATAAGAGGCAAATTGGAATGGATTACAGGAGGAAAATTAGGATAGGTGAATGTAACCCTTTTTATGTGTTTTATAAACTTTTCACCTCTTGGATGTACTTAAGCTGCTACCACAAGAAACTGCTTTTCATAGCTTTTGTGTTTGTGCTTGTATACACAGAGTTAGCAAAGTACACATTTACATACCCTGCTATATAGCAAACATTTTTAGGTAGTGTAATTACTTTCAGAGAAAAGCAACTTATCATTTTGCTTTATTACAGTTACTTTGCAGAGTCTTAATGTACTTGTCTGTTGTGAAGTGGATTTCAGATTTCCGATATGTAGATCTGTATTTCTGGAATTGCTTAGGTAGCACACAAGGAAGTAGTTGGCATTTTCTGTACCAAAGATAATTGAGACATCTCATTTGGCTTTGGATGCAGTTCTTTTATTAAATAAAAGATAGAAGTTCACTAGTAGAGACTGGAAATAAAGATATCAGAGTTTATAGATAGAAAAGAAAAATGAAGCTTCAGCAGTAGTTGCAGTGCATAAGTGCTGCACATTTTTGTATGGGGTTTTGGTAGTATTCTTTCTGGCAACCTGTTCCTTGCATTGTGTTAGAAATGCCTGTGAATAACAGGAACAATTGCCTTCCTTTGCTGTTATTAAGCTTGAATTTTATAACATTTTTAAGAAATGAATTCACAATGCTGAAATTTTTCTAATAGTTCATACAAATTATTTGGTGCATCTCTGACTTAATAGTCATGTTCTGAAAGAGATGTGTGACTTGTTTTCATGTTGTCATCATACACCAGGTGACAATGTTCACCATTCCATTTCTCCTAAAGGAATTTTATAGAGTTGGTTCCTGGGCAAAGATGAGTCCCAGAGTGGCCAAGGCATTGGGCAAAAATCAGTTTTGAACTGAAATGCCAAAAGTTGAACAGGGAGGACATCTTCAGCTAGGCTTTGAAATAGCTCTTACAGATTTCCTTACTAAGCAAGTTACTGGTATTTCCATGTCCTTCACATCTCTTTTGCTCATCTTGAATTGTCATTTGTTGTTTGACTTGCCTCTGTTTATAAAACTTCCTGGGAACTGTAATCAATGACTTCTGTTGTGTGCAGTGCTTTGACTTTTGAGTCCAATAAATCAGACTCTGTAAACTTCTAGAAGGCTTTTGGTAGTGTGCAGCCCATACGTGTGTGTGCGTATGCAAATACATATGGATCAACAGTTGCCTGTTGTCTAATTTTGGAGATGTGAGCAAGAGATGATTATAATATGTTGAATAAAACAGTAATATTGCGTTATATTTATAAATCAGCTTTTGGAGAAAAATACTTCTACAACAACACAACTTCAGAAGATGTGTTAATTTTATATTTACTTCTTTTACATTTTAAATGGTTTCAAAAGGCTTACCAGCAGAAAAGTAAATCACTTTGTTTTCTAGGTCAGCTGCAAAAAATGATCAGATACTGATTACATTAACTTTTTCCTTTGCTTCTTGTCTTGTTTAGACCAAATGACCTGCTTTTCCTCTCATTTCCATCATTAATTATCTTACCCTCTCATTCCTTAGCATAGTCTTTCTGTGATGAAGTAAATACACTGTTTCATCTGGACAAGGGGTTTTTCTAAACTGATAAAAAGTCAATTTGTTCCTGAAGCACATTTTGAATTTTTTAATATACCCACAGTCATACCCCATGTGTATTTTCCTGTCCTTCTGGGCTGAGGACTGAAATAAGCGTGGTTTTAAATTTAAGACGTGTTCTAGTATATTTTATATAGGTTCTGATGTTTAAAGTTTTTCTGCATTGGGAAATGCTGTTTATTCTGTACTGATTCTGCAACTATATAGATTTTGTTTGCTTATTTGCCATTTTAGAGCTGGTAACTCAAGTTTACTAAGGTAAACTTCTTTTTCGTCTTCCTCCAGGAAAACAGTCTCTGACATGTCTGTTCTGGAAAAATCTGGAAAGAGCACAAATATTTCATCAACCAGTTGTAATTTTTCTTCTGCTTTTTTTCTTCTTCAGGAAGGTTCTCCTGCCCCTGGAAGCAAACGTTGGGTATCACAGTGGGCCAGTTTGGCTGCTAATCACACACGTCATGACCAAGATGACCTCAGATTGGAGTCATCTGTGCCTGCTCCATTAGAAAATGGTATTAAAAGCTGTACTTGTTGTCATAATTTATGCTGAAGAAACCTATGAAAGGGAAAAAAGGGTGATTAGAAACCTACACGAGAAGCTTCCTTAAACTTAGTGCTTCATCTTCACCTGAAATTCTTCTGTATCATTAGAAGAAACAGCATAAAAATGAGCTCAGCAGTAGTGCTGTTTGGCATGGCAACAGAATGCAAATATTAAATTGAACATTACTAAACAAAAAAAAAAGTTCATAAAAAGTGTTTAATATTAAAGAAACTATCAGTTCAGTGCAGCTTGGGTTGGTCTGCATAGTGTGTTTATTTCCTTCCTTCTTTCTCAGTACTGACTCCAAAATGACCTTTAATGGATTGATTGTTAAACAGTTGAACCTGAGACTTCATTATTCAGTCATTATCCAGCTGAGGCACAGCAGACTTCCTTAGCTTGGAAACAAACAAAACCTTGAAAACAACAGAAACCTTTTCACCAGAGAGCACCTTTATCACCCTTTCTTGTGAGTGCCAGGTACTCAGGCTATATCTCTCCTTGGGTAATCTATTCCCATTTCTATGGTTTAAATGGTTTCTTCTTTCAGATCTACACTCTTGACTATAAAGGAGTTGTTTGCTTTACTTTACTTTTTCTCTTGTTTTCTTCCTCTCCTCATCTTAAAGATGATTATGAGATGGAGGTAACATAGCTCTTTATAAAATTGACTGGTTAACTACCAAGGGATGTCATACCTCTTGCAACACCTAAAGTAGTTTCTAACTAATTTGTGCATTTCCTAAGTGGATTTGTGATAGATTTTACTGCCCTCAGTTTTTGGTGATGCAAATTTCTTTCTTTACTTTCTGTGTTCCTTACGGAGATTTCACATGTACAGTTTGTTCTTGACTGGGAAAAAGCCAGTTAGCTTTTAATTCTGTGAATTATTCTGGCACAATAAGGGGAAGAGAAAGAGCATGATTTGTAGTTCTGAAGTTGAATAAATAACAACTGTTTTAAAAAAATATGAAATTGGAAATATTGGGAATTTCTTCGCAAATTAAGATGCTGTTTTGTATTGATTAGGAACTGAATTTCTGTTCAGGTTTGTATTCAGCAGATGAAAGTATATGTAAGCATGTTAAAGTAAGTTGTTAATGAAATGCAGTTATTTTTCTGATAAACTAATTTTTGAGGAAAGTTGGCATGGTTTTAAAATCCTTGAAGGTGAGGCTTTTAAAGAATGCTTGAAATAAAATATGCTCTAACTTCACAGCCATATTTTTACTTCTTGGGAAAATTAGGAAAGAAATTTTGTATTTGATGTTGTGTAATGGAAAATTCTGTATCAATGGGTGGAAGGATTTTTGCCAGTAACTGCTGCTTTATAGTAGCTTTTTTTACCCCTCATAGTAGTTTTGTTTGGTTTTTTTTTTTCCTTTGCATAGTATACTAAAAGTCAAGGGAGATGGAAGGAGTAAAATTAAATTATCTGTTATACCTAGTATTTAGGTACTAATAATGGGAATTAAGAGCAAATTTTGCACTGCTTGGAAGGATCAACCCTGTTACCTAGAAGGGTTGGACCAGATGATCCTTGAGGTCTCTTCCAACATGATACTGTATGATTAGGGTACATACAAGGTTCTTAAAATCCTAGCTCTTGATACTGATCCTTTGGGTGCTTAGTCAGAGGCTTGGTGGTCTTTTGGTTTTTGTATTGTTTTAAATTGTCACTTTCATATGGGACAGTAGCTAGAGGTAAATGCTGCTTTTACCATTACAAGAACTTCATGATTTTAAGTGAAGCAGCTGCTGTGTAGTGCATACCCATACTGCAAGAATTCTAAAGTACTTGAGAAATGCAAAAAGCATTCAAGCACCAAAGATATAATGAAAATACAATTTGGGGGGTGTGTGTGTAGATAGATATATATATATATATATATCTACACATACCTAAAGATCAATCCACAAAATCTGTCTTGTTGGCTTAGATACCTGTAATTTCTTTAGAAATCTTAGTAGCTGAACTTCACGTAACATCTATGTAACCAAAGATGGTGCTGAACAACTCCACACCTTTTTGCTACTAAAGACCATTTGAAATTCACCAAGAAGCAAGATAACTGCCTGAATATGTATATAAAAGATGTGATCTGGTAGGTGTGTCTGAGAGGACTTAATCTTCACAGGAAGCAATCACTGCTTTTCACTGAACCACCAAACTTTTTAATAATTCCAAAGAAAAATACTCAAGGAATTGGAAAACCTTCCTTAGATTTCAGAGGTATTACCCACTTCTCAACTGTGTGTCCTAACAGGGAGTATATGAAAAAAGATGTGACACTCTGCAGAGAAGCAAAAGATTAAAGACCTCAGCTAGAAAGTAGCAGATATGTGCAATTCTACAGTATGTCCAGAATGATTGCTGATATTCCATTAAGTACTTAGAGAATTCTTGCAGAGGGGGATGCCCCATGCCCCAGTTTATATTCCTTGTCAGCAAATGTTGGTGACAAGCTTTCAGAGAAAGATCCCAACAGGGTGCGTTAGCAGTTTCCTGGTGACAAGTGGATTGACAATAAGTGTTGTCATATTATATTGCAACAACTCGCAAATGAATTTAAAAATTATCTACTATCCAAACATTCAAATTCAGAACAATTACTAGAACATTTTGTATTATCTCTTAGCTTGTTTCTGACAGCACAACTGCTGTGTTTGTTAATGGGCAGGGAGGGCACTGTCATAACTGGAAAAACTTTATGAACTAGAAGTTCAGTTTGTAAAAAGAAGTATTCAGCATCCATTATTCCTTGCAGCAGTTCATGGGATGACCATATTTTTCTGCCTAAAGAGCATTCTATATCCACTAAGAATTCAATGAATGTGCTTTAGCAGCAGTACTGTTTTCTTTTAATTGTTCTTTATACATTTTCTTTATATTTCTATACTAGAGCCTCTTGTTTGGGTTAGAAGCATTCTTTTCGTTCTCTCAGCCATAATAAGTTCGTTCTTCATGAGTAGGGCTTTTCAACACTGCAGAAAGAGTTTCTGCCAGCACGGCAGCTTCTTCCTTGACAGGAGGTCTCACAGGGAGAGTCTGTAGCCCCTTGTTGACACAAGACCTAGAGCTGTGGAACAGACAAGGAGGAAATCTTACTCCATTCGTTTTAAAATCTGGTACTGTGTTTAGGAATGGAAGAATTGCTTTTCACTCCCTTCTAATGGTGTTCTGATTTAACACTGCTCTGTTGTGTACCTGTTTTAACCTACTGTGAGAACATAAAAACTTCACACATACTCTCCCAGTGTACACAGATGGCTTTTTTAGAGTTTAATTTCAAGGACAGTATATTGCACGTAGGTCAAATTCTTGTATCTGAAAACATTGCTTTTTGTTTTGAGCAACCCTAACCTGTACTGTGGAATATTTATACTGAAATTTACAACAAAGCAGGAAGAAATAGTCCCCCTGAAAGAATGCCACAGATGCTCATTAAGTGTTCCCTTTCCCATTATATAGTCACAGAGTGTTAGAGGTAGTAATTAGCCTAGGATACCACACAGATGGGCAATTGTTCAAGCACAACCAGAATTATCCTTGTTTGGGAAGAAATTCTGCCTGTTTGTAGCAGAGCTAGAAGAAAGGATGTTTTCTTGTCTTTGCACTCATACCCTGCTTCTGAAATTACTCCTTCCCTTTTCCTGATATATGTTAGTTTTAGGAAGTACACTGTTGGAATATAGCTTTTTCTGTCCTGGTCATGACTGATAAACCAGAATGGTTCATAGCAGTAATGGCATTACAAACTTTTAGACATTACTTTTATAGACATAATGCTCTGTATCAGCCCTTTGGATTGTATAGAATTAACTGTTCTTTTGTTGACGCTCTTAACATTCTACTTGTAGGAATACAGGAATATTTTTTGATACATGTAATCTCTTTATTCAGGAGGTAACCATTCCAAATTATGGTAGCACATGGTGTCACATCCCACAAGGTGGGTGTAGCACTGCCACTTCTCACAAAGTGAGCACAGCTCCCCAGATGTGGGGGCCAAACTAAGTATCATGTCACACAGGGTGGGTATGGTGTTACATTCCACAGAGTGGGCACAGGTAGAGTTCCCCAGCGTGGGGGTAGACCCAGGGAGATTTGGACTGCACCCCCTTGCTTTCTGAACTCCTTCAGAGAGGAGTCTAGGTGCGGCTGGGCCCAATTTTCCTGCTCTAATTAATCACTTTTAACAACCCATTCAGCAAGATTAAATTCAGGAATTCTCTGTGTGGTACTCAGGAGTAAGGTTATTAACCAGGAGGTTTGTATAAAAACAACTTTACTTAAAAGTGAGTAAGATTATAAAGCATGTCACGTTACAACTGCAGAATTAGAAATTATGGTACTTTCAAAGCAATGGATTGCAATTTAGCAAAACTCGAAGTTGTCAGAAGAACAGGTTACTACTAACAAAACTTAACAAAGCAACAGGTGGTAAAACCTAGTAAAGTTAGAAACTATGTTACCCTCATGTACTGAGATGAGGGTAGAAACAGAGACACAGAAAGAGAGAGAAAAAAGAGAGAAGAAAGACATCACCACCCTTGGATCCAGAGATGATCTTGGTAGGAAGTTGTGGTCCTTGGATGGTGGGCGCGCATCCAGCATTTTGAGTGTGCCTCCTATGCCTCCTGACCCCACCTTTTTTGGGGGGGGGCTTTGGCATATCTTGCAAAGCCAGGTGTTCACTTGGGCCCCTCCAGATGGGGTGGCTGAGTAATAACCCAATAACCCTTATTTCTGCACATGCACCCTCTCCAGTGGCTTTACCTGGGGCACACACAAGATGTCACTCTGCTTACCGGGATAGCCACTAAAGGAGAAGCTGCTCTTGTGAGAATAGGGCCCCATTTTTCAGGGTTGTTACCCAAATGGGGGTCTCTCCTTAAGAGCAGAGAGTCCACATGGCTAATGAATGAGGCCTCCACCTGAGTACAATGTCCATTTTGTCAGGGGGGCTGTTTTGAGATAAATATTCTTTCCGGGATTTTGCACATGGTTTTGTTTGGGTTTTATCAAAATGTATTGCAACAGTGAAATGAAATAATGTATCTAGTTGTGTACAGCTTACTATAGTTTGGAGGTAGTTAATGTAATTCATAAACAGAATGTCCACTCTGTAATAAGGAGTGTTTTCACTCTTTCCTGTAAAGAGGAAATTATGTCTAATGAGAAGAATACGTCAAGCAGTATTGGACTACATAGGAGAAAGTATAGCTCGTGCTGAAGAATAAGAAAATTAGTTTAAGAGTTATGTACCCAGATAGCTTATAGGGACAATCAAATCACCATCAACTGAGATTTTTAAGAACTTACAAAGTATTTTTAAATGTTTGTCTAATCCATCATGCAGTAGAACAAAGGGATGACCTAATGACTTTTTTTCAGTTCTGTTTTGTCTTGAAAGTTTAATGTTTCTATTTACCTTCCTATTGAGTAACTTCTCAGGTATTTTCTCCCTTTTTCATTTTTAGACACAGACATCAGTGAGTCTGGTATTTCCATGAGAAGTGCTGGTTCAGCTGCTTCTGTGAGCAGCCAAGGTGAGCGGAAGAGGAGGACACTTCCACAGCTTCCCAAAGAGGAGAAAGTGAATGAAAGCTCAAAAGCAAAAACTACATCTCATCAGAGATCAGAAATAGGTGAAAAGCAAGACACTGAACTTCAGGAGAAAGAAACTCCAGGTCATGCCTCAGATGCTGACAGCAGAAGTATAGTAAAGTCAAGCAGAACAATGAATGGTCTTTCACCCAAAGCTCCTGGAGACAAAGTTTTTTCTTTCCCCAGTTCTTCCAGTAAAGAGAGAGTTGAAACTGGCAGAGAAACCTCTGTGGTGAAACAGGCTTTAGCAAAAATTCAACAACAAGAAAGAAAGGAGCAAGGACACTGGACACCCACAAAATTATCCTCTACAAAACCTGCTGCAAACCAGGTTGAAAAAGGTAGGGAGGAGATTGCTATGTCACCCAAAACTTTGGATAATCAAGACAAGGCTCCTGGACATGTTACAGATAAAGCAGAAATAAAGTTGGCACAGAGTGAAGGAAAAAGAAGAAAAAATGAGGAAACTGTTAAAGGACAAAGTCCTAAACCATCTGGAGGAGAAAAAAGGGAATCGTCAAAACCATTAGTGAGGCAAGGTAGCTTTACTATAGATAAGCCTAGCACAAATATACCTATAGAGCTTATTCCTCACATTAATAAGCAAAGTGGATCTGCTGCCCCCTTAGCATCTGCAAACAGGATACGTGACAGAAGTGATTCAATGGACACTGATTCCAGTCTGGATACAACACTCATTTTAAAAGACACAGAAGCTGTAATGGCTTTCCTTGAAGCTAAATTGCGTGAAGAAAATAAAACCGATGAGGGTCCTGACACTCCTAGCTATAACAGAGATAATTCCATATCACCAGAATCAGATGTGGATACTGCCAGCACAATCAGTCTTGTTACTGGTGACACTGAAAGAAAATCCACGCAGAAGAGGAAGAGTTTTACAACTTTGTATAAAGATAGATGTTCCTCTGCTTCCCCTTCAAAGGATGTTTTAAAAACTTCTGCAACAAGTGCCAGAGAAAAGATGGAAAAGAAAACTAAAAGTCGTTCTTCAGACGGTGGATCCAGAGCTGATGCTCGCAAAGCTGTGCAGTCCAGTGGCAGAATGAGACAACCATCAGTAGACCTGACAGATGATGACCAAACATCTAGCGTACCTCATTCTGCCATTTCTGATATCTTATCATCTGACCAGGAAACCTACTCTGGCAAATCGCATGGAAGAGTTCCTTTTGCTTCAGCAGATGAACTTTTGCATTCCAAAATGGAAGGAAAGTCAGCTAAATCAAAAACCTCTCCTGTTGCACTTGGGCAGTCCAGTAAATCTACCACTCTTCCAAGACCTCGTCCCACCAGGACTTCTCTCCTGCGCAGAGCACGGCTTGGTGAGGCCTCAGATAGTGAGCTTGCTGATGCTGATAAGGCTTCAGTGGCTTCTGAAGTGTCCACTACAAGTTCTACATCAAAACCTCCATCAGGGAGGAGAAATATTTCCAGAATAGACTTGCTTGCTCAACCTCGCAGAACTCGACTTGGCTCTTTATCAGCACGTAGTGATTCTGAAGCAACAATGACCAGGAGCACTGCCTCATCTCGAACCCCAGAAGCTATTATCAGAAGTGGTGTAAGATTAACATCAGTGGGAGATAGTAGTAAAGTTTCTGCTAGAACTCGAGCCAATAGCATTTCTCGACTTTCAGATTCAAAATCTAAATCCTTGGCTTCAGCTCATAATTCTCCCTCAGGTATGTGAGATTTTAACTTGTCTGTATGCAATACTAGATGTATTTATATCTGGGAATTTTGATTTTTTTTTTTTAAGAATGGTTCTTATGAAACACTTCTCGATTTTTCTTTGCAGTCTTTCTGTTTGCAGTAAGGGGCCTCCTTGGCAGGGCTTGTGGATGTTTTTCACTTAAAATCATAAAGACAAGAAATTAAACTTCTTTAGCACTTTGTGATTTTTTTCTTTTAACTTGAAACCAGCAACAAGGATTTGCATTGAGGCATTCAGATGTGGCAGCACTGATTTGCATCAGTTCAAAAACAGAGCAGGGATCTCTTTTCAAGTTAGAGAAGGTCAGAAGGTCAGCAGAACTTTTTACTAACTAGAAGATATAATATTTATTTCTAAAGTAGGCTTGTATATGTGGTGATCAGCAGGTGTTCCCTGAGGTATACCCTGAGCATATGTAGGATAATTATATTTATAATTTAAAATAGACTTCCAGAGCTACAAAAGTGAGATTTGATAACAATAACAATGAAGTAACAAGTGGAAAAATTAAATACAAATACTACCTAAGTAAATATCATAAAGCTAAATAATTTATATTAAAATATTTGCCTTGCCTTGAAGTAGATTCTGTTCTCCTTTCCAAATCATAATGATTTATGATTTCCAAATCATGTTGATCTTATTGTGCATGGTAGTTCCTTAACTAATATTATCTTACAGATAGAAGGAAAATAACCTGTACACTTGAATAAATTTATTTATGCTATTCTTTTAAAAGTTAACATAACACTTTAAGTGCAAATAGTGTGAAACGGCTGCTAGTTTTCTGCCAACATCAATATTAAATCAACCTATACTAGAATGTGGTGATTCTAAGTAAGTCATCTTTCATATGGAAGTTCTTGCTTTTTGAATTGGCATACTACCAGCTTGTCCTTGAGGGCAATCCACAGTCTAAGGAAAAATAAATAAGTGTACTGTGTTGCTACTGAGATTATATGTTCTCTTTTACTGCTTTGCATTCAGAGTTGATTTAAACATCTGTGATACTGAAATTCCCACAGTCCTACTGCAGCTTCTGTTGCTTGTATCTCATAAATGTACCTTCTCAGGATTCCACAGTGTTAATTCCCTAGACAGGTATCTTTTGGCTGTGTCACTTCTGAACTGAATAGAAATTCCTGCAGAGGTACAAATGAGGTGTTAACTAAACTATAAAGTTAAATCTGCTTAATGTTATGATGGGTGTCTACAAAGATACAAGAAAAGGGTGAAACTTCAGAAAAAACCTCAACCTTTCTTTGTGATATCATTGGGAAAGTAGCATATTTTCAATTTTAATAGAAGTTTCAAATTGATGTATGCATCCTGAAAAGTGGCAACATTAGGTCAGGGAAGAGTGTCAGTTAGGACTGCTTCTTTGTTTTTACTTCACTAGTTATTAACACGAGTTCACATTTTGATGATGCCAGTTTTTGAAATGGGAATCTCCAGTTGTTACTTGTCACTTTGCTGCTTCTTGTGTTTTTCACAAAGCTGGATATGGATATTGAATTTTGTATCCATGTGAACTCTGGCATACCTCCTAGGCTCTTCTCTGGTTGCTTCACTGAAGTGGTTTGCTGCTTCTCTTCAGAGGAGTGGGTGTATCTTAGTCTCTTCCCAGTCTAGTATTAGTCTATTAGCCATCTTCGTTTAACATTAATTTCATTTACCTGCAATACATGGTCCAGGTTTACTGTGGCTTGTATAAAATACTTTTAATAGAGAAAAGATGCCACCTTCTCATGAACTACCCCAGTGTAATAAGCTAGGTATTTTAAAGAGACCATTGTGAGAAAAATAGGGTAGAAATAGCTTCTCTCATAAAAAGCTTTATCAGTTTATATATGAAAATCAGGGAGAAGACTGTCAATGTAAAAGTGAAAATTTGAAAGCAATTAATAATGTTCAGACAGACATGCCTCTATTTAAAGGGGCAAAAAAAGCTGCTGTCACTGGATTTTTTTTTAATTGTCATGTACTTCACATGGATGAATTGCTGCATAATAGTGTTAAAGTTGTCAGCTTTCAGAAAATACGCAATTTTAAAAATCTTGTTTTAGGTGTTGATACAGTTACATATTGCCTACTTTTAAATGAAATGAGAGTCCATGACATGTAAAGCAGAACCGGTAATTTTATAGCACAAGCAATAAAAGGTTTAATCAAGGCATGGAATCATCAAACAGAAGTGTGATCAATAAAAACAGAGAAGACCAAAGATCTTTTTTTACCACCATCACAGAGGAATATTCAAGATGATGGTTAAAAAAGGAGCTGTGTATTGAGAAAATGACAGTGGCATCAGACCTAGTACAAAAGTGCTAAGCTGCAACTGTGAAATTCAGCATAGAGCAGGAACAGAAAGACCTTGAGCAACCTGGCACCTCTGCTGGCTTGTTGACCCAGCTGTTATTGCAAATAACTCACACACGGGTTGATTTAAAAAAAAAAAAAAATTGGCTTAAACTTAGAATGAAAACAACCCTTATTAACTCTATTTCAGCATTTTTGCTCTACAAGATCTTTGAAATGGGTAAACCTTGAGAAGGCAATGCATCAGTGAGAGTATTTTGTAAGGAATACACTTAAAAAGGTCTGTGTTCAGATCTTGAAAATGAGATCATGGTGTGCAAGTGATTAAACTCACCAGTTTAAGATATTGTCAACATGGTGTACTTCTCAGAGTAGTCAACAAATTACACTTGTCTGATGATTATTTTAGCCAAGATTTTGGAGGATTTTCTAGTTAATTGGTGCTGATATTCAAAGTCTTTGGTGCCTGAGAAAACTAATTGCACAATACCTATCAGGAATTTATTAAAAGCATGTATGTGAAAATATATAGCTAGATTAATGGGAAATGTATTTGGATATAGCTCATTAGGAATCATACAACTTCAGTATTTTTACTGTTAAGCCTACAATAACTTTTTCCCCGTATTACTGAGAAACTTGTTGATAATATATAAATAAACAATTTTAAGACTTTAACATTTGATGGTCTTAAAAAATGTTGAGAGGTTTTATGGTACCATGCAGACAACTGATGTCATTTCAGTTAGTATCTCTAATGTATATAGAAATGTTTGAGCTTTTACAAAATTCATTATTTTTCATTGAACGTGTAATTTAAGAAGCTTTTCCTAAAAACTGTGGGTGGAAAAGAGGACCTAAAACTCACCACTATAATTTTTTTAAGATAATGCTTCTGATTTGAATGTTTTAATACAAATTAACATGATAAAACACTATTTTGTACACAGAAAAATCCAAGCTTCTCCCAGACCCAGATCCTGATGTTGAAACTTACAGTGGTAGAGTACTAGTAATCAAATCTGTTTCTGATATTTCACTTCTCGTTCAGTTTTCAGATTTTAAATACATGATTACTCATGCTCATTGTACAGTGCTGAGTTGCTGGACTCTCTCTCTTGAGAGACTTTAAGATAACTTTTATTTTGATGCATACAGTTTGAACTGGGACAAAGAATTTAAAAAAAGTTCTCGATAAAATGTGGGCCCAACTCATCAAACTCTTTGGATTTCGGTCACACATTGCTTGCATGCCATTGGTGGGGAAATGCACTTTTTCTGCTTATATTTTATTTCCCTAAGACCAAAACAAGTTTGAAATCTATAAAAAAACAGTACATGACTGGAGTGAGATTTTTATTTCTTGAGTAAAGTTAGAATATTTTTTAAAAGTAAGTAACACAGGACACGATTTGATGCCTGTATTTGAACCTCAACAAAATTATGCAATCATAAGCTTGTTTTCAGCAATTATTAATGCATTATTTATATGAGGGAAGGGGTGTATGCTTATTACATCAGTGTCATATTCTACATACTGTAATCAGTAAGAGCAGTACACAAATTTTTCTCAACTAAAAATTACTTTCATTCTTCATTACTTATGTTCATATTGATGTACGTGTCATTTGTGATGTTTTTCAAATGTGCCAGGAGAAATCATTATTATTTTGTGAAGTTTTTTCCATCAAAAAACCACCACATTACTTGAATAATTATTTTTAAATTACCAAGAGGTGATCACAAACTTTTTAAACATTTTTACAGTAATTATAGAGCCTCTTGAATGTCCGTGAGTTTGGGGGACTAAATCCTCTGCAAGAAGTTAGTGGATTCATGATGAGCATTCCTGTACACTTGGTGATACCTCTTCCTGCTGGGGATGTTTGAGGGCAGAATGTCTGAAATGCATTTCCTAGACTTGAGTAATTCACAGGGGGAGCAGAGGCCTCTTTCTGAATTTCAGTTCACTTACATTTCAGGCTCTCTTTAGCAACATGGTTGTATATTCTTTATGTTACATGTGAGAATATATGCTTTTTGCTCTGAGGCTGCTGTTTTTGTAGATGTGCTGCTAATTTTTATAACACAGCATTAATTTTCACATATTTTTTCTGAACTAAATACATAATGCATCATTTAGGATTTTAATGCTTTTCTTATGTAAGCATGCATTCCTGGCTTCCTGCCAGCTCCATCCTTCCTTCGTGTCTCCATTTTTTTGTGTATCACACATACCTTGAATGAAATCTGTGGAAAAATTCTGCAGAAAAAGTGCAGTCTGACTATGTACAGTTAATGAATTGGGCCCTTGTTTTGTGATACAGTTTGCCTGAGCTTATATACAATTACTGGCTTTGACACCTGAATTCACTCATCACTGTACAAAGAGCATCCTTTTTATGTTTTTATTAATCAGTATTTATTATTTAACACAAATTTTCTAGCTTACTTTTTCAGACTTTTTAAATAAACCTCTTGTGAGGTGTCGGGGTTGATAATGCATAGTTGTGTGGTTTGGGGTTTTTTTGATGTTACTGAAATAATATTGTTTTTTCTTATTAAAGATGCAATAATAATTCTTTTAAACTAATTTAGTAAGTGCAAGATGGAGGCGCTTTCCTACAGATTATGCTTCCACCTCAGAAGATGAATTTGGATCAAACCGTAATTCCCCTAAACATACCCGTCTACGTACTTCTCCAGCCCTGAAAACCACACGACTGCAGAGCACTGGGACAGCAGCTCAAAGCAGCAACACATTCAAGCACAGAATAAAGGAACAGGAAGAATACATTCGGGACTGGACTGCCCATCGAGAAGAAATAGCAAGGTAAGGTTGGTTTTAAAGGAGTGCCTCTAAAGTAACAAAGGCTTGTACCCAACAAGTTATAGGTACACATATAGGAGAAATAATGCTGATGGATTTTCTGTATCGCTCTGCCTTCCCTTTTCATTCACTGGCTGGATGGGTAATTTTGAATTCTTCTGATGAGAGACTGAGAAACAGAACACCCATGTTACTAGCACATCTCTTTCTAATGGAAAATGATAGTGATTTCTGAGTTAGGATAGCCAGATCTCAGAATAGGAACTTCTGGTTGCATTAGTGGCAGTCACAGAGGTACTGTGTGTAGAATTGTGAGGTGCTAAGGGTGAGGCTGAAGTGTATCTGATTTTGTACTAACTTCACATTCATACTGAGGTACAATTTCAAATCAATCCATAGGTGACAGAGAGAGACAAAGTGATTTTGGCAGTGTGAGAGACCATGTTCTCATTTTAATTTTTGGTTATCTAGATGTTATTTCATGTTAGCTATTTTCTGATTTAAATCATACGTATCCATCAAAAACTAATTTATTTTGTTGTGAGACCCGGAGATTAGTGTAGCAATTTCTGCATGTTTGCTAACAGCATGCTGCTTCAAGTCAGTTCTGTGTTCTGCTAACCAGTGATTTCCATATCATGCAATACCCTGGCCGTGAAAACCTCAAATAGCTTGTACTAAATAAATAAAACTATGTAAGTACATAAATGTTATTTATAACTTAGATGCCACTGTTCAGGTTCTGAACCTTTTCATAGAACTTAATTTGGGAGCCCAAACAAGAAAACTGTTTTCCCTTTAAATTTATTCATAAGGTGAAATATTGTGTGATTAATGTGATTTTTTTTGTTTCCTTTATTGGGTAATATTTTGCAACCTTTGTTTTTCTAATGGGTCTCTGCAAAGGGAAAATTCTTAAAAGGACTCTCTAATAGCATCTTAACAAATGACGTAGTAAACACCTTCAAAGCATCTTCCTAAAACATCTCTTTTAAAGTTAGGTATATAGGGAGGAATGTGCATATATAGGGAAAAAAACTGAGGATAGCTGTAGCATGTCATATCCTACTTATACAAAGTACTGCTGAACCCCTGCTTCACTAAAACTTCTTGGTACATTTTGCTCACTTAGGAGAGATTGACACTTGGAAGTAATTGACAATTCAGTCTAAACTTATTTGATAGTTAGATTTGTGGGTATTTTTCTTCTCTTGGGCTTCTTACCATTTCTTTCATTTAGAATTTGATTTAAATTTTTTTTTGAAGGCCACATATTTACCATACTTCTTTCAGCTTCTTTATTTCTAGTGGCAATGATGTGAGGCTCCAATCAATATTGCCAAATTCATGATTTTTGCACACAAACTGCATTAAGTGAGCACATTTAAGATTTAAGCAAGGTAGCACTGAGCAGTTGAGAAATGCCAGACTGCTGCCCTCTGTTGTCAGTGCTTCCAACACAGGTTTCCTTGCTTGGCCTCAGCTGAGCCCCCCTGCTCTAGGTCACACTTGAAACTTCCTTTGCCTTCGTATCTCTTTGTACTTATTCACAGTATTGCTCCCCTGGCTTTAAGTTGTCCTTTGTAAGATAATTTTTGTCTCTGCTCCCTTCGCCTAGTTAACCAAAGCCTTCTCTTTGTCATTGTCAGCCCTGTTTTTTTTCCTTCCCAGCTCTCAGTCCAGTTAAGACTGGAGCCCCTTCAACTATTTTTACATTAAAAAAAAAGTTACATGATCTAATTAAAATTGGGTTTTATTGTTGATGAATAACTTATTCAATTAGGTAGGTATAGTTTCATAAAGTAAACGTGCAGGTGAAATTAGTGGAGGGACTGTATGACAAACATTAAATTACATCGATGTTGCCATCATATTGTGTTTTAGCTGCTCTTCCAAGGATGACCCAGTTTGCACTTTCCTCACATCTTAATAAAATTGTAAATTGGAAAGAGGTATTTTAAAAATGTGATGGAAAAATTGCATTTAAGCCCACTTTGACCTGGAGGGAATATACACCCTCAGATAACAGGAGCGTCACATATATTTTATTCAAGGATTTTAAAGTATCATTATAACAAAAACTGACTCGGTGTAGGAAGCGTGACAAAGTAGACTAAGCATAAAAATTATTTTGATGATCCATCAGTTCAGAAATATTACAGATATCTTAGAAATATTCCAATTTCATTCTGTTTTTTCTAATATTATGGGTATTCTTTCACTACAGGTAAATAAGAACTAGAGATCCAGGCTGTTGAAAAAGATGGTCATGCTCTCCTCATCCCAGGCCCTGTGTTCTCACCTTTTCCCTTGTGTTGGAAACTGTCTGTCCCTTATGTAACTGTGCAGCTGTGGGAGTCTGCTCACTGAACAAATCTTAATAGCAACGTTTCCTGGAGCAAGTTGGGTGGGTTAGGGAATCTGAGGTTTACTTTACTTTTGCCTCCCTGAATTGATTTTCCTTGTATGATTGCTGAGTCTGACCCCAGAAGCAGGAGAAACCTGCAAGGCAAGCTGCACTTGCAACAGAGTAAATAGTGTGTACCTAAAGCCCAAGTCCTAAAGCCTCTTGTCCTTGATTATCCAAAACATACTCATCATATTTCAGCAATACTTGTATCTACAAGTTAACGTAGAATAACTTGAACACATCCTTAAGAGTCAGGCTAAATTCTCAGCTGCTTTCTAATGTTCTTTTTGATAATGCTTTTTCTTAAGTGCTATTGAGTGCTGACTGTAGTTTACTATCACATTGAAATAAATCCCAGATACTGTTCACCTTACTAGGGCTTGACTATGATGATTGTAACAAGCTGTGTGCCATCCCATGTTAGTTGTTTAGTATGCTATTTTGGGGATTCATTTGAATTCATTTTTATGTAGACATCTGCTCTTCCATGTCATTTCAGTTGCTTGGTAAGAACTCAGTTGAAGTGTCTGTGGCATGTTGAAGCATTGCTGATTTCTGTGGACACTGAAATCCTACTTGATTGATATTGATTGTGGTCATGTTTTTCTTCTGGAGGATTTGTTGATAATCAAAATTTCCTGGTCTTTATTTTCTTCACAACAATTCATTAAATACCAACATTTGATGCAGAAATTCAAATGTGATTATTAGAAACTTTTCTATTTAAGAAAAGTCTTGTGGTTGTGTGAAACAAAGGAAGTATATGTCTCTGCCACTTAGCATAGGGGTTCAAACCTTCTTTTAATGGTTTCTATATGTAAGAACACAAAATATAACTTGAAATGGATGCAAAAGTAATAATTAGGTTAATTTAATAAATGTAGTAGCAGTAGGCACTTACCATAATTTAATATATTACGATGAGCAGTTGGCTTTGTTTCTGCTTCTGCTCCAGTCTTTGATAGTTCGAGTTCAGAAATGCTGTCTTGAGTAGTCATGAGTAATTGCTGCATATTTGTCTACAGCTCTATCCCAGTTATGTATGTATCTGCTGCACAAGGTTGTACTTCATTGCAGGTTGCTGATGGTTAGCCTCAAAAATCCAGTGTTGTACATTGACTGGAAATTTCTCCGATGTTTGCTTTTCTAGTTCCAAGTCTGATCACTCATTCTTAAACTAGCTCAATGGTGTCCATTCTTTTTGACTTGAAGACAAAGTGAAAAAAAAGAGCAGAAAGCAGCTCACCTCTAACAGGCACTGCAAATGAAAAGCAGAAAGCAGCTCACCTCTAACAAGCACTGGCCAGCATGGTGTGCATCACTCTCACATGGCTGTGAAACTCCTTCCACTTCAGTGGTGTGTGCTGCTGTTCACAGACTAGTGATGCAGATTTGCAGCTGTTGATTTCTGTGCCTTACTCCTCTCAGGCAGAAGTAAAAAAGGGAATCTCTTGGTGGCCTGCTCTGAATCCTAGGTCTTCTGAACTGCTTGATCCAAGCAGGAGATTCAGCGTGCCATCGTGACTTTCAGCTCTTGCATTGTTTTTTTTTCCCCTCTCCTTTTTGTGTCCAGAGAAGAGATAATACAAGCAGAGCTAGGCAAGCTTCTTCCTTGTGCTGAGCAAAACAGAGAGCAGAGGTATTTTGTGATGTAGCAGATCAGAAGAAAGGAAGAGGAATCTTCACCTGATAAGACAGATGTATTTGCATAGCGCTGTCACCTACAGGTTTTTACAAGCGTGTTCTGTTTTTCCAACTAGAAAGCTTGTTTTGATTAAATTTGAGGAATTGGAATACTGGTCTGGAATTTCAGACACATAAGCAGCTTGATCTGAGCAAGCTGCAGGACTTCTGGATAATCACAGGTCCAGAAGAAGTTCTTTGCAGTTAGATAAACTGAGGTATAAATTAAATGTGTTCTGGACATTTCAGAATTAGTGCATGTACACAGGCTGTCTGTGCAGTATTTTCAGATTCTTTCCAGAGCATCCCACGTGTGCATGTTCTGCACATCTCTGCCTGAGAATCCTAGAAAGAAAACAAGGATGCTCTGTCTTCCAAGATTGCCTTGTACCTTCTTCCTCTAGAAAGGCATGTTGTGACAAGCTTCAGTTAAAAATTTGCTTTTATCATTCCACAAACACACCTTCAGTTTAGAAGGGCATGACCACTTCCATAGCACAATTATCAGGGACTAGAACTTAGAAGCTCAAAGGCTGCAAGTTGGGCTCTGCTGGCTCAGAGGTGTTTGTAGGGGAGAATGTAACATTGTCTTTATTAATAGGATCAGTCAAGATCTGGCTCTCATCGCACGGGAAATCAACGATGTAGCAGGAGAGATAGATTCAGTGACTTCATCAGGCACTGCCCCCAGTACCACAGTAAGCACTGCTGCCACCACCCCTGGCTCTGCCATAGACACTAGAGAAGAGGTAGGAGATCTTCATGGAGAAATGCATAAGGTTCTTCTTTTTCTTTATTTCTTTTGCTTTTAGCATTTTACATAGCCTTTTTTGGTTACTTCCACTCAACCTGTGTGCATGATCCTTACATTTTTGTTTGGTTTTTTTAAGTTTCTTTACATTTCAACAAACAACCCAGAAATTGCTTGATGAACACAGCTTGTCAAAAACATGCATACTATCTGTCTGTCTCTTTTTTTTCCCACAAAACATAGAACAAGATAGTTACTTGTTTCTTGCTTGTGTGTAGCCTTAGATACCATTGGGTAGTATCTAAGTGCATTTAAAGATACTAGTGTGTATGCACAGCTATATGTAAATGTACACGTTTAATACTTTGCATAGCTATTAAAAGCAAAAAAGTCCCTCTTTTCACAGGTGACATAAGTTTCATCTTTTGAACACTAAAATACTTAGAGAACATCAGTTAACAGTAACTTTAGATTTGCTTTCATAATGACATTGTTAAAAACTGACTCAAAATACATTTGCCTTGTTCTTCTAATAATTCTTTTCTTTTACTATCTCTGGTGTGTTGTTCTATGAAAGTATTGACTGACTTGTAGTAACCATCACAGTTCTAATGCTAATAAACATGTTAATCTGAATTTAAATCATCACTTATCTACCATAATAAAATTCACTCTTATATGCTGTAAATGTTTACCACATTTTTGTTTCTTCATGGTATTGCTCTTGAAATGTGTTTATTCATTTTTGTGTGCATAAAGTTTGATTAATACATTACTGTGTTAGTACAATATTGTCTTTTTCTGTGGAAAAAAAGATATAAACAGTGATAAGAAATCTGTGTGTTGGGTACTTGGAAATATTACAAGTGCACTCACAGATTTTGGTTTTAATTCTCAAGGATTTGTGGCTAAACTTAAGGAAGTGAGGTGCTTATTCTCTCAGATCTAGATAACTCTGTTTCTTATACTACTAAATTATTTCCTTCTTTAAAAACTGTTGTACAGCATGTACATGCTGCAGATGGCAGCATCTCCTTTAAGTAGGTCTAGGTGTTTCTGTAACACTATGACTAATCTGGAAATAAAAACCAATCTAAATTTTATAGTAATGTACTTCACTCCACATATATATTGCATTAATCAAAACAATAAATTGTTCTGTACCAGTTAATAGGTAACTATTATGTTACCTGCCTGTAAGCAAAATTACTGTAGGATAATCTAATTTTATCATGTTTGGTAATTGAATAACAAACTGTTCATTTTTACAAGATATTGCTACATAAGAGGTGCATCATTTTATACTATATAAGACAACAGTCTTAATTTTTATTGATAGGTTTCTTGTAAACTGTTTCAGAAGAAAAAAAAAAATCCATCTAATTTTTGCATGTATCCATTAGGTTTCATAAAATGTATGTTTTCTTTTACCCCCTAGTTGGTTGACCGAGTATTTGATGAAAGTCTCAATTTTAGAAAAATCCCTCCACTGGTTCATGCCAAACCACCAGAGGGCAATGGTCGGCCTAATGATGCTAGACCTCAGCTAACAGATGCCCTCGATCCCCCAACAATTACCCGGAGAAGGACTTGGAGCAGAGATGAAGTGAGTACACAACAGTGTACTCTCTAGTAATGTGTCTATTTTGAGCTTTTACAATTGTCTCCCCATTTAACATTCTAGACATTATCCTTTCTTATTTATCTCTAGCAGGTGGCATTACTACTGGAAAAAAAATTATTTCTGTAATATTTAATTGGCATACTACTTATTGAAACACAAGTATGGGGTTTTTTAAGTTATAAGAAGCTTTGAAAATATATGGAATAATTTTTAATTCAACTCCCATTAAACTAGTAATACCTTTTTATCTTAATATCTTATTGCAGGTTATGGGGGACAGTTTGCTGTTGTCCTCAGTCTTCCAGTTTTCTCGCAAGATAAGACAATCCATAGACAAAACAGCTGGAAAGATCAGGTGGGCTTTTGAAAATCGTTATTACTGAAAATGTTCTGCTCATGTCAACATTCCTACTAGTAAAAGAGAAATGTGTAATACAAATAGAGAAAATGTATTTAGTAGCAACTTGTTTTTTAAGAAAGCAATGTTACCTATCACTTTCTTAGCACCCAGAAGGGTTTGGGATGAATAATTTTTCCACTCTTGCTTTTATGAACTTCACGTTATATGAAGATAAATATCAGCAAGGTTTACATGAACAGAAAAATATCCACCATACTGCCAGCAGAGGAGCTGTTCCAACGCATGCAAATGCTCTGCAAAATCTACCAGACCTATATGCAAGTCTTGTAAATCTCCCTTGCTTAAAAGATAAGGTTAAAATGTTGCTGAACTGTAGAAGTTTCCCATGTTGTTGTAGGGATCACCTGCTTTAGGAAGAAAAACAAATGGTGCAGCAGTGGTAGACAAATGGTAGAGCAGTTTCAGCAAGCCTTTCTGAAAAAGAACTTGCTATGGAGACAGAGTGGTCACTATTGAATTCTAAATCTGAAATAACAAATGCAACCATCTGGTATTTTTAATTGAAAATTCTTGCTCAGGTAGTTCAATTTCTGTATAAAATGTCATGGTAGCTAGCAGCAAGTATGGACATGTAATAATGAGAACATTTAACATGAATGAGTGCATGAAAAACCATTTGGTGACCACCTTGCTTGACACGAAAATTCTAAAGACAAAGTTCAAGACTGTATAATTCACATGCTATTCTTCATGGGTTTATGAAGCTTATAATATATAATTTGTAATTTTAAAATAGAGTACATTAAGTAATGTGGCTGAACTTCATGTATAATTTTCTGAATCTAATAAAATCCTATAATTTATGAGTTTGTCAAGGAAATGCTAAGTATTGAAACCTCAAACAGGGGGCAGATTCATCTCCAAATAACACTTTTTTTTTCAGTATGGGGTCACTTAACAAGTAAAACCAGCAAAATACTAACATAACATACCTGAAGCTTGTGTTCTTGTGGGTGTCCCAAAAGAAAACATTGACCAAAGAAACTGGGAAAAAAAAAAAACCAAACAAACCTATATACATCAGTAAAACCTGTGGGTTATCTGCCATTTCTCGGTGTCCTAATTCTAGTAGGAAGTTTGGAAGTAGAAACAAAATACTGTGTTAAGTTTTAATTTGTGTGTAGTTCTCTGGGAAAATAGTGACATCCATAAGGAACTCTGCTTACAAATATTCTTTTTTTCCTTTTAAAGCTGCATGATTGGAACAAGAATCTTGCTTATTGACTGACTTATTTGTGGTAGGCGTCTAGGATAATACATATCTTAAAGCCCTCAGAAACAGTAGATGGTAGATGCTCTGCTTTTTTCATCATGATCATTTTTGTTGGTGGCTGGCAGTTTCTTATCTGTAGATATGTAAAAATTTGACTTCAGTACAGAGGGCTAAAACATTTATGTATGCAAATTCATTCTGAGAAGAGCAGGTAACTATAAAATCAAGTCTTAAGCTTTTCTGGTTAATTTTCTGTCCTTCAAAGGTAAGTCAGCTACATTGTGGTGAATGTAATAATGATGTGATCATCTATGCTGCTGTAAATAAAAGCATATAAACATTTTATATACATTTAAAGAGTTTGGCATTGCATATCTTTACAAAATCTAGGGGTGAAACTTTAATTAAAAGCATTTATTTAGTATATTCCCTGGAACTGTGATCAAATTTTAATTTTTCCTTCTACCTGGAATGGATTTAATACTGTGTTATTCTTAATGACATTAATATTTTGAATCAGAAAAACAAAAATAGTTTTAGAATTTTTTTAAAATAGCATATTAAGTGGCTGTGACCTATTAGAGATTTTACCTTAGCTTTGTTTTGATACACATGGTATCAACCAGCTGGTGTAAAATCTCTTCCTTTTCCTGGAGCTTAGCCAGTTAAAATTTCTGCCTGGAGAAAATACAGTGAGAATCAGTCAGGATTTGTCAAACTAGCAGTTGTGTATTTTTCCCAAGTATTTGATTCTGAAAAGAGAGGAGAAATTTCTAAAGGCACCAAATAAGAATAAACCAGTGTTCAGAAGGAGGAAGAGCAAGGCAGACAGAGATGAAGAGCCCCGGGGGGTTAAAATTTACTAATTGAAGAACTGGAAAAAATGTAAAAAGGAAATGAACTTCCTAAAATCATAGCAAAACCAAATTGGCCTGTCCACTTTATAGTGCAAATAATAATGTTGTGGTTTTTTTAGTTGCTTTCAATTTTTTCCTCTTTTTTTTTTTTTTTTTTTTTTTTTTTTTTTTTTTTTTTTTTTTTTTTTTTTTTTTTTTTTTAAATTTATTTATTTATTTATCTTCATAAAATTACCTATGAAATAGAAAGCTTTCAAATTGTAAAAGAGATGTAAAACTATCTGAAAACTTTCTTGACCTGTCAGGGAAGACTTCTATGGAATGCATTTTTGTTGATTTGCTGAAGTGTTCTATTTTTCATAAGATTAATACGAAAGATAGTTTGATTTTTTTAAATTTTTTTAAATTTTTTTTTAATGTCGCAGTGGTGGAGGAATCATCTGTGTCTTTTAAAGACCCTAAGCAAGTACATTTTAATGTCAATGATACTGCTGAAATCTCGTGTGCTTCCCTGAAAATTTAAACTATATGGTTGTATTTTGTCAGACTTCAGTAGTTCAGATTTTAGTTCGATTCAGTTCATCTTGTGTTGCTTTCTTGTATCATGTATCTACTCTTTCCATTTTAGTATGTTTTTGTCTATTTTAAACATGTTCTTCATTTGCTTTCTTCTAGAATATTGTTTAAGGACAAAGACAGAAATTGGGAAGAAATTGAAAATAAGCTGCGAGCTGAAAGTGAAGTTCCTATTGTGAAAACATCAAGCATGGTATGAATAGTTATCTCTCCTGGGATTAGATGAGCCTTTTACCTAATTCTAAATAATCAGTAGAGGAATGTGTTATTTTCAATGATATAAAGGCAAAAATCTTAGAAAGGTTTTATTTAGACAGTATATTTCAAGAATAAAAAACTATTTTTTTTAATACTAAGACTTGTTACTGGGTTTTAAGAGCAATCATTAGTAACTCTATATTACAATGTAGTAGATACACTGACAGTTTTGGAGTTGGTTTGGGGTTTTTTTTTAAGTTGAAGCAAGTTAATCATTGACGTTTCTAATTTTAGAAATGTGACAATATAAGGAGTTTTTCTTATCCTATACATTTCCAGAAAAAGATTGGAGTTTAGTGTTTATTCTAAGTGCCTCGAATATGGAATTTTAGGCACTCAGTAAAAAAGCAGATGGCTGAATTTAGGCATAATAAATGGTTGTTGCAATTTATTCTTTTTACAGTACGTTAAATCATCTTGAATTGTTTCAAAATCCATGGTTTGTGTTGCTTTGTGGGGGTTTTTTTTGTTAGTGAACTGATTTTTACATTTCTGCACAGTTTACAGAGTAATATGTTTTTCAAATGCATTGCTATTTTTACCACAGAATGTTATTAAAAGTTAGCAAAGGGGAAAGTTGTAACTGATATTTGTTCTGTCCTTGGATCATTTAAATAGATTTCACATATGAGCTACTCATAAAGATAATGACCTTGTAAAAGCCAAGGCAATCCCTTTGGCACCCACAAAACACATTGCTCAGTACAGAATGGGTTTCTGAAATGGGTTAAATGGCCTTCTGAAATCAGTGCTGTTGAAAATTCTCAGCTTTTAAAGGCCACTGGAACTGCTCAGCAGTTGGATGAAAAGTGTTCTTCTGTGTAGGATCCTTCATTTGTAGGATTTACATATTTATTATTGCAGATGTGGTACATTTAATGCTATTTGTATTTCTGAGTGCATAGCTGTGGCTACATCTACGTTAGCAAGTAGTGCAGCATGGAGGAGAAAAATCTGTAAGGCAAATGAGCCCCGAGGACCCAGCACTGTGCTGTACAGCATCTCGTGGGCTCAGGGCCCAGTGGTTGCAGACAAAATCCCAACTGTCATCTGACTCACATCTGAACAAGTGCATAAATCACATCTGAACAAGGGTATAAATCAGCCAATTCTGTTAGTGCTCAGTTTATACTTCAGCTTCCATTTAAAGGTTTGCTGCTACTTTGCCCCGTTTCTACAGGTTTCTGTAAGCTTCTGCTTGAGAAGTAGTGCAGGCAGATGAGGAAGGGACATGGGGAGGTTTTGTTGACCCCAGCAATCAGACAGTGGGGAGGAACTCTTGATTTCTGACAGGGGGCTCCCCCTGTCCACCCTCAAACACTGCTGCCCAGGGCCACCTCCAGCAAGGATGTTCCTGATGCCAGGAGGGACAACCCAAATAGCATATTGCAGCATTTGGTAAGGGGCACTGTACTACTGATAGGTAGTGTTAGTCTTTTTTTCCTTAATGAAGCACATTTGTTTCTTTCCTAGGAAATATCATCCATCTTACAGGAACTGAAACGAGTTGAGAAACAGCTGCAAGGTAAAATCTTGTTTCACTTTTCTGTTGTTGTTTGCTTTATTTTTTTAAATCTGTTTTTATATGTATATGTATGTCATGAAACAAAGTTATCATATTGTATTAAAATACATTCACAGGATCAGTTACAGACTTTATTATACAATTGCTGGCACATTTGGAAAAGAAATATCACTGGATTATTTTAAAACAGAAGAGTGATGATATCTTTTTATATGAGTCAGGAGAGGCTCAGCTAAAAATGAAACTGTCCAAAAGAAATAGTCTAATAAAAATATTTTTATGGGTAAATATTGCAGTATAGGTGACAGAGTCCTGAGATTAGGCTTTATAAAAGTCTTTGCAGATCAGAAATGCCTTCATGTAGGATAATTCAATGTCAGGAGTGCAATGGGACCATAATCTATAGGAAACGTAATAAAACCCCACCTTTATCTGATAAAATTAAATAAAATAAAAATTTAGAATTAGCACTTTACATTTTCCCTTCACACTACTGATTCCACTTCTTGCAGTTGTGGAGCCCACAAAGTAGAAAAGTTAATTTGTTTTCATTTGCAAAGACTTACCTAAGTGTAAATAAGTATGTTGTGCTTACAAAGCCTGCTATTTAGATGTATGTAGTCCATTTATCAGAATCAACTTAAAAACTGAATATATTTTGAAAAGAATTTGCAATTTTATTTGTTTACTTTTTCTTTTGAAGTGGTCAAATGGATCACTGGTCCATGCTTGTATATAATCATTATTGTAATTTTTATAAATTTCCTGTATTTGTAGTATTCAGATTTAATCCTACAATAAAACATGGTTTTAAAAAAATGTTTCAGGAGGAATCATTAGCCACCTTTATAGACAAAGTAGTATTTGTGTTATGCCCAGCTATAATTTAAAAGTGTTAATTTATTACAAATCATATTGTGTTTAGTTAACAAAGAAATAAGGGTCAGAGAAAGAGACCAAGTAATTTATTTGTGTATGTGGTGATGCCACTACATGAAGGAAAAGAGAGATGTTCTGTTAAATATGACCACTGTGTTAACAGCACAGTAACAAGCAGCTGTTCTACATGCTTCAGTTTGCCCTTACTTTGTGGAGAGGGAGAAGAAATAAGTCCATCATCCTGCATTATAAAGGATAAATTATTGCTGTTTTTATACAAATTTCATTTAGTCATGGAATTATGTTGGGGCTTGAATGAAGCATGATAGAATGGTAATATTAGAGAAAAAGCTCCATAAATATGACTAAAAATCCCATATCTTCCAGGCTGTATAAGGTAATGATAGATGGTTAGTCATCTCTTCTGTCCACACAGCAGGCAATGTTTACTTTGTGAAGTTTCATTTCATCTAAAGTTTTAATATATGTAAATGCTTTTAAATATATGTACCTGCTTACATAGGTGTTGCATACACAGCTCCTTTGTAGTGGGCAACACATATCTGTCATCATAAAAATAAGTGTTACAGTAGGATTTTCTTTTTATGGTAACTGAAAATAATAAGTTTTATTATTTTTCCCCGTCTCTTCCATCTTTTCTTGCTTGTGTAGCCATTAATGCTATGATTGACCCTGATGGTACCCTGGATGCTCTGAGCAGTTTGGGATTCACCAGCCCCATCTTACCGGCTCAGCCAAAGCCCAAGTCCAGTCCTGTTTCCCAAAGTTCCCGCCCTCCAGTGCCACACAACTGCCAGCCCGAAGCCCGAGCTCCCCGGCCCTCTGCTCTCCCTGCTGCAGCTGAGTTTGAGAACGCTGAACCCGAGTCAGATTTCAGCATTCATTTCAATAGGTTCAACCCAGATGGGGAAGAGGAAGATGCCACTCTGCGTGAGTGACATTTCAGTGTTGATACAAATACCTTTCAAGTGGAATGTTTAGGAATAAAGGAAAAATTATAATAACAGTTTTATAATTTTTAAAATAAAGGCTTGGTCAAACAGCAGTTGTTTTATTAAATCCATTTTCTTTAACTGTGATGCTTTGATTGTCACACAAATCCATTTCAAATTGTAAAGATATGCATAGATACCAGTGTAGGAAAGCAGATTGTGGCAGGTTTGCCCCTTGTGGTTGTGTGCTTTGCAAAATAATTATTATATCAGCAGTTTTCCCTTAATAGATTTATTTCTTTTTAAAAGCCATGCAAACGGTCTAACATGTAATGTTACTGAAACCCCAGATTTCTTTGCCAAGCTGCTCTAATGAATGGATTTCCTCCTCAAAAGTTTTTACAGAACTGTGGAACAGTTACATGTGATTCTGAATTAGATGATTTATATAGGAAACATTATCTTTGACTACAATGACACATTACTGCGAAAGGTAAGACGGATCTCTGAAGGCATTCAATTCTTGTGTACTGAAAATCTCAAACAGTTCTGTGATTTATATATCCTTGTTGCTGCATAAATTGTCTTGGGGTTTACAATGTTCACATATTATGTTTGCACTAAGATTTGCTGGGAGTGATAGGTGAACATATCAATATCATTAAACACAGCAAGCAATGTTTTGGTGTAAATAGAAAACTGACAATACTCGTATTATCATTGCAGTGTTTTAATCCACTTTCTGAAAGGACTATTTGGCACTTTTTGATCTTCTTCAAATGTCTTTGTTAATGAAAGTAGAAGTATTTCATATCTCATTTCTGTCCAAATGTTTGTTGAAACTAGGAAGCAAATTTAAACATACAGCAACATGGGACGTTTTAAAGCATATTGAGGCAAATGGGCTCTCACCAATTCAATTTAAATGCAATGTAAGCCTATGGAAGAAATTAGTGTTCCTTGGAATGATCATGAGATGTAAAATTTTCTTTAGGGGACTTGGAAATAAAGTTGTCATAATTTGCCTGATTGATAGATGCACTCCCAAGCAAATTATTTTATTTGCTTCTGTATATTTTCCTGTAGTCTTGCTAGTAAAGCTGTCTCTGTCTTACATATTTAAAAGGATTCTGAAAGACGACTGCTAACATAGATGTTTTGCTCATACCACTGCGAAGCAAGTCTGTTTAAAGTTTCCTATATAAGCCTATTTTCCTTATAAGTTGTCCCAGTAACTTAACATTTGGAAATAATGATAAAAATAAAAGTAAATTACATTGTATTTCCAGAACACTGTAATTTGGAGGAATGTTATTTCTGTTAAATGTAACTAATAGACTGGAATTTTCCTATGTTTGCATCTGTCTCTATATATTAAGGTTAAAGATACAGTTTTGCAGCTTTTATGAAATGGTCTTTAATATTTCAGCAATAATCCTAATGACATTTGTTTAAGAAAACTACTTTCTGTACACTTTTAAATTGTACAGGCTTTCAGAAGTCAGTAAAAGTCGGACCAGTTAATAAAGATGCAAAAACTTTTTTGTAGAGATGTAAAAACAAAACCACTAATCTGTTGTATAATGGATTTCATATTTTCTTTAAAAAAAAATTAAAAGCAAACAGCCTTCATGTATGACTCAATATGCTCTACTCCAGCTAACTGTGGAAGCCTGAAGTACACGAGTTTACAGAGGCTACAAGAAAAGTTTTCGAAGGTTTAGAAGGGAAAAAATAAATTGAACTAGAGCTAGGTGTTGAAAACCAAGTGTACCAAACCACCACCATAATTCCTTCTTTTGTTTAATGCTTGGGAACATATTTTTTCCACAGGTCGAGTGGAAAGTGTGGAATGGCTCAGAAGGATAAAAGGTGCAGGCTCTTCATGCGAGATTCAGTTTGTGTTCTTTCAGGCGTTTACACCTTTATGTTCTGTAATAAGCATTTTGCATTACTATGTTCTTATTTTGTATGAACATGTTCTCCTTATTTATTTTTGTTACATTTATTATGTATGTTATTTTGTTATATGCATTTACAACTCCATTTTTAAATAAAGTGTTTCTGGAACTTTACGAATGTGTGAATATCTAATTGAGAACTGGGAAGTTCACAGAATCTGCTGTCTAACTTTTATTGAAATAGGAAACTTTTTTTTCATAAGTGTCTTTTCTCTGGAAAAAAATTGTATTATTGCTGCTGCTGCATCATTTATTCTTCACTGACAGTATTGGCTCACTTTCCTGTAGTCAGCTACATCTCTACAGTTGAATGGATTTTTGTGTGTAAAGCTGGAGGCAAAAATAAGCCAGAATGCCAGTCACCAAGTAATGAGTGACTGTGTTTCCCTGTGTAGAATGAAAGTAAATGTGCCAGGTGCAACAGTAAATGGTTTTCAGATGGCTTTGCTGCTTCTTCATATATTGGAAAACTTTTTTGAACTTTCTGATTTGGCTTCAAACTTTATTTCTGTCCCAGCTTCAACTCCATAGCTACTTTCCTGTGAGACACTAGATTTCCTCTTCTCTAGCTAGATTCACACAAGAACAAAACTGAGTTTAGTTTTCTAAAGATTTTCACCCCAGCTTATGCATTGCCAAGCTTTGCTGTGACTTGGCAGCAGTCAGCTCTGATCTTGCTTCTCTGCACCTATTTTTCCTTTTTATCCCCAGTCTGGCAGCATTTAGACTGAACCAATGGCACACTAACAATAGCACCCACTCGAGAAGGGCAGGAGATTTTTACTGATGTTCAGAGATGCCAGTTTGGCACAGTCAAAAGACACAAAAAGCACCTTTCAGGTGTTCAGGACATTTTCATGTTCCCCCTATCACCAGCTGCTATTCGTTTGTCACTTGTTGCCACTTTCTCTCTCCCACTGTAGAATTAAGAATGTTCTTTTGGGTTAATACTCTCCTGCACAGAGCCCCATTTGGGTAAGTGATAGTGGAGCATTTTGTTATTTCTTCCCACGTAATATTTTCATCTATCCACTATTTTGGACCAAGGTGCTGCAGAGATGTTTTTCAGAAGTACTATGGAAGAAGAGTCAGATTGCAATAGTCCCATGCTTCCTTTTGACAAGTGGGGCTGACAAGCAGCAGCACAAGACGAAACAGAGTTTTTCTTTTCTGATCAACATCGTTGGTTCCTCCCTTAGCACATGTGCTGCTCTAGTTATACATCCAAACTCTTGTGATGACACATCTGGTGGCAGCATACAGACACAAAGCTGGGAGTATGACTTTTGTGCCTGACCTGATATCAGCAGGATGGTATTTCACTACAGCACGTGTATTATACCAAAAGCTACTGGTACTTCAGTCTCAGAAGGGAATGCTGCTTCATACTGAACACAACTTCAGTGATGCCTGTTGGAAAGACTTTGGAATTTTAATTGGAAAGATTTCAAGCAGAAGAAAGATCTACAATTACTGTTTTGGCCTACAGCCATGAAAAGAAGGGTACGCAGGCATGTGAGCTGCTTTCTGTGCAATGGTGTGCACAGTAAAAGGAGGCCACTCACTACATGCCAAGATTTTATACACCAAGTCTTTTGCATCTGACAAGGATTACAAGGAGGAAACTTACAAGTTGCTTAGTTTCATCCTGGTGAATAATCAGATTTTTAAAAGCACAAGAATGTCATGTTTGACTTCAAGTAGAGTACATTGGTGAATGCTGGAAGGGTTACTGTCCTGGTAGTTCAGCTGTGCTTGCCAAGACACTACATGCATCCAACAATACTGCCCAGGGACAGTTGCCCAGTGCTGAAGAAAAGCATTTCCAGCTGCACTAGCTCAGTACTCTTGTAAAAACAATTTATGTTTTTTACTTGGTAAGCCTTACCTGAACCTGTTCTTGCAAGTGACAGCCAGGAGTGAAGTGGCTGGGGAGCAAGGCATTTCCTTTTCAGATTCTTTTCTCACCATTCATCTATTTCCAGAGGAAAATATGCAGTTGGCAAACAAGTGGGATTATGCAGCCCTGGGAATACTTTAAAGCAGGGTAAAAAAAGCAGGATACTACTGTCCAGTATCTTGACCTCTACCTGTTCCAGTAAGACTTCAGTTAATAGTGAAAAAATAAGGCCAGATCTCACTTGGGCTTGCTAACAACTTCACAAGCAGTTACTGTTCAGTGAGATGGATTCTTACCACCAGTATTCTTACCTCACATCTGATGAGAGCTCTTAAAATCCCAGGTTACTACAAAACACCCTCAGGGGGCGGGGGCTGTATCAAAATAGGAGTTTGTAATTATTTAATTTCTTCAAGGGAACACAGGGCAACATTTTCAAATTACATTTGCAAAAATTATTCAAGCCTTAGACGTGTAGTGAGGGGATAGAGAATGGTTCATTTAGGGGGTAAACCTTATGCTTTCACTTACCAACTAGTGTGTGCCCTTTCTATGTTCTGTTGCTGGAGTCCATCAGTTCCTTAAGTTCTTAGACCTGTTTTAAAAATGAATACACATTTATGATTTATAGGGCTTTCTGCTCCTATGGAGTAGCTAAAAGCACTCTCAGGGCTCTAGAGATCTTTATGTTAAAAAAAACCAACAACAAAAAACAGTTTAGCAGCACGACTTATCTTTCCTGCAAACTAATCTTTCTTAACAAAAAGAAGAGCTAAATTAACAATTTTTTTAAATGTGCAAGATGAGGTTTCTAAGTTCTCTATGTCCTACTCATGCAAACATGGACCTGTATGAAGCTGGGCACAAAGACCAAGGTTTATGTATTAAATTCCAAAAAGTTAGTGAGTGACCACTTTTCATACACAGCATCACTTCTGAGGTAATGTTATTTATAAGGTAAGGAAACTTCATTGACAAATTAACATAGGTGTGGATGTGAGTTGTGGTTCTGGTTATCTGTGACTGATTTTGTTTGAGAGAAGAGAGAGATGACTGCAGATAATAAAGGAGGTTTTAAAAGTAATGTCTTCATAGTTGTTGGAGAAAATTACATAAGTGGTATTTCCTAGTATGACAATTGATTAATAAATGAACATGCAAAATAACATGTTTTCAACAGGCATTATTGGATTAGGAGTCTACAGAGAAAAAGGCTAAGCAAACTTTTGTAAAAACTCTAGAAACTCTTCCGTAAAAAACTCTAGAAAGAAATCAAGTTGTAGAACAGAAGTTAACAGGGGTAGGGAAGGACTACACTGCTCCCAATGACAGCACATGTTACTGAGTGCTGCATTTAATGCAACACAATTTTCGTGCAAAGGAGAGGTGGGAGATGCAGATGGCACACAAGAGTTTGGCCATGAGAATGGTGCTTTCAGAGCTGGCCCAAAGCTGTGCAGGATACACACTTCCTAGCCTGAGATGGGCCTCAGGTGCTGGAGAGACTGCTGCCCCCCTGCTCCTAGGCAGAGGATGGCAACTGGAAATAGTTAAAAGCTATGATGTGGGTTGGTAATCACATCATTTTTCGTCCTGCAGAAGAGCTGGAGCCAAATCCTTTGGTGCAGTTTATCTTATGCTGTTATCCTAAAATCATTTTTGCAGCTCATAGGTGAAATCTGCTCAGCTGACTAAAGCTGCAGGTGCACAGTACTGTAACCTTATTACCTGCACACTTGGGAACTCGAGTGCTATGAAAAATTTGCCACATAAACCTGTTCATTCTGTCTGTTTCCAAACATGCAAGGTTATATGCAAACCAGGCTCCTCATGTCTGCTGCTGTCACTTTTTTTTTTTTTTTAATGCAACTTATGCAATGTTTGTTCCATCTTTCTAGTGGCTTTCTTCCCACTACAAGTCTCAGGTAAAAATGTTGTTTTAGTCATTGCTTTGAGTTAATTTCCTGAATGCCCAGCCTCCTCAAAGGTAGCTCCTGTCCAACCCCTTTGCACATTTCAAAAAGCTGGATTTTACTGAAAATCACATCCATGGCATCTCTGAAGTTATTACTCATAAGGAAATATTATTTCTAAGTTCAAATATAAATCAAAACACAGCTTAGTGGCTCATCTCAGCACTGACTTTAGCACCAGGCACAATGAACTTAGCAGAGGTGCCAGGTTGCAGTCTGCACAAGGTTTGCTCTTGGGTTCAAGCAGCTGTTGCCACTTGGAGTTTTCAATAATGTGGTTTTTGGCTTCTAAGCTGTCTTGAGTATCTATATTTTTAACATTGGCCAATTTAATTATTTTTCAAAGTTCAAAGTGAGATTAACAAAGAAAGTCATCATTCCTTTATGACTGATGAAGTGATTTTGTTTGGAAAATATGTGGATTTTCTCCAACTGGAAGTCTTCAACTAAATCTTGCATTTGTCCCCTAATGCTCCAGGCATTACAAGCCAAGGAGAGCTGGTCTTTATGAGGGACATGGAAAAGGTTCATGTCACTGCAGTTACATCCTTGCTTAACTGAGTGCAAAACCAGCTTTCTACATTTGGGATTTTGCTTATATGCAGTTTTGTAAAATTCAAAAGAGCTGGCCCCCAGCACAGGCAACTTTAAAAGCATTTTTAAATGTGTTGATTATAAGCTTTAACCTGACATTGGCAAAGCAACAATTTTTAAATTAGTAGGAAGAAATTCATCCTGGCTGACATCAATGGTTTCTTTTAATTGATATTTAAATTTCTTCAGATGAGGAAACATGCTGGAACTTGTCTTACTGCCTAAAATGCAGTGAGCCAAAAAATGGAAAGCATAGGATACTAGAAAAGAAATCTATAAAGCAATAGGTATGATTAAAATTCATAGCTGGAGGAAATTTCTAATTAAGGATTTTCTCCAGGGAGACACAGTGGAAAGCTTGAAGCTAAATGAGTTTTGGAGAATCTCTGCCAATCAATGAACCAGTCTTGCTGCTTTCTAGAGCCTCCCAGACTGAGGACTGGCCCTGATAATTTTATAAACATCAATAATTACTTGTAGGCTTGCTGTGCAGCATGGAAGCCAAAGAAACAAATATTTACCCTCCATTGGTGATTTCCTTCTGAAATCTTTCAACCTCTTCACAAACATTCATTCTGTTGTGAAATGTCTATGAGGAAATACCTTCATCCTGGTCTTAGAGATGGGAAAATAGACTAAGAAAAAATCTTACTGTATTTGCTCTCTAGCAAGTGCTGAGGCAAGGCTTTGCCACCACTGAGATCTCAGTAGGTGACAACATACAGCCTCATGGCAGAAATAATGCACCATTTGATCTGACAGTGCCAACTTTTAAATATACCTGACTCCCAAGTGGCTGTGACAAAGCCAACAACCTGTGTCTTTCCAGCCAGATCTGTTTTGCTCACTTCTCCCTCTCTCTCCCCTGTCTGGGTTTCTTACAGTGCTCCTTCCTGGCAGATTTGGAGCTGCTGAGGTGTACATCTCTTCCAGCACACTGCCTTAGCCAGTGGGGCTTGGCAGCCTCCCCAGTTGGTTGGAACAGGAGGCTGGAGTTTTGGGTTAGTTCCTTCTTTCTGTTAAACACAGAGTTGTCACACATAAACCTCCAAGGTTTCACAGGTTTCTTGAAAATTTCTTTTTCAGATTTACCCTTATTTCTATCCATTAGGGAGTGATGTGTATAAGTTTTCATTGAATTTATGTGGTCTCTTGTGCTTGAAGTGCTCAAAATTCTCCATGCAAATTATCTTGGTTTCTGTGCATTTATTTAGAAGTGTCTAATTTCTTTATCTTAAAATTTAATAAAATAACAAAGATCATATCAGTTGAAGTTTTCAGCCATTGAAGTTTTCAGACACTGATTCTTGGCTTTAGATGGCTGCCAGTTTTGCAGCACTGCAGAAGCACTCATGTTGCCATTTATTTCAGTTGTCTAATGTAAAGCTTCACTTTCTAAATGCATGGAGAAGCCCAGAGTGAAAAGTATCTAGACCAGTGTATTTTGTTCAATTCTCAAAAAAATTTTCAACAATATATGAAAAAAGATATTTTATACCTTAACATATTGACAAAGCAACTTCCCTGTAGGACAGTAGGTAGCTACAGACCCCAGTTTTTTCTGGAGGGTTCTGTTGAAACAATGGTCTAGAGCCTCATTTACTGACTGTGTGGATTTTTCATGTACGTTGAATGTCCAGAGGATTATGATATAAAAAAAATAATTTGTATTTAGAGTGTATACAGTTCAAAAAAGACCTCAACCCATTCACCTGCCTGTCTTTTTCTGGAAAAAAAAAACATGTACCTCATTGAGCACATGATTGCATCTGGAAATTAAAAAAAAATCTGAATCCTCTAAAGTTTTCTAGTTCAGCTGCTGTTTTGCCAAGAATTCAAGTGGTAAAGTAGTTGTCTTAAGAAAGACCACCAAGCCCACTAAAGCTGCCTTCCTTTGAAAAACTGTCACGTTTCCTAATTGCTTTGTCACAGCAACCACTGAATTATGCAATGCTCATTACAAAGCAGAAAGGATTGCAGGTCAGGTGCTCATTTTACCCAGGGGTCTCGAAGGACTGAGTTAAGTGAATAACCCCACATTCTGCATGAGTTTTTTGGCATCACTATCAGAGGAAAAACCAGAGGCAGGAGAGGCAGCAATCATTTCAAGACAGTCAGGTTCTCCCTGGCCTCTCCTGGCCCTGCCTGTGCCTGCACTCTGGCTTTCCTGTTAGGCAATTTTACTGAGGAATATACTAGATTTGTCTCACTGATTTTCTCTTTTTTCTCTCAGTGCCCTGGAGTCCGACAAGCAGATAATAAAGACAAAACAGTCCTGCTTTTCATGGCAACAGAGCTTCTCAGGAAAGAAATTTTGGCCTGGTACTCCTGCTGAAGCAAGCTACAACAAATAATAATGCTCGAGCTCACCAGAAACAAAGGTTTTCAAAGTGCTTTGCCATCAAGACTAGAAATTCCTTAAATAAATAAAATGCATGTGTGCATGTGCCATGGTTTCAGGCAATAACCGAGTGACAGATTTTCTCTTTTATCCCCCCTTGCCCTCTCAGGAGAAAATAAAAACGGGAGTCTGGTAGAAAGACTTAAAGCTGGAAAACAAACAAACAAACCAACCTCAAGTAGGTTTAATGAACTAGTAATAAAAATGGTAAAATATATATACAAATATGTAAACATGGAACCTGCACTGCTCAGCTGGCATTCACTTCCCAAGCAGAGAAGTCCTACGCTGGACTCAACAGCAGGGTCCAGGTCCTGGTGACAGTCTGTAAGAGCCTTCCCCTGGTCAGGGGGCAGGAGAGGGTGACCTGTCGGATAAACAACAATGCCCTCTGGCAATAAAACAGGATTCAGGAGCAGAGAAAACAAAGACAAAGCGAGCCCAGCCCAGCCCAGCCAGGAGCCACCTCTCTCAGGAGCCGTTTTACAGGGAGCGCTCCAGGGCGGAGCGCTGTGATTGGCCCATTTGGGTCACCTGACCCCCCTGCTCCTCCCCACAGACCCCGCTTTTCCCCCCCGCCCGCCATTTTCTCTCCTGGCACTGCTGCAGCCCCACAGCTGTTAGGGGGAGTCTTGGGTGGCCTTAGGGCAGCATGGCTGTAGGCAATGGTTATCCTGGTCCTCTCAAGCTGGCACAAGGGAGAAAATTCCCAGAAAGCTCTTTCTTAAAGGATTTAAATTTCTCAGAAAGAGCTGAGGAACACAAAGCATTGGTTGGGCTAAGCTCTGTCAGGTGCTGAGGTGACTTTCCAAACCCAGCTACAACTTCCCCGGCCGGGATTTCCACAGCTAATGGGCCACACTGCAAAGAAATTCACAGCATGTGAGACTTACATGGAAGTTGGTGGCCTGGGTGGAAAATGAAGCTGCCTGCATCAGGCTCTCTCATTACCCAGAGGACTCAGGCACGAGGCCATGCTGAGGCTTTCTAACTCATCCATTTTTCTGAGGGAGGAAGAGCGAGGACTGCAAGAGCCAGGAGCTGGCACATCAATTTCTGCTGCCTTGGGCACAGGGACAGCAGAGGCAGCCAGAGCAGCTGTGGGATGTGTTGCTCCTGGGATGGGGACAACATTTCCATCAAACACAGAAAAAGGGTAACACCAGCAAGAATTCTGCAAAGCAAGGCTTCCTCTATGTGTAATTTGCAGGATAAAAAGAGGGTGCTGATCTTATCCATTACTTTTTGAACCCTTTTGAAAGTTTCATCGGTTTCCTAGAATGAGTGAAATCTTCCACCATGCAAAACCAAGGGCTGATGTTCAGTTAAATCTTTGAAATGGTGGTTCTTACAAAGGATTGCTTGAAGCAACTAAAGAAAATGCCTCAGGGGTTTATGAAATCCCTCGGTGTGGTTCAAAAAAACATGAAAAAAAAAAAAAAAAAAAAAAAAAAAAAAAAGGTATTTGACAAGCAATCCACAGAAGTGAGAAAAGCAGGGTATCGGCTCAAATACAGAATTTTTTTTTACCCAGACGTATAAATAGTGCTGACAAACATAGAAGCCAAGAATGGTCAATGACTGGTAAGTACAGATATTAAAAATTAGAAAGCCAAACTTTGGGTATGAAGTCTGATTGAGTTGGTAGAGTGCTAAAATAAATAAATTTTTGTGCCCAAATCAAAATTCTGCATTTCAAAGTTTCTCAAATGTATTTAAATGAAATTCTCATGTCAGAACTAAAATTTTAATAATTCTGGCTCAACATTTACTGACTTACCAGTGTAGCTCTTTGGAACACCCTACTAATTCTTTAGCTGAATTTATGAAGATAAACAATGTACAGGAAGGCTTTTGAAAGGGCACCACCACTGAAGCAGTGCAGTGAAAGCCACCTCAGTAGCAGTGTGCTCACTTGATTAATGTTTGCTCATCACCTCCTCATCTCCATGCACGTTTGGCTGCCCTTGGCCTGGCCACCAAGATTTAACACAGCAGAAATGAGCAGCCTGCTTATTTTTTTCCCACCGTGAAATGGAATTATAGGGATTTATTACTGTTGCATTCTTATGAGCAAGGGAAAAAGACAGGATTTTATTTTACGGTTTCTCTTCAATTCCTCTCTGGGCTGCTTGTTCTCTCTCTCTTTTTATTCTTTTTGTTATTTTGTTTTGTTTTGTTTTTTCTTTCTTGTTTTTTAAACAAAGGAAGATCTCCTTGGTGCAAAAAAGATCTTAATGTGCTTTGCATAGAATTGAAGTAAACATGAACTCATATTCTGGCTATCAAATCCCTAAATCCATAATATTAACATTACACTTGAGCAAATATGTTTTCCATGCCCTACACAAATCTGGATTACACTGATTTCTCTGGTCCTTATCCATCATAGGATCATTTTTTTAAAAAAATTACTGCTCATGCTCAGTAAACCGTGAAATTTGTGTTGTGAATGTTGCTGGAACGAAAGGAATTTCACCATCTTGTGATGTGTTTGAAGACCACTTGCTAGGCCTTTCAGTTATCTCACAGGCTTCCCATGCTCTGCACTCTTTTTTCCCAAAACACTGTGGGTGGAGTGCAGGGCCAACAGCTATTTAAGATGTGGACACAGTTTCTGGGTAGAGGAGACACTTTCAAGAGGCAGGTATTCAGTAGCAAGGAATATCAAGCAGCTGCTGCACAGTGATGAAGCACAATAGCTGCAGGGGGAATGCACAGTGAAGAGCTGCATTACACAGTACATCAGCCACTGTAAGTTCTCCCAGGAGCCTTCTCTTCTCCAAGCTGAACAACTCTAACTCTCTCAGCCTGTCTTCATAAAAGAGGTGCTCCAGCCCTTTGGCTGTCTTTGTGGCCCTCCTCCAACCTGCTCCAGACCATAGGATGGCATCCTACAGGTTAGTAATTTATATTTCTTTTATTATCAAGCAGATTTCTGAAGAGCAAAGCAGGATCATGTATTTCCATTTGTGTTCTTAAAGAGGAGAACTTTTAGTTTTCTAAAAGCAGGACCCAAGATAAATCAATTCTTACCCACAGGGCAGAGATGGATGTAACTTAATTCTGCAGTCCTCAAATACTGGATGTCTCCCAACTGCATGGTGGTCCCTGAAGCCTTTCTGTGGAGTAAGAAAAGTGGCTCCACTTGTCATGAATATTTAGCATTTTGTAATTGTAACAAGCCAAGAATTCCTGTATTCTGTACGATGAATCCTGTAAGTTCACTGCATCTCAAATCTGACTCAAACATTGACATCTGAGAGTGCATTTGTCAGCCTGGCCTTTATGTTCATAAGTGAGATTGCAATGATTAATTACTTTATTGCTCCTATACTAGATAAACAAATGGCAGAGATATTTCAAGAAGCTGAAGAACCCACTGGTCTTAATTTAATTCACATAGAAACAGAACAGACACCAGAAAGGAGTCTGTTCTAGTGAGGCAGGCAGCTTCTAGGACATGCCACCTTCTGCCGAAGAAGGTCAGGAAAGGCTGTTTGAGCAAGGACAGTGCCAGGTGCAATGGTGCAATGGACAACCTCCTGGATCTGCTGTCACTTGACATGGGAAAAAAACCATTTTGTTACGAGTCTGAGATGAATAATGAGCAGCCAGGGTTTTCCTAACTTTGTCATCTGATGTGTGAAGCAAATTTTCTTATGGAGTTGATAGCAATAATGGAAATGGGATGTTTGGACAGAAGATAAACAGTTGGGTGAATACCAGCTCCTGTTATTTGACACATTTCATCTGTTTGCAGGTTGTTTCTATGTGATGTATTTACCAGCAGCTCAGGGTCTGTGGTTTCTTTCATTTTACTACCTTTATTTCTTGCTGTCTCTCTGGTTACTGGCAGCCTCTCTAAGTCACTTCTAAGCAAGTCCACAATGGATCTCCTCAGGGTAACTGCTTCTCCCACTACTCCAGACCATTTCCTCTGTCACTGCATTCATTACACAGGTATGGTCAGAGAGACTCCATCCCACTGACACCACAAAATAAGCAAAGTAGTATTTCAGCTTGATATTTCTGTGCCTGTACTTATTTGCTAACTCCTTATCTTTTTCGGGAGAACATCAGTAAGAATTAAAACATATCAGCTGTGCTGAGCAATGCAACTTAACACTCATGCTGAGAAGTTAACCCTTTGCTGCAAAATGCCATTTGGAACTTATCTTGGCTTCCAGATTTGCCATGCTCTCAGCAACATGTGTTATTATCTACATTAAAAAGTGAATCAGTGACCTAGTACTGAGCTTTCAACAATTATGTTGTCCTTCCTACAGGAAGGCTGGGGAGGGACTGTTTGCAAGGGCCTGTAGTGATAGGACAAGGGGAAATGGATTTAAATTAGAGGACAGTAGATTGGATGTTAGTGAAAAGTTCTTTACCATGAGGGTAGTGGAAAAATGGAATAGGTTGCTCAGGGAGGTAGTTGAGGCATCATTTACTTGAACTAAATGACTTTTAGAGGTCCCTTCCAACCCCAATTATTCTATGGTTCTGTGATCCTATGTACATGAGAAGGGTAGGCTACCACATTTGACTGTTTCCAGGAGTGTGGATTACCTAAGCAGTGATGATGAATAACTACTAGATGAGAAATGACCAAGCAGAATTAATTTAAATTAGCTTGCTATAGCTTTAATTAACTGCTATAAATAAGCAATTTGTGCTATGTAATCTCAGCAGTGGGATGCATGAAGAGTGTGTGCATTAGGTACTCAAATGGTGACATCCTTATTGCTACAGCCAGATGCTCACGAGGGTGGAACAGCAACAACAACTCATCTGAGAGCAGCTGTGGAGAGACAGCTCCTGGAAACAACCAGCTACTAAGGACTAACACAAGTCTGGCTCTCCCAGGGCAGAGAAGCTGTAGTGAAGGACAGGCTTTTGTCTCCATAGCAGGGGGAAAGGCTGTTCATCACCAGCCAGGTCACAGAACAAAGCTTGCAGCACTGCAGGTTGCTGTGTTTTGTGCACTTTGGAGAGGTGGAGAAGGGGGAAATTTGAACTGGAAAGTGTTGAAAGAAGTCTGCAATGGGCAGTCAGTCAAGAAGGATACTTACCATTCAGGAAATGAAAAAGTAAAAATGTAAATAAAACACTATTTCCAACCTTGAGACTGAAAGAAGCACAAACTTTTACTGCTGGTTCTCTTGCTCTGTGTGCACCATTTTCTTTTTAGACCAAATTGATCCTTAAATCCTTGTAATTCTTTCACATTTCAGCACAGCTAAAATGGTCCTAGATATGCTGTGGCTTGTTCAGCAGGACTTGTCTGGTCCTGATGGTCTGAGAATGAGGGATATGGTATGAGAGTACTGGGTCAGTCTCACAGTCTGACTGACTTTCCTTCACCTAGGTGTTCCTTTGTTGTTAGAGAAATGAAACCACAGTCTCCTATTTGATACTTAATGTTATAATTTTGATACTTTGTTCTTTGTCTCATCTACATCATGACACTTTACTGAACTGGGAGAGAAGAATCTGATAAAGTGGTTTCTAAGAAAGCTATGGGGTGTTTGGGGTTACAACTCCTTAGATTTTTTCCATCGTACAACAGAAGGATTAAATCTGCCTTTGTCACATGTACATTTCAGCTTTAAGAAATGGCAGAGTATAGTGTGATAGTTGGCCACTAGGGAATGAAGCTTGAGACCATGAGAAACAGCCCTTAGGATTTCCACATTAGTCATGGAGTACAGTTAATGGTACCAAATAGAAGTTCAAACTACAATGTGGCTTTTCTCGAGTGACATTAATATCACCCCCTGATTCACAGTGCAGCACACAATGGCTCCTGCTAAATTTCAACTCTTCTGTCTCAACTGCACAACCAAATCAAGCAATTTAGACAAAGATAATTAATGGTGAGGCTATGCAAATGGAACATAAAAAACAACTGGTGTTTGTGGATGCAAATTTTGGCTATGAAACTCCTTGGGGCTTGCAAAGTTAACTGACAGAAACATTAATTTACTTTGTATTCAGTCCTGCTTCCCAAATACAGTGTGAATTTCTGCCAGTTTCTTCAGATTTGTGCAAATAGGAATCAGTCTCTTGAGGAGTGGGGGAACCTCTCTCATCTTCCATCCTGTTTCTTTTTTATGTTATGTATAGCTATTTGCCTTAGCTTGATGATTTTTTTTTTTCATTAATAGAAGGAATTTGTAGTGAAACACTTGAAACAACCAGATAACATTTTGCTAGCAACTTCTTGCAAGTAACTCCCAACAGCTTTGCCAATGAACTTTTATGATAATTTGTAATGTGAGCTAAGACTGCAAACCATAGATAAGTATATATTTCTGGTGCTAAGAAAAGGAAACAAAACGTCTGCTAACTGTGAAAAGAAATTGAACATATTGACTCCATTTGATACGTGACTGGCATTTGGAGATGAAACAAGTTCACTGCACTCCTAGGGTAGTTTTTTAAAGCTTTAGATTTTTATTCAGTATATGTTTGGCTTATGGCACATGTGGTTAAGAGAAAACATGTGAAATCATGTCTACGTTCCTTATTTCATATATGATATTAAATCATAATTTTAGGTTGTTCAGAACGGAAGAACTTGAAATTTTTCAATTTCCTTTGTTCTTTTTTTGTTTCCCTTTAACTCCTGCTCATCACTTGAGACTATAGTGAGACACAAAGCTGAAGTACAAAGTGATTAGAAAGACTTGTATTTTATTGATTTACCTTCTAGAACTTAAACCAAGAGTTCACACTGCCCCGTTTCATCTGTTTACCCTTCACTGACACTCACTCCATTACAAGGCACATGGGTAATTAGAACTGATGAAAATCTGATTGATTATTGTAGACTGAGTGCTTGCGTTACACTCTATCAACTCAAACCACTATCCATGTTAGAACACATTCATCCTGAGCTTTTTCTAAACATTTGTAAGGTTATCTTGGTGATCTGCCACATACGGACTTTGAGATGATTGCTTTTGTGGTTCCTGGCACAAATACTTGGCTGCCTCTTGCTTCTCAATCATTCCTAGCCCATCAAGAGGGAAAGCCTTAGAAAAGAAGAGCAGATGCTCTATGCCATCTACTACTGCTGTACAACAGTTACTTTTAGAAATTTTTCTGTTCATCTCCATAGAAGTGACTCTTGTGTCCACGTTCTGTGCATCACCAGATGGTAAACTAAGGTCCAATTGATTTGGGAAAGAATAAACAGATCAGGTTCTTGAATACATGGATATTCATGGATGTGTTTCTACACTGACTTTCTTTGCCACAGAAACATATCCAGAACTCAAATGTTAATTGTAACTACAATGGTCAGCAGACTGTGGTGGCAGCTAGCAGGTCTCTGCCCTCTTCACTAAGTGCATCTCACCAGCACAACAGGCTCTTGTTTTTTCACCAAAGATCTGAAAAAAGCCAGCACACAAGTCTTAACATGCATTACAATCATTAGCTGGAATACTACATTGTTGAGGGAAATGGAAGAGCAAACATAAACTAGGAAAGACTGAGATTTTATGCTTCTGTGCTGGAACTTATTCCTTTCTCCCTGTCTCTCTCTTTTTCTGTAATTTTTTTGGGGAATGCTATAACCTTCAACCTTCAAATCAGCCAGTGGGTGACATGAGCCATCCAGCTGTGTGGCAGATGGCTGAACTGGGCTTTGTCCTATATGCATCCATGCAGAATTATTTATAAATATCAAACTTGATACAGTGAGTGACTCAGCTGAGTTTTGCAATATGTAGTGAGATTGTTCTGGGCTTTTAGAAGCCATATAATTGCCTTTCTTGACTCTAATAGATATCACAATTCTTAAAAACAAATCTTGGATTTAAAAGCCATTGAAGCTGATGTTAGTGTAGCAATGTGCAGTAAAACTCAGTTGTCTCCTTCAACCACTTGAGGCTCTGGTAGGATGATGCACTACCTGCAGCAGTCATGGGGGAAAAGGGACAGCAAGATCATTAGGGCTTGTAGCTGCTGTTTGACAGTAGATAGGGGGCTGAAAGAGAAGAAGCTCTGCCATATACTATGTAGAAAGCTCCTTCTGCTGCCACTCCTGATTGATGTAGGAGATACAGGAGGAGGAGCATGAAGCTGTGCAAGAATGGAAGTAAAAGCAGGGTGAAGTCGATGGTGTGGGGCTGAAGCTGCTTCTTACTCCCAGCAGACACATGGGCCCTTCTCTGCCTGCCCCTCTCACCTCCTTACACTAACCACTGTGGGCAGAAAGAGAAACAGGGAGATGTTAATTCTGTGGAGTTCCCCACGTCTGCCTGCTGCCTGGAGTCTCTGCTGTGTGGATTGCTGCCTGTCAGGTAACTGCACCGAACACCCCTCAGGGATACTCCAGTGCTGTGTGATTTAGTGGCGTGAGGGACCTCTGTGTGACATTCCTTCATCATTACTGATGCACTTGCCCTGGCTCAGTCTGTAGCCATTATTATTACCTTACTCCGGGCTATCAGGGAGCTATCTGAAAACCATCAGACGTGCAAATGGCTCCACATTCCTTCATTAGACTCCAGCTGAGCTCAGAGGGAGCTCTGCTCGTCCTTCTGTACTGGTTGGTCTTTACATAGTTTTGGGTAAGAGAAATCATGGTGGCAACCTGATTGGAATCTGACCAACATCCTAAGGGCTAGTAGAAATTGTTATAATGGTCACGGCTGTACATATCCTGGCTCTAGAAAATGACTTTCATGTTAGCTGACTTAAATGCATTTATTATTTAAGCAAATCAGCATCTAGAATGACAACTGTATTGCTATGATAGTGCTCACTTCACTTACCAGAGATTACTGTACATTTTTCTCTGTGTTTCTCCTGTTAATTGTCTGTTTCTCTTTTGACACCCTCATGTTCTTTCCACTTTGGATCAGCTCTTCTGATCTTCTTCTGCTTTTGTAGAATCTGAGTAAGTAACTTGGATCAAAAATAAAAGTTTGGATAATGGTTGCCTTCTGCTTAAAAATGATTGAAAGCAGTTGATTCATTTTCTTGACCTGTATTCATGTTTAAGAGTGTCTTTTGAATGACTTTTATCCCAGTCCTCTGTTGGTGGACTGTTTTGGCATTTTATCATCCTGGTTCTGTCCCTCTCTCCCATGTTAGCTGTCTTGTACAAGTATGTACTTTGTATTACTGCTTTCTGCCTTTCTTGTGTCCAACTCTTGAAACCTCCACTCAACAGTTCTTGGGCATATTTCATCTTTATATAGACGTTAATTTGACAGGAGTCCATTTTTTAATATAGATATATATACATATCAACATATATATATATTCTTAGCATATATAGAACCCTTATATAACTAGGTTAAGAAAAGTTTAATTTAAAACAAAGTGCCATGCAGGTCATAAAAATGCAAAATTAAAGTCCAGTCTTCTTTCAACTTCTTTCCAGTCTTTCAGGTAAGGTTGCAATGCAGATGATGATATTGCTCTGCTGAATGATCACCTCATGCTAATATTTAAATTAAATGCATTTTTCAGACTAAAATGTTAATATGTCTTCCCTCATCTGCTTTTTCTACACCAATTTCCTGGCAATTGGACATTTAAAAATATAAATGAACCCCATTATAAAATAATCAAGCTGTTCTGTCTGCAGACAGAAGAAAGAGAAAAAGAAAAAAAGTACTGTGATGTCCAGTGTATTGTCTTGAGTACCTAGGAGGTTCTTGGGCCACTATAATGAAGGATTTTCTAAGAATGTGGATGGTAAAAGTAACTTGAGATGCTGGAAAAAGCAGCTATAAAGTTTTCCACAGCAGGCTAAGTGCTGTTTCAAACAAACATATGGATGTGCATGGAAACTGCATTATAGAGTCCAAAGCTTTCCCTGCAGCACAAAGCAAAAACCTAACAGGTATCTTCCAAACTGAAGTGGGCTTAAGAATCAGTGATTTCTGCTTCAAGTAAAATGGCAAAGAGAATTGAAATTTGGCTTTCAGGCTCATCTACATTGTCACTAGATGGCACATCGGTCTAAAGTTTCAGGACCATCACTGGTGCTGCTCACAATTACAGCAACAGCATGGAGAAACAGCAAGTGCTGGAGATGGGAAACAGCTAGGAATTATCTGTGTAACTGCTCTTTGTGTATGTGCTGGTGTGTGCAAGTCCCAGCGTGTGCTGGATGAGCATGCAGCAATATAACTGTGTGGGTGCTTTTTCTAAGACTGCTGCTCTGTGTATAATACAGTTATGTTAGATACAGATACTTGGTATCTAGGTACTAGTAACCAAAAAAGAGGTGAGAAGAGGAAAAAAATAACTCTCCAAATACTATTTGTATGTCCTGGTCTGTTTTTATAGTTGAAGCAGGTGAAGGTCATGTCAGACTGCACAGAAATGCCTCCTTGAAGCAGCTTTTGTTAGCTGGGACCTCACATTGAATAGAACATGCAAAAGACCTGAGTATCTCTACTTGTAAATTACTGAAATATGTGGCCAGTGGAGGACAGATAACAATGATTTTTATATTAGTTTGGTTTTTATATTAGATAGAGAGGTGTAAGCTCCCTCCAGTATCTCAATAAGCTGCTTTGAGATGTTATTTTTGACGTCAGTTCCTGAAATTTGAAAAAGGGCAATGAATCAGAACCTGGTACACTGTGTAGTGTATACCTTTACTTTGAGTCACAAACAAGTGCATCATATCCTTAGCCCTTTCCCCCATGCCCTCTGTTCTTGTTTTTTTATGAAAAAAACTTTTACCAACTTTGAGAGACCTTCAGTAACTTAGTGAAATAGGTGACTTGGAACAAGAATTTCTTCATTGCACTGCAACTGGTGACACATTTCAGAGATTTATTTTCCCTTTTGTGGGAAGCACCTTCTTTTCCAACAGTTTTGTGCCTTCTTGAACATCAGTTAGATGTATGTTTTCTTTGATTACCAAGATGACTTTGCATGCTGCCTTTTCCTCATGACTATCTTTCTCTTTACCTGTTTTCTGCAGTTTACCTCATAAGGCTAGTATCCATATACTGGCAAAACACTTGGCTTTGGGATTTGAGACTGGTGGGAGCTTTCATTCTCAGAAGTAATTTCAAGTTCTGTATTCTTAAAAGATGTCAGAGCTAATAAATAGTTAAAACACAAGATTGAGATCTTTCTGTGGAAAAGATGCTGCATTTCTTTAGCTAATTGCATAATCATCCAATTTACCCTAGCCCTTCTCAACTCATTGGAAAATGTCAGGCATCTTACTGAAGTACAGTAATAATTTTCAGCCTTGGAAAGGCTGTTCTGTAATGAAGCAGGAAATCCACAGGAGAATCAGCACATCAGGTTCATTTTGAATTCTACTGTGCAGTAAAACTGATCCTGAACTTGGATGAATTAAGTGACTTTCTATTCCCTCTCCATTATTTTTTTTTCCTTTATGTATTAGGCATTGTTATGCATTAAGCACTTTTCTCTTGAGGTGTGGGACTGGCCATTTATAGTAGCACATATTAAATGGAAATTCAGACTCAGTTGAAATCTGTGGAAAACGCTATTAATTCAACAACAGGGCTTTTTCTTTCATATTACAGAAATTGATTTTGATATGAGACCTTTACAATTAGTGGTGCATCTTTGTAATTGGATTCATTCTTCTTCTAGCTTTCAATCCCAGTTCTGAAATATGATTAGATTTTACTAAGTCTGGTAAAGTCTTGAATTTTTAACCTTCAGGAATGATCTAACAGCTCTGCTGTGACCTATGGGTATGAATTAAAGTACTGTGCCCATTCTTAAGGCAGAGGAAGGCTATAGGTACAGACACCATTGATAGTGTAATTTTATCAGAGATTTGTTTATATGGGCTGTATCTTGCTGAAGGTGATCCTCTCAATTTGAATACTCAGGAGAAAAATAAAAAAAGATAGATGTGACCACACGGTGCAGGTTGGGGTAAACAGGGGGATATGACAATATCTCTCTTTTGGATCACTGGAGAGATTACATTTTCTCCCATGGAACAGAAACCAAAGATGAGTTTTCCTTGTCATCTGCACCTGAGCATGGGAGGCATTAAGATTTGTTGGTTTGTGTTTTACAGGTAAGAAACTTGCATGTCTTGGATAAGTGAGACTGCTTGTTCTGTTTGGTGGCAAAAAACAAGCAGCTAGAAAGAAGAGGAAAGTATTTAATGAACAAAGGAACCCTGACAACAGTCTTTTTAGGGATGTTCATACATTTTTTCGTAGTCCTCAAACTTTCACAGAAGTCAGTGGATAAGGGATCCAGGATCAGATCTTAGATCACCTCTAAGTTACATTCATCTGATCTCATTTCAGGAATCTGAGAAATGGCATGCTTACATTATTTTTTTGCTCTGATTTTTCATAGATAATAGATATTTTTACTCTGGTCTACAAATAATAAGAATTTACACCTTAACTAGTAAAGAAAAATGAGAAAAGATAAAGCAAATAACCAGGCAGATGAGAAGCACAGTGAAGAAAAGACTCAGTGCCAGCACAGAAACTAGATTGGCTGAATATACACTGAAGATTAAAGAACTTGTTTTGTAACTTCTATAGACAACTTAAAATATAGGAAACTTAAAAAAATATTATGAACATAAACCTTTCTCATAGGTGATAAATAATGCCAGCCCAAATCCTTTCCAAAACCATTATTTGGGAATTAGGTATTGAATATAACAATAGTTTCACTTCACTACCTTTCATTACCGCAAAGTTAATGGAAAAATTATTGATTGGTAGTTCAAACCATACAAATTAACTTGGCTGAATAGCAGCACGTAGAGTTTAACTACCTGTGAAGAAGCACTTCACTGGTATAGACATCCCAGTTCCAGGTGACACATCCATGACAGGATCTTTCACACTCTGTGTCATATTACAACATAGACTTTGTTGACAACATGCTTTATTTAATTTGCAGCCCATGGAATGATGTTCCTGATACAGACCTCATATGTTCTCTATGAGGGAAAGGTTTGACACCTCTGTGCTTGAGGGGTTAATTCTGAAACTAACCCAACTTGGCTCGGAAGGTTCAAGATGGAGGGCAAAAGGCTGCTCATTCAGAATGACAAACTTTGTGTAACAGCTTTTCTCAGACCCTTTGGTATGAATAACTCACATGAACACTGTGTGGCAGTAGGGTGTAAAAAGGTGCTGCTGGAACTTATTTCTAGGCAGCAGTTCAGCTTAGTAGCTTTCCTGTCATGTGAGCCTGCACATACGTGATTTATTATGTGCTCTCCTTGATGGTGGCATTCATTTAAATTAGGAACTCGGGGAAAAAAGCCATCATCTTAAGTTTCTTAGCTTTTGAAGATGATTTCTAAAGTCTCAATATCAGTCACATCACCCAAAGTATTGGCAGCTTCCCTTCTGTACCTGAGATAATTCTGTGCCCACAGAAATGAACTCAGATATATCAATAAGGTTTAGAGAAGGAAGAAAGTCAAATAGAGTCAAGTGGAGGATTTCAGAAACTTTTGCATGGTCTTCAGTTGCCCCTTTCCCTCTAGTCTGCTCCTTGGGAAAATGGTAACAGTGAAATGTGAAATTTACTTCCATTCTCCCTGTTTTCTTAGAAAACACATGGATATGAACTTTATCAACACTTTCATCCCATTTAAGCTGCTATATAAGGTTAAACATTGAGCTCTTTGCATCCTAGGTTTCTTTCTGTCTTTCAGAAATGCCCAGTGTCTGAACTGTCACCCACAGAAAATGGAAACACTTCAGCAGGTTCACCAGCTGGCCAGCTACTTGCCAACATAAGAAAACAGTTCTCATAGGTGAAGCTCAGCTCCAGTTTAACAATATAGCTTACTCATCAGCTGATCCTCTTTTAAGCAAATCATCTTCTTCACAATATGTCATGGATTGTGTAACATTTGAGGTTACAGTTGATTTAGAAACACAGCTGCTCAGCCAATTTTTACCTGCTGATCTTTAGCTACATCATTAATTCTACTTTTGCTTTGAGCCCTTTGTTGTCAGTTGGTCATTAATCATGGATAATGACTGGGATCCTGAATGCTCAAATGCATTCTTCTAAAATTAAAAAGTATTTCTGAGTTCATGCCTGTTCCACTGTCATGCAGATAGAAGCAAATAAATGTTTCTCTCCTATTATAAGGGTACTGATGATATATGTCTAATTAACATTCCAGATGTCAGCACTATTAAAATCTGTGACTCATCTACATAACTGGTAATTTGTTATAATGAGCAAAATACCCGTTTTTAAATAGAAAGCTTAAAAAACCCCAAAACAGTTACATTTGATCCCAGACAATAATGAATACCAGCAGAAGATCTGTACTGTCAGTAAGATTCATTCCACCAGGGATAGTTACTGTTATCCTATCTATTTATGTGAAGAAATTTCTGATTTTTGTTTGAACACTTCAGAGCCAGGCATTAACTCTCATTTGCTATGCCAAATCTTCCAGACACTCATACATCAACAAATATCCCCACAAAATAATGTTAATCCTTTATGGCAGCAATAAGTCATTACTCCTCACCAAATAAATGCAGTTAAACCATCAGCTGAAGTCCTCCCTGCCCCTAGTGACCAGCTTAGCTCAAGCTTTTAAAGATGCCTTTGTATACATGCAGTGCTATTTGGTGATGTCATGGCTGTGTTTCAAGCTCCTAACAAGGCAGTTCATTTCAGGAGAGTGAGGCAGAAGGTTAATCATGCTCCCTCATGCAGCTTCTATTAATGGACTATTATGGTGTAGCCCATGTGTGGATTCCACACACTTTAGGACACAGTAGTGCTCCACCATCTTTCTACTGAAAGTAATGCAACTTCCAGAGCTTCTTGAAGAGTGTACTTGATTATCTCTCCGTGGTGAGAATATAAAAAATACAGTTATAAAGAGAATATAAAAATACAGATAAAACCATCTTTAAGATCATGCCATAAACTTGAAAAACAAAATTAAACTAGTACAGGATGTCAAAACTCATCAGACACTCAATGAGGAGTAAACAAGGAACTTCAAAGATAAGCAAGCAGAATATCTTTAAATAGTTGAAAGGTGGATGAGGTAAGCAGCTGCTAATTAAATATCTAGGTCATTAATAAAAGAAGGTTCTTGAATTAGTCATCCCCTCTCTGTCTATGGGATATTAAAACAGTTGCAATGCCATGTTAAATATAGAGGCAGTGCAACTGAGGATCAGATCTGATTTGAGGCCTTCTGAACATCATGAGATACAGAGCAATACCTGCACTCTGCTCTTGGTCATGGTAGTTTTGCAGTGGTGCAGCTCTGTTGAAGTTGTACTTTGCCTTGCTCTGAACCATGGAGTTACTCTCACAAATACAAATTAGGGGCCTAGGGGTCTCTATCAGTCTAAACTACCTTGCTCCAGTGGTGTTCCTCTTGTATTTAATTGACTACTGACCACAGGCTGGAGAGATGCCATTATCTTAACTAAAATGAACTTGATTAGAATTGTACTTCACAGAACTGTCCATAAGATCATAATATTCACCAAATCAGAAGTAACTTCAAATAATTCACTACAAAGGAAGTAATATTTAAAATATTTATTTTAAATATTTAAAATACATAATCTTTCACAGAGTGTATCAGCCTCATCAAACTAAGATGGCCAAAGACCTGGGAACTGCTGTAATTACTTCTTTACAGAGTTTGTAAGGCTTTATGAGGTTATTTTCCTCCTCAAAGCAAGTTCTCAGAGAAACAACCTATATTCCACTTAAAGTATGTCAATAGTGTAGCAATGATGTTTCAGGCTCTGTCCCGAGACTTTTTCTCAACCCTCAAGTATATGACAGTCTCTTAATTCTGGCCTCTCTACGTGTTCAGCTTGCAATAAGATCAACATGAAGATGCAAGTGACAGCCTCTAGTACAGATTACCCCTGCCCCAGCCCCTGTTGTCCCTACAGCTCCTTGATACAACTCCCAACTGGCCCATGTACATTAAAGCTGTTACCTTTATGAAGCAGCAATACTTTTAGTGCTTGAATTGTGCTTTTTCCAGTTTTTACATGGACTGTGATCATCTTGGGGTGGGCAATACTGAAAATCTAGTGTTGGGAAAGAGATGCCAATAATGAAGCCAAACACACCTGGCAAAACAAACTCCATTTCTACTGAATTTAGTGCTGATCTACCAGGAAATCCTCTCTTCCTACCAAAGGTGCCTTTCCATCCATTTTTGACTTTTGAATTGAACCTTATTTAGTGATCTAAGTACCTGTCAGTGTTTTTCTAAGTTACCATGTTCAAACCCATTTCTCAGGGCTTTAAATACAAAAAAGAGAAAGCCACTGACCTGCAAAAAGTTTTTGTTAAAATGTGCATAGACACACACAAAATCTCAAGCAATTTACATGAATCAATTAAATGGCACCCCCTGTCCCTAATGAGCAAGCACAGAGATACTGTAAATGGATATTTTACTTGCTAAGTGAATTGACCTTTATCAACACAATCCATAAAATTGATTTGGCATACCATAGCCCTTGCAGACTGGCAGTCCATTGACACCAGGAGTCTGAAAGCCATAAACACAGATGAGTGTTTCAATACCCTGTAACATCTCATTGAATCATGTTCCAAGGTATTTCACCATCCATAAAACAGTATGTGCATTAGAAACCACCCCATATGACATAGATGTTAACTTGTACAACATCTTAATTTTCCTTGACCCTAGCTCCATATTTCTCAGGAGAGGGCACTTGTGCAAACTGCTGAAAGGGTCCTTCAACAACAGTGAATGTTAGCACGCAAAATACTTTTATTTTGTAGAGATGGTATCCTGGTGTGGACTTGCATTCCTGTGCAATGTTTGTATTTATATTTTGTTCTTCTGAATCAAGTGCCAGTTTTCCTTCAGCCTCTCAAACAGGTGTTATAGGCAACAAATGCTGAAAGCATATTTGAACTTCTTTCCAATCATATGGTTTGAATGCAGGGTTTAGCCATCAGCTGGAAAAGACATTCTGAGAATCTTGTGTTGTAACCTGGCAGTGCTTTGCAGAGAAGTTCATGCGGTTTCCCAAATCCATGACACAGTACTCCTCTTGGTTAACATGCCTCTTGGCTTTTTTCTGAGCACAAACTATATACATCTGAGTTCTTATAGTCCAGCTGGAAATCTACTTCATCTGGAAAACACACAAATTTCAGGAACATTTTTAAAATAAGAGTTGCCAGCTGGCAACAGGAATATAACCCTTTGCCACTAGCAACAAAACAATCTCTTGGCAATGGTTGGTTAACCATGCAACTGCAGGTGTCTGGGGATGCTGTAGCTTAGATAGCAATAGAAGCCCACATCTATTAGACCATAGCATTTGTGTGCCATGGTGCAAAAGGTCTTTTACAGACCTGTGGCTTTGTCTACGTTGCAAAATAGCTCTGGGTGAAGCCAGGAGGTTGAGTAAAGTATAATTAATCCCTCGCACTGCTAAGTTCCTGACACCATTTTGGTCTGTGCCAGCTAACACGCTCTGAGGCAATACCCAGGAACAGTCCAGGGACAATCATGTGCCAGAGATTACTTCCAATACATTGTGTGAACACTTCCTTAGGCTAACTTCATTGGCCCTTTACTGTCCTTCAGCACCGTCCAGCAAGATTTGCATGCTCAGATGCTCCTTGTGTCACATTGAGAGAGGCAAGAAGAGGCACATTTAGTCTCATCCTACAAAAACACCTCTCTGATGTGTGGCAGCACAGCCTCTGAAAACTGAAAATCAAATTCCATGTAGAATGCAGAGGAGAATGAGGGTCAGGTGCCAGTCAGTGGGGATGTAGTCCATGCCACTTGGCTTCAAGGCCAGTGGGCCATCACAGGCTTTGTTTTATTTAAGATTATAGAAGATAGACTGCACACCAACTTCCTTGGAAGAAGGAGCTACTCTTGGCCAATTTGTGTCTGTAAATGAGCATGATTCCACTATGCTGTGATTGCATTTGTATACTTTTTTTTCCCTTCACTTACTAAACTGTATCTTGATATACAAGGTTTTTTCTTCCTCACTCTTGCCCTATTAACTGTGGAGGTGACAAAATGACAGGGTGGGGGCTCACCTACCAGCTGGGGTCAATCCACTATAAACATCCTGTATCTGCCTGTCTGTCTCTTCAAAATCCTTTGATTTTGAATCCTAACACTATTCAGAGAATACCCACAAGCACAGAATGGAAACAGGTGGTTGTGGCTTGGGTGCATTGTACTAAATAGTGAGGATGAAAGAAGAGCGATTTGCCTCCTCTGGTTTGCAGAACACACACCTTAGTATGCAGATATTTATTCCTAAAGCTTGTGGTTCCATTTTGTGTCTGAGTTTACAAGTACCTTCCTGGAAAAAAGAAAATCTAGTCACTGGTAGTGAAAAGAATGCAAGTATAACATGGTCATTTAGAGGGAGCCACAGTAACCTGTGAGAACTGTAAACTCTACAGATACCAGCCTGCAACCTCTGCAGTCCTGTTGAGCATCATAGCTGCAACAATGCTGGTGAATGGAATTTTTACAAGATATCCTGTGGCTGTTTTCCAGGTTGGATAGGTGTTACGCCTTGAAAAATTACCCATATCTCAGTGAAGGACATCCAGAGCTATTCTGTACTTACCAATATTGACTTGTGGAATTGAAAATGATTCATTGCTCAAATTTAGTTCCATTCATTCTTAATCATCCCTAATAGTGCTTTTAATCAAAGAGATTTGTTATAAAAACTATGTAAATTTAAGACAGAAAAAATCTTTAGAGTGTAGGAAAATAATTTATCAAAGACAATTCTGGGCACAGTGCCAGAAACTAATCAATATTGCCTTGGGGGAAGTAACTGGGAATGCAATTTTGTCATCCATACTAATTTTGGGAAGGCTGCCATCTTGATGACAGTAGAAAACATGAAATTATGTAACCACTAGAACTCCCCAGGTCTTCAGTCTGAAGTCAATGAAGTTACTCAAAATTAAAACACTATATTAGAATTTGATCTAATTTTATAGGACCTGTATGCAGTGAAAATATTAATTTTCAGAGCTACCAAATACTTCAGACTGTAGCTTAATTCTCTCCCTCAGACTGAGGGACTCTCCTCAGTGCAGAGCCATCCAACATTTAAAAAAGAGCCTCCAGCTCCATGTGAGAAGCATTAAATATTGCCAAACTATAACAAGATTACAAGGTTTCAAAATACAAAATATACAATTTCCTTCTATTTATTAGTTGATGTTTGGGTTTGCTTTTTTTTTTTTTTTTTAAGCAATATAGCTTGTGGAGAGACTAAAATAAGTTAAAAAAAAATTAGAGCAGTGACTTAATTTAGAATAAAATAATTCAGCATTTCATTCCCAGGTTTCCAAGTAAGAGTGATTAGTACTAAGTTTCCAAGCTACCAGCTTTTCTACTGCCAATAATATTTCCCAGCAACTGAATATGCCACAAACTAATATCTCCCTTTCCATGGCTGTGTACAAACAGCTAAAAATATGGAGGGAATGACAACATGTAACTGTGTGCAGGTCCACACAAACTGCTCTGAATATCCTGAGCCAAACTAAACAAAACCAGACTTTGATTTGGGTTTTATTTTCACTACAAACTGGAGTCACAGGGAAGACTTTGTAGGAAGATAACCAGGTAGCTTTGCCTATTGTCCAGGTGTAATGTGGGCTGGCTGCTCCTTGGCATCCCAGGCATCCAGGATCCACAAGGGACTTCCAGGTTTGGGCTAGGACCTGTCCCACATCCACAGCCCAAGAGCAGGGAAGGCTGAAGGGCAGGCAGGGGCAGCCCAAGCCCTTAGCATTGGGAATCTCCCTGGGAAAGGGATCAGGTCATATTGGTCACCAGCTCCCAGGGAGGGGGTCAGAGTAAGGCCTGGTGAAGGCAGCCAGGGTCAGACACAGCCTCAGACACAGGATGGTGACAGCCTGAAGTCATGCCAGGAAATTGGTCTATGTGTCAATGTGGATCAGTGTGTTTCATGGCCAGCCACACATATGGCTGTGGTTCAGCAGGGACAAAATGTAGCTCAGGTGATGCTTTGGTGGAGCCTCAGAATCAAATCAAGTGAAGGGGGCTTGGGTCTGGCTAAGACTTGCCCAGAGTGCTGCTTGGGAGCCTCCCTCCAAGGGCAACAGAGGAAGGGCACCTTGGTCTGGCTCTAAATTGGCCCTTAGCCCTGAAGCCAGAAGGAGATGCTCTCAGAGCTCTGACACATGCTTGAAGACCTGTTTACACACGTAACATTGGGGCATGGTAGAAAATCTTCAGCTGCCTGTGTGAGAATTTAACAGATGAGCTGGAGTTATTTGCAGAGGTCTGTGTGCCAGTGATGGGACTGAGCAGTGTGGAGATTCATCCTTCTGTTATGGAAGGAAACTGAATCCTGTAATCTGGTGAAGGAGGAAGAAACAGCAGGGAGACAGGGAATTGAGCTTCCCTCAGCATTTTGAATGTACAAGAGTGGAGTAAAATTTATTTGTGAAAGCCATAAAAGAAGAGGCTGCAGCAGGTAAAAGTGAAGGTGAAGGAGGCCTGGGTGGATGGTACAGAAGTGGAAAGATTTTGTCCTATAGATATTATAAAACAAGACCCATTAAAGCTTCAGGTGGGAACCAGCTGGAAATTCTGAGAAGGGGCCCCGTCATGGTTAAGTACAGAGAAGGTGCTGGACCAAGTAACAGTGACCAGGTTGGTAGTGGTTTTTATTGCTGCTGAAGGAAGGTGTGTAAGCCATAAGGGAAAACAACAAACCATGATGGGTGTATACTTTTTAAACAAGGGTTGCAAATGCCTATATCATTAACAGAATTTACTATCAATTGGATGCAGGCTGGCATTTTTTCTGCTGTGCGTACATGCAAAGACATGGCAAAACATTCCAAGAATGTGACAGAAAACAATATTCTGAGAGAAATGGCTGTCATCCTATAGAAAGTGAAAAATAATTTTTCCTTCCAAGAGACTGTTTCTAAACAATGTTTTAATATCTCTATAGAAAATGGGTGCAGCTCATGGCTAATCTGAAAATGGAATTGACTCCTACATGAGATTATGTCGTTAATTTGTTGGTGTTTACAAACTCAAGAAATTATCTCTGATATGCTGCAGTGTTAAGAAGAAATCAGGTGCATTGAGCGCTTGAGACACATGCAAATGACATATTTCTCTTTACAATATGGTACCAAACAAACTTATTTTGAATAACTCTCAATATTAATTTATTCTCTAACGTAACTTCATTTTACCAATAAAGCTACAAACATTTACATAAGCCTACATTCTCATTTATATGATAAGCAAGTTTAAAAAGTACTATTCAATCAGAACATAATTTTCTATGTCACTTTGCATTGGGGTGGATAAATACAATTGATTAAGATTATGATCAGTTAAGTCAGTGCATTTATCACATGCCTGTCAGTCAGAACCAGCCATGCATTACTGATGCTGAAGGAAGCAGATGAGCTGACAAAATGATAAGAATTTGGAAGAACTGTTGCAACACTGTCTGATTCTGTTAAAAAGTTTTAGTCAAGGGAGACAGAAGTTTTGGAATGAGAGCTTTTTGTTTAGTGACCATGCATTCAAATACTTTGATTATGTCTTGGGGTTACAGTTTCAGAATGCCTTGGCTAAATAATTGACTTTAAAAGATCTATCCGGGCTTCATTAAATGATGACTGAGTTTACACTGAGTTTTTGAGCTAGAATGTTGACATTTTAACTTTCTCTAAGGCTTTACTCAGACATAGAGCCAAAGGCTGTATCAGGAATCTGATTCTTACTGAGGTTCTTCATATTAGGTGGATTTAGCTGCACAGCTATAAATCAATATGGTAATTGTTTCACTCGTCTTTTCTTATATACAGATTCTGACTAATCATTTAATCTCAGTAGTTGTTTGTTTTGTTAACTTGAAAGGTATATTGTTAGATTAAAATAGTATTGCTAGGGGAAGCTGTTCACCACTTTCTACTCAGAAAGAAGTTGTTACTGTTTGGTTGTGTCATTTACAGCCTGAAAGCCCAACACTTCAAGGAACCTTATAAATGATTTAAACTTGAATGGTTCTGCCCCAGTATGATTCCTTATTATCTGTATCCTCTCCCATATTTGTTATTACTGAAGAAATTCACTGTCTGTGATCAGCTTATTAGCATCCAGCAAATCCTCAGGGATATTTCCTGCCTAAAGTAATGACCTGAGCATTTCTACAACAATTGAAGAAGAAACAGAAAAGCAGAGATCAGCAATTTTAGACAAATTCATCAGGGGCTGGTGAGGTTTAAAATTATGAACAATAGATGTCAGGACTTCCATTGTGTAGCTAGTAATATTTTCATTCCGAAGGGAAAAAAGTTAGAATTCAAAGCATGTAGATTCAAATATGTGCAATGAATTAGTAAGAAGAGTCAAAGGGACCCTCTGAGGTGATTGAAAAAGCTATCTGCATATATTGTGATTTTGCTGCACACAGCTTTTTTACTGTGTGAGTCATCAGCCACCAGGAGGTCTTAAGAAGATCTCTGGCAGGTTTTTTTTTTCTTGAAAGGGTGGGCCAGAGAAATAGAGAAACATAAAACCTAATTAAATGTAGTTGATGCTATACTTAAGCATGTTTCAGCATTCAAACAGACTTTGCTGGATTGAAGATACTGTTATCTTGGGTATAGGATGATGTTTTCACCACCAGATAATGCAGAGAGATTTATGCTGATTTTAAATAAGTTATTCTGGTTTGGGAAGCAGCTGAAAGTCCTCCATTGTAAGGAACCTCTTCTACATCTCAGTTATCCTGTTGATTTATTCTCTCTAAATTTTCTGTGATTGATTTCCTACTCTTCTGGAGGCTTAGCCATTAGAGCTGGACACATGACTCCAGTGGCATTAGGATGGATACAGTACATAGTTACTGTAGTTAAACATAGTTTACATAGTGAAATTTTTTATTATTTTAACCTGTGCAATCTCGAGTTCCAAGCTATCCATGCATCATTTCCGTATTGCTAAGTCACAGTTTCACAAAGAGAGAGCTCATATTGATCTCACCATACATTACAGGACATAATGTTTTAAAGACATAATATATAGTCTCATGTAACACAAGTAAAACATCCCATATTGTCTTGGTGAGTATGGGCTCTTTACTTGATTGCTTACTTTCTTTTCCCTACTTACGGGCAGTTTACCCAACAACCTGGTTAGGCTTTTGTCAGGAATCTGCCCTTCTAATTACCTTCTAGCTTTCCAGCCTCACTTGTAAATCTTATTAGTGGTTTTCTATTTTATTTTATACTCAGAGTTTATACTTCAGACTGAAGGATGAAAATGTGAAGAAAGTAATTATAAGTGTTACTGATGTATCCTGACTTAGATGATGGAGATTTTATACATTAAAAACCGTCACAAAGCAATTTACTAAATTTACTATTTTTTAGGGAGGGAGGAGGGGTTCCGCTCAAAATTGTAATGCCATTAGAGAACCAAGTTAATGAAAATATCCATTGTTTGTAGCCATACTGCTTAGCTTTAATTACATTGCCATGTTTGTCTCCTCACTAAGAGTCCTTTCCAGCCATTTTAGTCTCTTGGCCAAGGCTGGTGCCAGACTGGTAGTCTCTAAAAGGTGTTTTTAATATTGTCATAGCATAAATTTTCTTCCATTATATAAAATTTTGCCAGTGTTCCAAAAGTTACCAAACATCAGCATTAAGGATTCAGTACACTCACTGAATAACAGAAGCACTGAATGGTTGAGGCTATAAGGGAACTCTGGAGGTAATTTTGTCCAGCTCTGATGCTCAAGTGGGACAACCTAAAGAAAAGGCTGTCTAGAACCATGTCCAGAGAGCTTTTGAGTATCTCCAAGAATGGTGTCCCCACCACTTTTCTATGCAACCTGTGCAAGTGCTCAGTCACCCTCAAAGTAAAAGTGTTTCCTGATGTTCAGATGGCACCTCCTGTGTTTCGGTTTGTGCTCGTTGCCTCTTGGCCTGTCACTGGACACCACTGAGAAGAGTCTGTCTGCATCTTCTTGACATCCTCCTTTCAGATATTTGTACACACTGATGAGCAGCCCTCTCTCCACTTTCCCTCCTCCCTGCCCCCCCCTAAACTTGCTCTTCATGCTGAACAGTCCCAGGTCTCTCAGCCTTTCCTCACAGCAGAGATGCTTCATCCAGTACTTAACCATCTTGATGGCCTTTTGCTTGACTTTCTCCAGTAGCTCCATAGCTTTCTTGTACTGAGGAGCCCAGATTAGACACAGTACTGCAGGTGTGGCTACACCAGGGCTGAGTAGACAGGAAAGATCATCCCCTCTTGACCTGCTGGCAATGCTCCTTCTAGCCCAGGACACTGTTGACTGTTTACCACAAGGGTACACTGCTGACTCACATTCAACTTGGTGCTCACCAGGAATCACATCTCTTTTCTGTAAAGCACCTTCCCTCTAATCTCAGTGGAACTCACAGTATTCTGAGCCAGGCATTAGCCAGATGTGGGAAAACCCTTAACTGCAGTACTTACTGTTTACTTTTTTCCTGAATTAGTTACAGACAGAGCTGAAAGTATGTAATTATCATTGAAAAGATCCTTATGTTTTAGTGTGAGTTGGATGTATTCGGTAACTGGATGGACATATCTGAAGAATAATGAGAAACTACTTATTTATTAACAGATATTTTTGTTATGAAATCTCACAATGATCACTTATCCCCTGGTCCTAGAAAACATCTACATGAATCCAGCAAATTAAACAGGTCCTACGATGCTGAACAACATCAGTAAGCAAGTGTTTCACTGCTATGTTTCCTGCTTTAAATCACTTACATACACACTACCATTATTGGGATGGCTTTGTGTTTGAAAAAGGTCTGCCTTTATAGGACAAATACCTTATTGCAAATCAGAACAAAAGAAAGAGTATGATTAAACTTGCAAGAGTTCATTTTAGAGAAGCTGCAATGCAGTCTGCTTTGGTTAAAGGTATACCCCCACACTTGAACAATTTATTTAGCATCTGGAACCCTGGGAAGTGGTAAATAACACTTCCTGGATATTCCTGTGGGCTATTAGACTTTTCTCATTCTGAAGTAATAACCTGGCTTCGTTTACTCACATCTTTGGTATGTATTCTCAGGAGTAAGAAAACATATTAAGTGAGCAAGAATCCTTAAGTACTCTGGAAAATCTCTCTGTTGTAGAATCGTGCACTATTTCTCTTCAGCACCACAGCCTTACCCCAAATTCTTCTTTTATTCATTACGTAGATTTCTCTCCAAGGGGAAAATACTCATCAAGATAAGATTCTTATCTCCAAGTGCTTGCTAACTAGAGCTCGGGAAATCTGAGAGCTCAGGAAATCTGAGAGCTCAGCTAACAATGATGAAAAACAAGACTAAGAATTTTACTCTGATGGAATGAAGCTCTCTTCCAAAAAGTACAAGTTTATTCTTATGCTGTGGGAGGAGTGACCTCCCCATTGTTTTTAAAAGACACTGTAATAAATCAGGCAAGTCTAAGAGGAGGAGTAGCTGGTAATAGTTGGAACTGCTTTATCTTACATGGCCTGAGTTTTTCCAGCTTTCATTCACATAACTCTATTGGCTTTACAGAGAACTTTGGCCTGCATGAAAGGACAATTAGGGGCATTGTTATTCAAATCTCTTTCCAACCTTGCAATCTAATTGACAAAGGGAAAATTGTTACTCTCCATTTAAGAGTAATTGCTACAACAGATTCAATTATGTTTTGCAAAATAGAACACAAAAATCCCGAACTTGCCCTCTAGCTTCATTTTTGTGTCAATAGCAAGAATCAAAACTATGCTGTGTAACCCTACCCTGTATTACATTAAACAACCAGATAGTGCCAAATCTGAGCAGTCTATTTTCTTTGTTTGATTATACTGTCATGTCCAATCTCATTTGCTGTTTATCTTATTTTGACTGATCATACCTATGTTTATTTATCGTACCTAGAGACTTGAATTTAAGCCTTGATGCTTACAGCACAGAGTGCTGTACAAACACATAATAAAAGCCTTTGTCTCACAGGGACTGCCATCTAACTACATACAAGCAAGATGTTCCCAAAGGAATGAGAGGCATGTTGTGTGAGTTGTACAAAGTAATTCAGAAGATTTATGCGAGAGCTTGGAAGAGAATTCAAGTTTGCATTGTCCCTGTTTTGTTCCATGTCTTCTGGGTCCATATGTCTTTTGACATAGGTCAAAAACTGGAAAGAGGTTGTTTTTCCCATCATAATCTCAATGGATGTTGCTTTCTATCAAAGGCATGTATTTTTTACATTTTTACAGGATTCCATTTGCCTAGCAGAGACAGAATATCCATAATTTTTCATTCAGATTAGTAGTGGAAATGGAGTAGAAATCTTCAGTAAGACTAAGATCTTTTTAAAGTCTCATATCCAAATTAACCAGCAGAATCCTTGTTGCCTATCTTACTGTTTTGTGTTGCCCTGTAAATTGATTTTTATCCTTAATACTCGTAGTTCTGACACCTTTATTGTCACTTTGATGGAACTTATTTTGACTGAGCACAATTTTTGAGGACAACCCTCTAGATTCATAAACAATATGACATATTAACCTATCCCAGTATGCACATCTGAATATTTTTGAAGCACAATATTCCAGAATCTAGGGAGACTGATTCTTCATCCTTTCCATTCCGAAATGAAAAAACCCTAAAACTATATTTAAGTCACTTATTCTGCTAATTGGAGAAAAGTGTCAACAGATCCAGTACATGGCTTGTTTCCTTGCAAGATGTTAAGATATAATGGAGAGATTTCTATTGTCTGGTGCTGATAAACCATTATTATATTCATTACTCACATAACATCACTCACTGATAGGAAACCCATGATATCCTTATTTCATAATGTTGTTCCATTTGCTATGTATCCAGTTAAAAGATCTCTTCTCATTCCTTTGATTTAAAGCTCTTTATGATGAATGTATCAAGTCTCTATCAAACAAGGCAAAGTTCTAAGCAAATATTGCATCTCATTTCAGTAGATTTACTTCAGCTGCTTGTTCTCATAAGTGGAAATGGTACAGGTCCTTGTAGCATCAAAAGTTCTGTGTTAATCTTTGGGAAAATCACCATTAAGAGAAATGCATTTGTGTTCACTCAGAGCTTGGTTATTTTTAACCTGACATCAGGAACAAAATAATATAATTTGCTTTTGGATATCTGCACTAACAACTTGAAACTTGCCATGATTATTTCAACTAATTGGTTGCTAAGACTGAAAAGGCTCTTTTCCTGAGTTAAATTCTCATCTGCTTTGTGTATTTTTGTTTTCTTTGTGGGGGAAGATACATGTATGAAAATAAATTTCTTCCCCCGACTGTGGCATTGCACTAATTTTTACACATTGGTCTCTTAAATAGTACAGGAACTACTCAGATGAAATTCAATTGCCTTCAGCATGACTAATGTGCATAAACCTATGACTGGGTGTAATGTTTATAGTATCTAGGCCACAAGCTTCAGAGATACCATGGATAGCCAAGAAATAGACATGCAGTCAGTCACTGATTTTTCTTCCCGCTGGGTTGCATGGGGCTGTTGTGACTGGAGTACAGGACCTGGCACCTGCCATTGTTAACCTCATATGATTGGCCAGCCCATCAATTCAACTTGTCCAGATCTCTCTGAAAATCCTCCCTGCCCTCAAGCAGATCAACTCTCCTACCCAGCTTGGTGTTGTCTGCAGTGACAGAATGGGTAAATTTACTACCAGTAGCATGGTAAGGTACAAATCACATCTCTGTTTAGAGTTAGATTTTATATTAAAATTTAGTTATGGGTGGAAGCATGAATGAATGACAGTTTAGGTCATGCAAAATACCCATCAGTAGGATAAAGATTATGACAGAACAGCCAATGGTTTTTATGTTTAGTTGCAGAGTGAATATATATTACTGGACTAGCATATAGACTCAGTTGCATGGTTTGATTTGGTATTCACAGCAGCAAGGGCAAAAGGATTGCTTTTCTGTCATCTGCAAAACACCCAAGTGCTTTGATAAGGGGGAGTCAGTTGCAAAATAAGTAAATAATGGGATCCTGGGTCCTCTCTATGGGATCATGAGTACGTGAAAACTGAGGTCTAGATGAACGCAGTCCTTTAACAAATAATGAGCCACAACCCTGCATTTCTGAAGTCTACATCTTGCTTCACAAATACTGCAAGATGCAGCAACAGTTTCACCTTTCATTGCCTGCTACACAAATTCTAGCTGTTAACCTACCTTCCGGCTGTAGACTAATATCCCTTATCTGCTCCAGAAATAGCCACAAAAAAAGTTGCCCAAGTTGGCATCAACCCACTTCATTGTCTGTGTTCACCTAATAATAAGCCAAATCTTTATCATGTTTCTACTGATCCCAAGTAAGTCTAAACTCTACCTGGAGGGCAGCTGAGCAGTGCTTTACGAACAGCAAGGAGTTACTTGGTCATTCCAGTTCCATGTTCATATGAGGCATTCCCTCTGATGATGACTGCAGATGGGGTTAGGCAAAAAGGACTAAACCTCTTGGTTTTTTAGGGCATCCTATGAAATGAAGATTAGCTATGAGTTAGTGCTGCTAGCCTATGATGATTCCTAGTACCATTCCTAGTGCCAGTCCCCATGTTAGCCTTTTTCTGATGCAGGATCCAAATTCAAATCCTAACATAGCCCACTAGCAACTTTCTATTTGGTGACTAACCTAAAATCAATTGACAACAGACACTGTCCTGCTATTGTAGGCCTCTTAGGAACCAGAACTAAAGCAAGTTCTTTGTCCTGTTCTGTTTTGAAATCTTACATTAGCCTTAATATTATTAGCTGCAGCCCTATGCCCAGGCATGGATGCAGCCAAAGTGCAGTGAACTGTAAGAGCCTCCAGCTAATCAGAAGCTATTTAGATGTGTATAAGTCACATCTTTTTTCCTCCTGCTCCTGAAGGCCAGCAATAAACAATTTCCTAACCCTGCCTAATTCTGAACCTTGGCACTACCTTACCCTTTATCCAACAACTGGTATCAGTGCAACTGCTAATTTTCAAATTGCATGCCAAAGCCATTACCAGCTAATGTCCCAGAGTGGGTCTCACATAACCCAGCAATTCAATACTTGAGTATGGGTGTTAGTACTGTAAAGGTAGAATAAACTGTGCAAGGTTCTGCTGAGCTAAGTCTAGATACAGGAATCAGAAAACACTGAATGACATTCCTCATAATTTATTTAATATGGAAATCCATAAAGCAATGGTAATATTGGTTCAACTATTCAGATGTCTATTCCAATGGATACTATTTCTATAGAGCAAAAAAACATTCATTTTTAAAATAATGTTAAATATCTTCAATGGGATTTTTTCTTGCTTTTTCTTTTTTGTAAAAGTGCAAAGATTTTTATACTTATTTTTTTATAACTACACAACAAGCAATATCTTCAGGATGGAGTAAAATCCCATCTGTAGGTTTGTTTCAACACCTAGTCAAATCCAAGTATATCCTTCATTCTCTATATCCAAATGCTGCAAATTTTTGGGTCCAAATTTAGCTGACATAGTAGAATTGGAAGAAAGCATTTTGCTTAGAGCAACTATAATTCTAAAAGATTAGCTGTCTCATTTACTGTAACTGACTGCTAAAAAGGGAAGCTGCCATAAAATGGACTGCTCATGTTGAAACTCATGAGGACAAGGAACATAAAAGCTGAAAAAGCTATAATGAAAACAATGAAATAAAGTAGGTAAGTCTGGGCCAAATGTATTATGAATTCACTGCAAAGCAGAAAAGGATAAAAGCTAATATGCAAAAATATTAAGTATTTCATTCATGGAAACTTCCATAATCCTCAGCAAATCCACAAATATCCAACTGATTAAATATTTCAATAAAAGCAACTTAAAATCTTAGTCAGTACTAGAGAAAAGCAATGGAACCTCTTTATTTATGACAGAAAAAATCTAATCAACAGAATACAGGTTTCAGACAAATAGGAGTTCACATAAATTCTGCAGTTTGCAATTTTATTTATTTATTTATTTACTGTCAACTCATCAATAGTGTATTTCCCCCACACTGGGCTATTCAATTGTTGAGCCTTATCTCTTGTAATATTTCTCACACGTGCCCCAGCTTGACAAGCTTGGGAAATCTGGGCTGAGCATGAAATATTGTGTTTTCTTAGCATTTGAATAAAAAAAAAAATCTATAAAAGTTTTGGGTTTATTTATGCACTCTTCTGGTGGTGGGTTTATACTGTTATAAAAAAAAACACCACAGACTCCAAGTATAAATCTAGTATTTGCTGTTGCATAAGTGGTGTCTCAGTTCATGCATGAAATAAAAATGTAACACAATTTTTCCTGTAACTGCAAATCAAATAGCATAGTTAGGAAACCAGTATTAGGACTCTGTGTATCCCTTTTGTGTCAGGAAGAATGGTTGGTCTGAACAGAGCACCTCAGTTATGGGCTGTCACTGCATTTGGAATGTAAAGCCTAAATCAGCACTGTAGAAGTAAGATAATACAGCATCACCATTTTAATTTCTCTTTATAAAATGGTCTGATCAGTGTTTTTATCAGTGAAAAGAGCAAATCAGTCACTAGGAAGTTTTAGTAATGTGTCTCTGACATTGTGTACAGCCATGGTATGATGCATTTCCAATGTTGTAAGGCATTCATCTCACCCCCAGATCAGAAAGGATGCAATACCAGAGACCTAAAAAAGAGCAACCAGAAAGAATAACATATGGAAGAGATACGTATTAGAAATGACTAAATAATACAACTCTAAAATAATGAGCAATATGGAAACATTATATAAATATACATACTTGTGTACAAAAAACAGGGACATGAAACTTACATAAACGTTTCCCAACAAAAAAGGTAACTGCTGAGTTAGAGGCAATTTTGGTTCTAGAAGTCTATGTGGATTTATAGGAGGATTGGTCAAGTTCATGGATAAGAAATCTGTTAATGGTTTCTGAAAACATTAATGTAGTCCCTGAGCTGAAAGTGTCTGGAGGGTTGAGAATCATTGCAGAGAAACAGCCTACTGGCTTGACTTGTGCTTCTACTGCTCCTGACACACCTGCTCTTGGTCCCTGTTGGAGCTAGTCCTGGGTTTGGTCTGCCTTGATGTCCTTACACTATTCACACTAAGTACCAACTCAGAAAATACCTACTAATAATGCTCAGCTCAAAGTAACACTTTTTAGTAGGTCTGTGGAGCTGTTGAATTCTTTGGAATGCAAGTAGGAAACCCCACAGAAGTGGTTACCTGCTCCAAACACAGTAAGGTGCTCTGGGGCTGTATTAGTGGAATGCTTATTGCTTGCACTTTCTGAGGAAAATCCATTCAAAATGCAAGTCTAGTCTACAGAAATGTGTCTTAACCACCTGCGGTAATCTGAAGGTATCACAAGCTTGTGGCAGATGGTGAGTAAGGGAGAAGAAATGTTCTTATTTATTTTTGTTCACTGGTAGGCTTTTATGTAGCTCTATCAATTTAGTAACAGTGTGACTCATACAAAAATTAATGAATATAACCTGTCAACAACCTTCTGAGGCAAGTGAGTACTACCATGTGGTATCTGCAGATCTCAGAGGTACAGCTCCTCCATCCCTTGCTGCCAGCTACAGGCACAGATACATTCACAGCTAGAAGCATGGGTTCACTCTCACCTGAAATTTGAAAGGGGACTTGTTCTTCAAGAATTTACCAGTCAGAGGTTACTTTCTGACATAAGAGCATGTTCATGTTTGTTACAGAAAGAGGACCTGAATGTGGAAAAGAAATCATTACTGTAATTTTTTCCAATAAGTCCTTTAAAAATGTTAATAATGAATCATTTAAGAAGTGGGACTGGTTTTATGTTAGTGTTCTCTTAGGACCTCTTTATCCTAGGTCAGCTAAATAATAAGCTTCACTGGTGTTTGGTAGAGCCAGGTCAAGAGCTGAGTGGGTATAGATTTCTGTTTTCCTATTGACCCTTCAGGCTTGTCACCATGTGAAAGGGAATACATCTGGAGGGCATCAGAGAGGACTTCCTCTTTTCATTATCTATACTGTACTTTTATGTTAAGATACTGCATTACTCATAAGAACTGTTTTTATCATATGAAAGAGGCACACTCCACGGGCCTGGATGATTGGACCACCTATTGAAAAAGGGTATGGCTCCCTTCCTGGCTGCACATCTAGGCCTTTTTTTTTTAAGGTCAGTAAAAATGCATAGGGGAAAAAGGAGAGAATTGAATATTGTCTTCATTGAGCTTAATCCCCTAAGGAATCTGTAGTTGTGACAGAGAGCAGCTGTGGCTTTCAGCAGTCAGGATACAGGAGATGCTTTGGTTCTGCAGATGAGGCACAGTGCCAGGTTACTAGAAGGTTGCTGAGTATCAGATACTTGGGGAGCCCATACTACACCAAATGCAAATAAATTTACCTGTCATGTTCCATTATTTTGATGTGCAAAATAATCTCTCAGCTTTTATCTGCTTTTCTATTCTCTTTCCTCTCTCATTTATCTTCTTTTGCTGCGTCATCTATTTCTACCTTCTATTTTCTCTCCTATTTTCTGTCTTTTTTCTCTGTATCCCTGCTATCCTACATCATCGTGTGCCCAGCATGCAAGGAATGAGAATGACTTCTGTCCAGCACTTTCACTCTTCCTTCTTTTAGCATGGATAATCATTGCTATTGGTCATGTTTAATCTAGACCCCCTTATACTAACTGGGGGATTTCATCAATGTTTCCACTGTAATGCTTTAAACTGAAAACTCCTCCCTTGTTCCCACAAAGTCTTCACAATTGCTTCTACCATATATAGAACCATATATGCCAGTGAAACCTTCTATGTTGTGTAGGGACTTTAGAATTGGAACAATATGGAATATGTGTGTTTTGTAAGGAGTTGTTGAAGGAGGACTATGAGTGAGATGTTGTATGCTTCCTTGGAATTTATTCCAATAAAAGTTCTATTAAAAAAAACCAAACCATTTCAAGCACATCTGTGATTCCAAAGAGCCTCTATTTGTATAAAAGGAATGGTATTAAAAGGTGAGAAGTGACACTATATTCTGTTGTCAAGACTATATTTAAAAAAATATAATGTATTTAACTTTGGAGTATTAGTGTGCTTTGTAAAAATCCATATAAGGCATACCTGAAGAAAAAAATCATTGATGTCCTCAGTGCAAAACATGGCAAGGCTGCTCTCTTCTTTATGCTGGGATCTTTCATTCATTCTTTTAAAGTTTGTTTTATTTCTTCTTTTAATTGAGAAATATACAGTACCTCTGTATGCATGAATATTTTCATAATGTTGGCACACTTTATCTTGCTATGAGAGGACAAGCTTCACAAAAATACTACATCAGCAGTGTCTGCACATGTCTGGTACTTCACAGTGTTTAAAGAAATCAATCATAGAACTAACCTTGCTCTGACATCCACTGCCTGAGGTAGGATGCTCAAGGATGCATAAGGTCAAGTTAGTACTTTTGCTATCTTGATCTTCACACATTTTCCTCACACTTATGCAAGTATGTTTTCAAAGGATGAAAAGAGCTTCATAAGATTCTAAGGAGTTGCTTATAAAGTGCAATTTAAAGAGTAATATAGGAATATATGCAGTATAATTCTGAGAGAGCATTAGCTGAGAGATATGCACATTGTTTATCAACAAATAGTTCCAAATGAGTCATCCAGATTCCAAATTTGTGTAATTTTTCCTAATAGAATATTTTAAAACAGCAGTTCAGTAAGGCAGTCCTTCAGTGTAGATAATCCCTAGGATGCTCAATGCTTTTGAACTTATACAGCACAGTAAAAAAGGTATCTCACTGCTGAGGGGGCTTTCAGTACACTGTTCAGCAATATTTAGACTGCTGCAGGATTGGTTAAGATACACTGGGGTCAAAAGCAGCACAGGCCTGTTTAGGGGGGAGAGAGTAATTCTGGATATTTTCCTTTTGCTGTATCTTAACCTGAGTCTAGTGCTTGTGAGGTGAAAGAATTCAACACTGTGGCTTTCAACTTCGCCAACCTGTAATCTTGTTTTGTTTCCATACTCTTATAAAAAAGGCTAATTTATACTTTAGCCCATGGAAATAAAAAATGGAGAGGTCAGAAAAAGAGGTCATTCATAGTGATCTTGTTTCCTTTAGACTCAGATCTTAACTTGGTCCATCTTCTTAAATGCAATTAGACAGAAATATAAAAATAAATAAAAATTACATTAGTAAATTACATTGGTAATTTACAAATTACATTAGTATAATACAAATATGAAATGTGCATGACCCTTATTTAAAAGAAAAATTTAATTGCATCTCTGGAAAACTAGACATTCTTAACTGTCCAGAGGAAAATAGGTTATGAAATTAAGGGGAGAATGAGGAAGTTTCTAATTGTACAACAATGTATCACACGAATAAATCAGTCTTTCTACAGAGCAGTGCAGTTAAGGGCATTTTCCTAAAGATGAAAATGAAAGATGATTGGAAAATCAATCAGGACATTGATTTTTTCACCATTAAAAACCTGTGGAAAGTTGGAATATTGAATGAAATTTTAATTTAAAGAATAATTTGATTCGACTTGTTTCTCGAGAACATGCAGGTTTTTGGTCTATCTTGGACCTTTCTTCCCTAGCTCAGTGAGTGAGGGATTTTATTGCATTTTTCTGTAGATGACCTCTGTAGGCAAAACTTTTCAACACCTGCTGTAAGAAAGGTTTGATTTTAAGAATGTGGCTGGTGATACCAAGATGTGTCTCAACTTCAGCATGTGCTCTCAGTACTTTGCTGTCTAAATCCTGAATATTTATTCCCTAGTGAGAACATAAATTAAGTATAGAAGCTGAGTGCTTTATACAGGAAGATTGAGATGATGACTTCTGAGTACTGCTTCTGCCTCTGGCACTGGCAAGGATTTTAGTATTGGAGTGAGTAGAGTCAACACAAAAGTGTTCAACTCAAGGCAGTCTTATTAGGTATCAAAAGCCTCAATAATTTATGTTTGGTATGAAATGAGAAAATTCTGATAAGAAATGAAAAAACAAGGCATATTGGATTAGTTTTATAGAAGGCAGAGAGTTAGAAGAATATCTTGCATCTTCTATTCTTCAGTTTCTGAATACTTTCCCTAGCTCAGCACCTGAGAAGATTTGAAGGAGAGACCAGATGGCTAAACTGGAACAGGAAAGATGGACATTATATTCACAAGAAATATAAGGCTTTACCTTCAGACACAGAATATTTCATTGTAATTGATGTTGCCTGCTTAAGGAAACACAGGCAAATTCACTTGTTTTCACTATGTATTTCTCCTTGCTGTGGTCACAGTGCTGACAGAACTCAGTGCTTTGTGCTGTTAGGAAAGGATTGATCCATGCTAGTACAGGCATCTTTACACAAGGGACCTTCATCCTTGCTAAGGTCTATACTTCTATATCTATGTACCAAAATGTATGGACCTGGATTCTTTCTCCATATATTTTTATGAGAAATGAAAAAATTATCAATCATTATAATCTCTGACAGGCATGTTACCAGACATATTAGTATTAGAGATTTCTTCAAACTCTTGACAACTCTTGAACAAATCCTTTTTTCTGAAATTATTTATTTGGGATTTATTATTTTTGTCCAATCAGTGTATTCTAGGGTACTATTAATTTGTTTGTTGACGTGGAAGATGACATGAACATACCAGTTCTAATGGAATTTTAGTTTTCTGAACTGTAACAGTAAGGTTTTTGGAATGGAAAACTCTTAAAAGAGAGGAGTCCTTTTCTTCACCTAACTTTAAAAACAACTTGTATAACAATATTAACATGGTTTTCCCTTATCTTTCATGTCTCTGATATTGCTAACTTTGACCTTTATTCAGTGAGCTACTGTTTTTTCACATACTATTTAGAGCATTTTATTGAAAAAAGAGTGTGGCAAATGATAAAGCAAAGTTCTCCATGGGCAAAAACGTTTTTTTCCTAACTTTTACAGGAAAGCATTCAGATGTCCGGGTTTTTTGGAAAGTATGGAAAAATTACAACAAATCTTACTGGAGTGCATCATGTCTGGTGTGAGCTGAAGTGTGCCCTGTGGTACTTCATAAAGATATATTAATATAATAATAAGAAAATGCTGAAATAGAGTTCATTGAAGTTCCTCTGTATGTTCTTTGAACAAGAACCAAACTCCTCTCCCCATATCAGTAAAACTTAGTTTTAAAATGTACTGGTACTAAAATTTCTGATTTTAGATTTAGAAAGTTTATACAATTTATACCTGTGAAAACTTCATATTGAGCAAACAGCTGTGACTATAATGAAGAGTAGAATAATTATTAACTTATAAAAACAAGCAGTCTTGGAGAGCCGGAGCCATTATTTTCTTAATGTCAGACAAGTAACAGAGTAGTCATACTGACAAGATTTGACTTAGAGTATCTCTGAGAATTTATTTATTTATTCTGAATTAATACAATTTTAGTTTTTATTACTGCTTGTAATGCACAACAAAAAAAAAATATAAATATGTATGCACACAGTCTTTTCTCTTCAGGACCACAGTCTTTACACTCAGATATTCCTAGTATTTCCTTTTTATGGTACTAGAAAAGTTTACAGTTCTTGTTTGGTTTTTTTTCACTGAAAAAAAATAGTCTATCCTGCTCTCTGTTGTTGCACAATATATTGTAAATAAGAAAATAAGAAAATAAGACAAATTAACCTTTTGGCACATCCATTTAAAAGAAATTACGTGTAAGATCTGGCAGTAGATGACAAGCAAAACAACAGGAGTCACCAGGTCATATGAAACAAACATCTCTGAGAAGAATGCTTTGTGAGTTGCTAAGATTTGGGAATGGCACTACAGAAGCTATAATGTGTGGTGCATGCCACATTAAAGAGGATGTGAATTATACTGCAGCTACCATAAACCTGAAGGGTATTGTGCTGCTTTGTATTTTATACTAAGCCACAGTCTGTCTGAAGCATAAGGTATATGACTAAATGGAGGTTTCAGCCATAATCTAGGGAGTAATGAAAAAAAAAAAAAGATGTATTGTGCAGCTGTAGTGTTAAAAACAAGTCTCATAATATTATAGGAGCATGTGCTGTACTATGCAGGGCCCATGGGAGTGAAAGAAGCACTTGTTCCTGATGGACAATATGTTTGCTTTGGGAAGCATTGGATAAATTCCCCAGTAAGAACAGGTGAAATTATGAGGAAAGACTCATGTCAGTTCTTTTTTGGCAGCAACATTCCTCTCTATTATTTTCTATCTTTTTCCTTCTCTGCTTTTAATTTCCCTAAAAGATTTTACAGTAAACTGTTTACAGACCAGTTTTGACTCTGTTGATATCTTTATTTTCAAGTTGTCCTCATGTCTGAACTGATGCAAAAGTGGGCTGTTTTGAACACGTATGGGTGTACAGATGTACTGCTTACAGTGCACCAGTAAGATAACACCTGTGAGGATGTGCAAGTAAAGAGAGTTGCAGTAGTACGTTGGGTGTTTAAGCTGGAAAATGCTTGTATTAAGAGTTTTTCATCCATTGAGCCAGTGAGTAATAAGACAGACCCTGTTGAAACAGCTTTTAAAGGTGAAAGTTGAAGATTTCATTATTTGATGCTTAATAGGTTGTGCCTTTTATTAGGTCCTAGTAAACTATCATTAAGTAGTGGTTAGTATAAAATCATTGTGTTAGAGAAAATCTGAAAAGATAATTTAATAAGAATTTTTTGTAGGAAATAGAGCCACTAGATTTGGAGGGCAGAAGATGGATGAATTATCAATTATCAATTATCAATTATTAATTATCAATTATTAATTATCAACAACTAATTATAATTATTAATTATAATTATTTAGTAATATAAACTTAATTATTATTAATATATTGTTATAATAATAACAATTTCAGGCCCTATTGTTACTGAAATCAAAATATTGTATGATGGAGCAGCATCTTATTCCTCCTATAGCCTAAGGTCTATTTTTAGTTATTAAAAAGGTGGAGTAACAATAATGCATTCTGAAGAGGCACCACCCTTGAATGTGGTACCTACCTCTACATTTCATCAGTGACTTTATGTTCTGCCTGACTGCAGCATCAAGGACATTTGTGTGACTTGCTTTTAAATAGCTTGTTTCCTTTGCTGTCTTTAGATAGTAAAGCTAATATTTCATTGGACTCTTTAGATTGTGAAGCAGTTTCTTAAATATGAGCTGCTTCTTTAAAGCAGGTTCTTGCATTGCCAGAAAGCCCCAGAGAAATTTTCTTTCAGAAGAATAAGGTTGTTATCTCAGCAAATTAGATGCAAAAGGAGTCACATTATAACTAGGGCCAACATAAGAATTTTTTCCAGAAAATGTTATCAAATATTACTGCTAAGAAGCTTGACATAGAAAGATCCTCAGATTTCTCCAGAAAGCAGACTCAAGACTTTACTCCTTACTATGACAAATACGTTCTTCATACAGTGAATTAAGTCAGGGAGTGGGAATGGTTTTTAAGGGGATGAATGGATATTAACTGGCAACAGTCAGTGGCCACCTAGGCTGTTCAGAGGAGTGAGGAACATGGATATTTCTCTAAATGCTACTTCTCATATGGATGCTTCACTAAATTAGTTACTCATGCTATTGAACTTTTTCTGTATGCCTCTAGGTTTATAGTACAGTTTCTCTACACATGTGACAGAACTTACTTTCAACAAGAATAAAAATGTAATTGGTTTTAAGGTTACGTGTTTTTTTGTGTTTTTAGAAGCAGCAGTTCTATTTTTGTGGTAGCATTTTATGGTAGCCCACTAAGAAGTAAATCAAGTTATTTTTCCCAGCTTTGTTTCATTTGAAACATACTAGTTGTAACAATTACCTTGCAATTGGTAATAATTCATAGTAATGTTATACTGTTGTATTGTCCATCTTAAAACCTAGCTAGACAAAATGTATAGGATCTTAAATCTCCATACCATAATTGAAAAGGCCATCTCTGAGAAAAGCAAAGCAAAAATTTGCAAAAAACCCTGGCAGCCTCCAAACTCAACATGCAACATAATCAGAAAAAAAAAAAGCAAAAGTACATGTTTATTGAAAAAAGATTCTCCCTAGAATAAGGAATTCTGGTCATAAACTCTGTGACTAGACTATGACCTCGTATTAACCTGCACTCTTGAGATCTAGAACACAGTTTTGAACAACTGGTAACTGCAATAGAATTTATTCTTACAAGATATGACAAATATGTTGAATGCATGCACAGCTTCAAAATGAGAAATTCAGACTTTCTGCTTTTTACTTGAAATAAAAAAAATTGCTTTATAGTTAGTGTTGGGTCCTCTGAGAAAATAGATAATAATGAATTTTTGGCTTCATCATATGGATGACACACAGAATGCCATATCTACAACTACATTTTTTCGTGTTGTTAGGTAACATAAAGTGTACACTCAAGAGAGTTTTAAAAACTACTGGCAGTGGTTGAACACAGGACTCTGGTGGATTTCAGCCTCTTAAAATAAAATAACTTGTTCTATAAACACAAAAGTCATTCCCCTGTGGAAAACTTACCAGCTTTAAAAATTTAATTAATTTTTTAAAGGTTTTCTTTTTTTTCTGGTGGCAGGCATAGCCTTGGTACAGCCACTATTTCTCCTAGAAGTTGTGATATAACAATACACTGATGTTGCAATTTTGTACATACATCTAATCGATGAGAAAACATTCAGGCCACAGATGACATCTTGGCACCCAGGAGTGCCCATGTTAGCATGTTTAAATTTCTTCTAGCTTAAAACAGGATAAATGGCACAGCAGTTTTCAGACTTAAAAAAACCAAAGTTGAACCTGGCAATTTACATTGTGTACTTGGTCCTTGACACGGATGAGCCATGAAGATTGCTCTGTGTGCTCACAGTTGCTCTTCAGGGCCTTGGAATAGATTTTTCCTTCCTGTTGCTTAGAAGGGTCTCTGCACAGGACCTCACAAGGCTTTTGTTCTTACTGTCAGTGTCTGTTGCACAAATATTCCTTGCTCATTGCAAGAAGTTTACAGACCACATCAGCAGTCAACTGTGAAGTATGTTGGTATTTCAGAATTCTGAAGGAGTAGCACACAGAATAGTTGGAATGCAGTAGAGGATCTAAAATTACCACTGCTTATTTAAGTTTTCCTGTAATTTCCTGTAATTTTTAGTGCTGAATAGTTGCTGTTACTTTAGGTAATCTTTTTTATTATTATTATTATTATTTTTTTAAAATTTTTACTTTTTTCCTCAGACATCATGCCATTTTCATTGAGAGGGTATGGAATGCAGAACAGAATAAAAATAAATCCTGAAACAACAGATCCTGCACCTTCAGAAGAATGTGGCTATGTGGAATTTTACCAGCTGGTTTGAATTCTGGCTGTGAATTGCAGGCTCTTTGTTTGCTTGCAGCATGATGTATTCAGTCAGTGAACAGAAACTGCAGTCTTCTCTGGGGATTTCATACCCAAAAACATATCCACAATACTTGTTCAGTGATGACTGAATGTATTTGTCTGATGTCTCTTGAGATACAGGAAGAGATAAAGACTAGTTGTGCAGTTAGTACTCTTTGCATGTCATATTACTCTGCTGTATTTTTTTGAAAAATGTTTATGATTTCTCATTTTTCCTGGGAATTCCTCCTTAAGTGCTGCCCTTCTCTCAGTCCTTGTAAAATGTCTTTTGTTTAACACCAGATTTCTGCATGGAAAGCCTATTGGGAGGGTTCCTGCAGAACAAGTCTGGGACTTCTTTGAGGCAGCTGAAAAGCAAATATTGCTGTGATAATATTAAGTTACCGTATGGAGAAAAAAGCTGTGAGGGGAAGCCCCTGACACAGGAAGGGTCTGTGACCTCTCATCTCTCTCTCACAGCTGTTCAAGTATGCTTGGCTTCAGCTGACATTCAAAAAATGACAGAAGGCATCTACTTGTTTCTAGAAAATAATATTTTTTCAATTGTTTCTTGTTTAAAATGAAAAATAATTTTAAACTGCAGTTGGAAATGAGGGGTTACTATCTCCAGACGCCATTCCATAATTTTTAGCAATGTCTCCACAATCCCTAGCAGCTCTGGCAAGCATTAGTGCAAGCAGGGATGAATTGCACACTTGCAGTTTTTAAAAAACAGTGGCTGGATCTGCATTTTTCACAACAGAATATGAACAGTTGCCTCGACAACTACTGTCCCCTTCCTGGTCTGTCACAGAGATACTATTTACCCTTTCAATATAAACCCTGAGCCACAGCAAAGAACTTGTTTGCTTTCCTGTTCCAGGATTCAAATGTGTACGTGGCTGATTGGACTGCTCATATACTAAAAGAAATGTACTGCTTTCTCACGAAAAATTTTCAACTTGATTAACTTACTTGAAAAGAAAAGGCAGAAAAAAAATCAAAACAAAAGATGTTTGTTTTCAATGGGAGGAGGCTGACTCCTTATCACTGTTTAGTCACTGTTACATCTGTAGTTCTACATTTTGATCTGTAGAAGGATAAAACAGCTGATTATATGGCTTATCAGCCAGGTTTATAATCACTTCTTATACACAGTGCTCACGCCAATTCTTATGGTATCTCTTTGAAAACTGCCTTATGAATTCTATATTACTATATAGAATTCTATATTCTATATTACTAAAAAATGACTGACAAAACTAGTACTCATGGATACTGTAAAGAAAAAGGACAGTTAAGGCAAGTGTAATGGAACCTTCCTTTAAAGATGCACCAATAATTTCTCATGTCTTAGATCTCTAGGGGTTTGGTGAAGTAAGCTCAGTGCCTGTGTTCTTCTAAAACTCGTGATCTCCAAAACCTGCAAGGAGGCAAATAAAAACAATTGTCGCGTGCTTGGGTTTTTTGCAGTGAGAGTTCTTGTCCCTGGTGTCTGACCTGAGACCAACTTATTTTATGTGGGTCACTGAATAGGAAGAACCCAGTGTCTTCCTGGTAAAAACCTCTGTATCTCCTGACTCGTCTTCTTACCCATTCAGTTGGAATTTATCTCCTGGTAGAAGCCAGAAAGAAAACTGCTGGAAATAAGAATAGGTATTAGTAATAACCACAAGTACAGGTGTTTTTAAGATAAGCTACTATAGAAAAAATGTTGGTCAAGTCAATCATTAGATTTTTCCATGATTACCTGCAAGTAAAATCAAACTCGTGGATTCCTGCTTAAGATGCCCTAATGCAAGATGTGATAAAAATAACAGCACGCCATGCCTAGAAGTACTTGGGATGCCATGGGTATCTAGGGTTCAAAACACCATCAGTAAAGTTTAGCTATGCATGTACCTTGAGTTACACTGGTAAATCTCTTTAAGTGTGTTAACTAAAGAACTAATGGAGTAATATTTCTCCATGGCAAACTGCCACCTCTATCTGCCTTTCCAGTAATACATAATTGAATGAAAACTTACAATAAATAGTTCTATTCTGAGTAGCTGCCCATGAGTTGGAAGCAGTTTTCTAAAAGGAGCCTTTTAACTAACTGATCTTCTGTAAGTGATTCTGCCATCTCATAACTCTTGAATAATACATTTTATGAGTAATGGAATATTTAAAGTAATTATTCTAGTGATTGTTTCTTTCAGAAGATGCATTAAATATGTGGCAAAAAAGAGAAAAATTTAAAATAGATCATTATATTTCAATTAATCTTTATTCCTTGGATGAAGTCGTTACTGATCTTTCACTACCTGAGTAGGAGGGCACAAATTTGTTCTTTAATTTAATGATGAGAGTGAATTGCATTAGAAAGCTTTCCAAAGGAGTTTTAGATAGGTTTGGGTAGCCAAAGCTGAATTACATGGGATATGAATGTTCAAGTCAGACAGGGAACACGGCAGCTACCACAGCAGTGAAATTCTGCTTGGCTTTAAAAGAAATGAAGTAAGTAGGACCCTACATTTCTCCATTTAATTGAGGTAATCCTGTTCTCTGAAATGGTCTTGGGTAAGACTAGAACTGATGACCCACAGGGACTGTTGATACTGTGAGAGAATGTGAATTTTCCTACTTTGTGGAGTCAGTTTGTGAACCCTCATCCTCAATGACTAGAGAAATAATTAAAGCGTATAGCTGATCCAGTAATCCAAGCAGGGGTTTCACACTGGAAAATTTGGTGTCAGATCCACTGAATTCCTTCTTAAAACTATTTCCACAAAGGCAAGTATTTTTTTAATGGGATACCAATGAATATAGAGTATAAGAATTAAGTGTATAAAGGAATAGGGTCTTATTATAATAGGAATATAGGGAATAAACAGTAACGTAAGGTTGTGGCTAAATAGGGAACACACTAGCTAGGAAGAGGATACTCAGCTCCCTCATCTTGCTCCACTGATTCCCTTATGGGTGCTGGCATTGTGCATGATATTCATTAACTGTTCCTCCATCATGCCTCAGTTTAATCTCAATATAATAACTACAGACCTTAAATGTTACCTTAAACCAGTGTTTCAAGCAAAGTTATTTTATTATCCCTTGTGATAACATGCAAGCTATAAAGCTGGTGCTCAGAAAGACTTGTGAACTGGAAACCCACACATGAACATATTTATTAAATGATTGCTGAGAAAATGGAGCTGTATATTATTTGCAATATTTGAATGCCTAAACTATTAAAGATAGTATCATCTATCTTGTATTTATGGTTTACTTTTTGAGGAACTGTACCATCCACTTACAGATTAGGACCAGAAATACAGAGTCAAGTGTTCAGCTGGTGTGCACTTACTGCTTTTGTGCTAAAAGCCCATCTGGCAACAGTCTGAGTCTTTGTGAAGCTAGAAGCCATAAGGTAGCTGCTGAAAAAGATCTGTTGTATTTATAACTCTCAAATTGCCAAAAGCTAGTGGTGTTACTACAGGGAAATCCTGATATATCCCCATGGCACCTTAGTGTCTAGAAACAGCCACATTAAGGGCCTTGGGCCTAAGGTAGAAAACACTCGTATGATGAGTTTGGAGTTTATTTCCCATTCACTATTATTTTGCTGTCTTCTAGTGTAAAAGATTGTGCACTTTAGTTCTGTAATTTGATACCCTTACTCAGTGGAGAGAAAAAATCTCATTGATGTATCTGCAAAATGTATTTTGCAAGAAGATATAAATGCTGCTGTAGCAAATGTTCCCCTGGGGGATAGCAAAAATGGAGTATATATACTAGGTTATTTTGAAAGACCATTTAAAAATTAATTTAATATTCGAGGTAAAAGACTCATGCAGTGAAACTCTACTCCTTCCTTTGGGAGACTTACACTTTCGTAGAGTTCTGAACACTAGAAATTGGTTTCTGTCGTGAATACTTAAATATTCTTTACCTTACTTAATCCTTTTACTTCTAGACACATTCTTCTTTGTATGACACTGATAATGTTCCTCTTTCGTAATATTTTTTTAGTAGTTTTTACACAGTCATTATTCTTACTTTTAATTATTCATTTAATCTAAGAATTTTTAGTCTTTTTAGTATTTCCTCATATCTGAATTTCAGATTAGTAATAATTTCAATTGTGTGTTGCTGAATTCTGTCTTTATAAAACATTATCATCTTCATATTCCCAACATCTCTTATTTTTCGATCTGCAGTTGCAAAAGATCCATAGTAACAAAAGACAAAGGCCTTGTCACTGAGACTGGTTTCATCATGAAATCAGATACAATCTGTGTTTCATATATTCTTGCCTGCTTGTGTAAAATTTTCTGTCAGCTTTTAAGTCTCTTGCTACTTTAAACTGTTTAACCCTTGCTACATGTTTTTTTCCTTCCCTTCGAGAATTAGGGTCCCAGATTATTTTCCTGGTAGTTGTGTTTGTGTTTTCCTACTGTTTAATATTTTAAAAGTCCACATGGAGAAGCAATCTGTGACTCAGGAAATACGGATTCTGTTTCTACCTCTACCACTGGCCAGCTGTATGACCTATTTTTCTCTGTAAGAAGAGACAATGGACCAATTTCTTCTGGAGACATAGATGAAGTTCTCTAGGAAAGTTACCATGGTAGAACACAAAAAGGAAAGCAAAGCAATAAAAGAGAAGGCTAATGGAAAATCCAAAAACTGGGAAAAAATGGGAGATAAAAATCAGACCTTCTCTTTCAAGAGCAACATTTAAAAGTTTCAAGCTCATATTTTCCATGTGGATTATATTTAAAGTCTGTCCAGAGCCTAATTATCTGAAATACTAATATACCTTTGAGCCAGGTATGCAGAATTGTAGTAGTATCTCCATCCTTAACCTCCCCTCTTGGAAGTCAGGAAATTAGTTGATGCAGATTGCTGAACCTGAAGCAGGTGTAAGCACTGAGAATTCCTCTAAGCTTTGGGAAGCCAAGGAGCACATTTGCTTTCTGTTGGTAATGGGCTACACTCTGCAGCCTCACAAACAGCATGCCTAGGACTGGCTGTTCACATAAACAAGATGGAAACAAGATAAGTGAGTACTATCTTCGTGGTGCATTTCTTTCTGAATCATCTGGCAAATATTTACTAATTTAACTCAATGGGGAAATTAAGGTAGCAATTGTAATTGTTTGCTTTGGCATAAAAGCTCAAAGGAAAAAAGCCAATTTAGAACAAGTGATTCTGTAAAGTATGTGGCTGGGCCTATAGCTTTGAGTGTTTTAAGTTACTAGTTAATTTACACAGGTCAAGGCTTGTTCTGACTGAGTTCTGTGTCACATAGGAGGATCTTGGTGTCCTGCTGCCTACAAGGTCATCTCAGGACACCCAGCCTGTCAGCTGGATGGGTTTTGCTTTAGATTTTCTTTCCTGGTGAGCAATAATTAATTTAAAAATTTCTTTTGGTTGCATACATATTAACAGTGATAAAGAACTGCATTTTCAGTTAGAATTAATAACAATGATAAATACATACCAAACATATCAATGCTTTACAACACATCTCTAAGACAGACAAGGATTTAAAAAGACAAAATGGTTTATTTTTCTTGTGCTTATGCAACCTGAGAAATTTTAAAGCACCTTCTGCTCCTCTTTCTATAGTTGTAAGTTCTGAAGTTTTGAAAATAAAGTCTTTTGTGTTCTGAGTTGAGCAACATTATATAGAAAGTTTAGGATAAGACATAGCTTTCTCACTAGGGCATTAGTCACACCATCCTTTCTTAAGGTTTACAACTGAAAAGAATCTCAGGTGATCAAAGCATTCTTGTACAGTAGATTATCTCATTATGCAATCTGTTTCATAAAAGAATTGACCCCCATCTTCAAACTGGAAAAAATCCTAAACAGGATTTTTTGATTTGGTGCTTTTTTTTTTTTTTTTTCTTCTTCTTTCTTCCTTTCTTTCTTTTTTCTTCTTTCTGGTAAAGAAAATTATACATGGTATAACCAAGACTGTTAACATTTTTAGTCTGAGTCTCTCTTAAACCATACATTTAGGAAGATTTGGCACTCCTCTAGCTTTTGATAGTGTGTTAACCACCCAGTACTGTCAGGACACAGCAACACTGTTCTCATACACAACCAAAACATAGCAGTCTACCAGCTACTGGGAAGAAATACACTCTCTTCCAGCTAAAACCAGGACATCATCCTGGGAGATGTTTGTGAAAAACTGCTAGCATAGAAAATTCCCCTGCTCCAAACACTCATTATCTCTGAAGTGAAAGGACTTTTCATTTTGCTACTGTTTCAAATACAGTCAGGAGAATTTGCTCAGTGTTAGAACCTATTTAACGTTAAACATTGGAAGATATGACAGAGGGCAATCAAACACTTCAAGCCAGTAGTAAGGAGTAGTAAGCAATCTTCACCATATGTCAATACAAAAAAAGCAGAAATCACAAGTTGCATGTAAAAATTATCTTTGTCTCTTTTTACTTAGCCTTGGGAATATATGTTAACATTGGTCCTGATTCCTTAGGCACTTAAACACATCACTGAAACACTCTCTAAAAGTGAACAGATTCTTAAGTACTTCACCAGACTATATTTCACTAGTTATTTATTTCGTAAATCCTGTTTTCAGCACTGGCTATTTTTTAGTTCCACTTTGGAACACAGAAATTGTTTTGTTCAAGCTGGGGTGATTTCTGAAATGATAGACAGAGTTTCATTGTGCAATAGGCAGAATCCCATTAGGATGTAGCAATGCTTCAGGTTTTTACAAATGTGTTTTCCATAACAGATCCGAAAGAACAAAGTTGATAAGCATCACTAACATCCTTTTAAAGGCAGACTAAACTGATGTATGAAAGAGTTTTAGTTCTCTTTTCTACAGAATAAGGTAGAAGCAGGCAGAATTACCTTTTAATCATCAATGCTGTTGGTGATAAACCAGTAGTGTGTCATTCTCCCTTATAATAAAACTGATTTACTGGAAGATTCTAACTGGAAATATCAAATCTCTGGCTTAAAATGCTATCTTCTATCAGGCAGAATAACTCCATTGAAATGCTCATTTGTATCTTAAACTTCTGAGAAGAGTTAGGCCATAAAACAAAAGCCCAAGGTGAAGTTGACTAAAAGAAATCTGTTCTGGCAACTTAGAAAGATATGCTCTTTACTGATTCAGTAATTTTGTACAAATGAGTGGGTGAAGATCATGACATCTGATTTATATGGTGTTTCTTCTGTCTTACAATAACACAAATACTGTTTGTAGTGCAAAGCATTAGGATTACATAATATAACTAATTGTTCTGCAGTGTTATGTTTAATCTTCAGTCAAGCATCATTTGTGATTGTAGATGACTCACTGAATTTATCTCTTGCTCAAGTTTCCCCAGCTGTTTATTTTTATAAGAAGGAACTGTGTAGCAACTGTTAAAACAGGTATGTATTTGTTAGAGTGAGGAGGGGGATTTACAAAGCTGTAGCCCAAAGATCTTTCCTGTTAGCACCATCTGGAGCTGCATGTGCTCTTCTCATGGTGCAAGAGAAAAGCTATGCACCCCTTTGACAAGATTCTTTTTGTACAAATTCTTTCTCAGTGGAGCTATCTACAATAGGAGCAAAGAAGGCACAAGAAAACAGTAATGGAAACAGGATAATGGATGGCAATGAAACCTTTTAGGTAATGATAGAGGGAAGAAAAAATACCTATATTACTTCTTCTATTATACTATATTTCTTCTTACAAACAGCAGTCTGGAGCTTTTCAATCAGATACCACCTAAAGAGACTTGGTTTTGTAGTATGAAATGCTGCAGTACCTGTAAAGCATGATGCACAGTGAAATTGTGACTGTGAAAGGGTCTGTGAATGCACAAGGAGCAAACAACTTTCTGAGCTCTCTCACAGGTTCATATGCTCATATGCATTCATGGTGGGAGAGAGTTATGCCTCTGTGATTACTGAGTGTTGAAGAAAACTAAATCCACAAGAATCAGCTGAAGTCAAAGTTAAAATTATAATATATGTCATCCTTTTTATTGTGGTACCATAAATCATATATCAAACATCCTTCTCATCTCTCAACATTTTTGAACTAATTTATTATAATGAGTTTTATCATTACTATGCTTATTTTGGGGATGATAATTCGCAACAGTGACTACAAATGGGATCCAAATGGTGAATTCTTTTGCCTTCCTAGACTGGAGATTCTTATTAGGAAGACTCAGAATATTTTGGAGCCCATTGTTTTACAGACTCAAAATCTAGAATAAGATCAGAGTGCTCTGGTTCTGCATAACAGTTTGGACCCTCTAGAAGGTTAGAGGCAAGGCTCACAAACTTTGAAAGACACAGGGGTTGGGATTTTTTTGATTCTTCAGTGAAAAATGAAATTTTGACAGGTAATTGATGGCTACAGGGCTTTGGTGTTGACAGATAGATTCCACTGCTTCATCTATAACCAATCACATCACCAAACTCGACATTTTGTGCCGCACTGTATTTTGATTGTTTCTTTTCTATTGTCATTTATTGAGATTGCCTTGCTTTATTTAACTGTTCTTTAAAATAATCATAGGACCACAGAATGGCTTGGGTTGGAAGGGACCATAGATGCCATCTACTCCAACCTCGCTGCCATGGGCAGGGACAAATCTTAGTATGAAGTGGGTACTGGTATAAACACTTCACAAACAAAGTTTACTTTTAACCTCTTTCATTATTTTCACTCCTTTTTGATGTTTTACTTACTTGCTTGAGATTAGGAGATGCTGGTTTTATTGTGTAAAAGATACTAATGTTTTAACTAATTTTTTTAGCTTGCATTGGAATAAAAACTGCACTACACATAGTCATTTATACAAAAGCAAGTCTGATGCCTGTACATATGGTAATATTTATTTTGTCCTGAAATAAATGATTATGTAAATATTTTGTGTGGATTTTAATTGTGCGTGTTCATGTGTTTGTGAGAGGCAGAAAAACTCATATTAAGGTTTCACCTCTTGTTACTTCAGGCACATTCCTTCATCTCATAACTTTCTGAAGCAGGCAGCTAAAGGAGTCAAATCAGTATTGTTTATATCCCATATGAATGTTAGTAATACAAAGCAATGAAATGTGCTCCTAACCTCTAGCATATCTCTGTGACAATGTTACTTTCTCTTTCCCCCTCCTTTCCTCTCCCTAGACTTTTCTCTAGATTTTCTTCAGTAATATTTTGTTTATTCATTAAATGAATATGACTGTGAGTAACAGTGTACCCAGAGGAGATCAGAAAACCAGACAGGCTTCTCTTCTTACAGCTGTGGAACTGTGTTCAGCTTCCATGAACTTGTTATTTAAGCCCTATGGGGACATTTTTTCCAAAACAAGGCTATTTTTGACCCCTACTACATGAAGTATAGTTGAGTGTTTAAACTGCATGGCACACTGAAACCTTATTTCTTCAGAATCATTTTCATAGGCATGATGTTCTCCTCTTTTATCATGACCTGGGCAATGGTAATTTCTCACTACAAATGCGTGAACAACATTTATATTTGTTATTTAGAATTTCCAGCTATAAATACTGCAAACTAGGTCTGGGATGGTATGAAGCAGTGACAGGGAGAACTGGGGAACACTGTTGGTGGCAGATGAATTCAGCCACATTCATTTCTATATTCCAAAATTGTTTCCTTTTAGAATCTGGCACTTATTTCCCTTAGTGTTCTTTCCTCTCTTCCCTTTTTTTGCTTCCTAATTAGTTTCTTCTTTACCATATTTTAATAATTTTTCCCCATTCTACTTTTAGATTTCTTGAAGTTTTATTCTTAGAGAACATGTTTGTCTGTGGCAGATAGAGAGTCCCTGTACAGTATAATACCTTGCTCCCCTTCTCAGTAACTGGACAGAAGGGGTGGTGTATCAGCACACTCTGACTGCCAGAAGATAATATTTCTTACTAACAAATCTAACAGGTGCATTTGGTAGTATAGTTAGTGACCTGCTGGACAAAGAAAAATATGTGTAGCATGGTGAAATGATTTTTTATTGCCCTTAATGGAATCTGTCTTGGTTGTGATCTCTCTGGTGGAACCAGAGGGTGGATTGCATGGAGCATAGCTTTTCCATGTGTGGGTGCTGTAAGCACAACTGTGTGGAAAGGCATCTGAATGTTTCTGTGGAATGATATGAAGCTGTCATTTCCCCCGTGTAGTCAGTCTGCATCTATTAATTGGAAAGACTTAGGAGAAGAATGTCTTGCTCTCCCAGGAAGAAAACCAGAGGCTGTTCTTGGAATTTTTCTTTTCTGGGAACATCAGAAAAGTGCAGCGATAGTGAAACAAGTGCCAGATTTCATATTTGTGGCTGATACCATGCACTCCATGAGCCTGGTTATTTTGCAGAGTTCCCTCAGACTCTCCCCATGTTTTACACTATGGCTCCAGCCAGCTGCTGAGAGGCTGCTGCAGATTGCAGCCCCACAGCCCCCTGCAGCAGAGGACAATGCAGGGCTGGCAGCTGGGTGCTAGATATTTCAATTCTAATTTTAAAACCAGTGGAAACTGCAATGAGTCACTGGTGTAGATAGCCTGACTTAGAATCTTATTTTGTTCTGACCTTTCCCTTTATTTGTCTTTGCTGGCTGCTAATCTTGCTGTCTTTGGAATATATATGTTGCTGTCACCTAATTTTGCCAGGTGATACATTATGAAGTTTATTTTAATTGTCCCTTTAGCTGTGCTGTCTTAACAGCAAACTTCCTTCTCCAAGACTGACCTCTTTCTGTACTGTAGCCTTTTGTGTGCCTGTACTTTATCGGTTCTTTTATATTCTGATATGAATAACTCCTAAATTTATAATAAGATCTAAAGGATGGATTTATTCCAGGTGTCATAAACAGACATCTCCAGTAAACTTTGTCTGTTGTGTTGATAAGAACGTTAATGCCATCTTGGTTCCAGTGTTGATGGAACTTCTATTCTAACACCTCCTGTCCATCATCATTTCTTTTCTGTTTGTTGTGATTCATTCTCCACACTTGCAGACTGCATGCTCAGTGAGATGAAGCCTCTGCTGTTGATGATGGTTCTCTGGTTTGAAGAAATCTGTTGTAATTAGCACACACATCTGTCAGGAGCATTTAATTTATTATTGAGAAAACATCTCATCCTCTGAAAGAATAAAAAGGTTCATTAGAAGCACTGTGCTCAATGATACATTCAATTACAAATCATAACATAAAACAGGACGTAGCAGGAGCTGCATTTTTCTTGTGAAAATCTGCAGCATCCAAGGCACTACTTATGCATTTCTTGGCCTGGTTGTTTGGGTGACCTTGACATAGATGATTTGAATTTTTCTTCAGTAACATATCTTGCAATCAAGAAGGAAAAACAATTAAAATGGCTAAACACTTTATGATTATTTGTTTCTAATCAGGGAATAGAGGGGGATTAAGATTGGTAAGGAAGGTGTACAAGCAGTAATTGTCCATCTGTGCTGCTCAACTAGTTCATCTGCAGTGGAAATGAGACAAAAATTTGATTTGCAGATTCCTGATTAATTATAGAACCTTTGATGGTCAGCTTCTTGTACTTTTCAGTAATTTGGGGGGTATTTTTTGAAAACTAGATTTTGCAGATTCTTACCTGTGGCTCATCCTCTTCCAACATCATCCCCACTTTTTAATTGAATGTTCAAAGATTTCTGCTCAGATTTCCACTCTGTATCAATAGAATCTGAAGATGCTTAGCATGATTTGCCATGTTGTTATGGGGAGATAGGAAGAAAATGGACAAAATCTTTAGTACTACAATTTCCTCTGTTTGGTTTCAGCTCTTTCCAAATGCATGTATAACTTACAGATGAGTTGCTAAGGGCAGCTTCTTACCTCATGGATAGTCTCATTGACCTTGTAGGATGGCATCAGGTGAAAATTAATTTCAGACATTTGAAATGTCTCTAAGATCAGGACAACAAATTGCATCTCAGGCATTTATTTGTAAAAATAATTTTTTTGCTTGCCATGACAGAGTAAGAGAAATAGGCAGTGAAAGGAGTCATGTCTCACCTTTCAGCCTTTTTTTTTATTATTGTTTTTTAATATGTGCTAAACAGAGGAAATATTCTGCAAACTCAGAATCCTATTTCCAGTGAGATGCTGACCTCATTTTTTCCTCTGGGACAGGAACAAGAGGGAGAACTGTGTTACTTCACCTTGAGAAAAGGTCAGGTGCCTCTGACATGAATATTCTAAGAATGAAGTCAAAAGAACCAGTACATTCCCAAAAAGAAAAAGAAACAGGAAAAATGTGTCCAAAATATATAACCTCTATATTTATTTGCCAGGGAATCTACCTGCTGTGCTGAAAGTTTATTTTTATCTAGTCTGTGAGCTTCTTTCTGTGGAAATGGAACAGTCTTTATTCTCTCAAATATTGCTTTTTTGCAGCTCCTGTTTCAAATTCTAGATAATAATTTATTGTCTTTGACAGAACAGGTGGGGATTTCCTAACACTCAGAAAAATAAAAACTTGATGGTGTGATGTGCAAAATCAGTGGTTTTTTTTCTATTCAGTTTTATCATACTAACTCCATCCTGCTCATGCCTCAAGGTTGAGATGGGATTCATAGTCCTTCTCACACATTCTCTTTTCACCTTGCTCTTTATAACAAATACTCTTTTGATAAATTATGCAAGTATACATAGTCCATGCCTTTTGCCTTCTGTCTGGCACTCCATACTAACTACTAAGGAAAAGTGTACTCCTGTTGATTCCTAGAAACTCCTGCAATGGCAAGTGTGAGGAACCTCATTTTAACAATTATTTTCACAGCTATGCAAATAAGTTGTCACTGGTTTTCATCTGATTAAGTTGGTCTGTCCCAGGCTAACCACATCACTCGAAGTAAATGTAAGAGAGAGAAGGGAAGAATATGAATGATCAAAGAGATACTCTTTGCCAGTGTGTGTAACTGCCAGCATGTACTTGTTCTCTTTATGCTCCAATTCTGCCTATTTGGTCATGTCCAAATCCCATTCAAAGCAATAGGGTTTGGTGTTGGGTTTTTTTGTTGGTTTTTTTGTTTGTTTGTTTGTTTGGGGGTTTTTGTTTGTTTTTTGTTTTGTTTGGGTTTTTTAATTTTTGTTTGTTTGGGGGGGGGTTGTGTTTTGTGGGGTTTTTTGTGGTTTTTTTGGTTTTTTTTGTTTTTTGCATTGAACATAATACACTATAATAAAACGAGAATTTTCTTCTATAATGGCATTTTCAGCATCACTTTTTTTAGGAAGTAGGATATTTGATTTTACTTCTCTGAAGTGATATTTTGTCATTTAAACCCCCAAATTCCACAAGCAAACAAAACAACCAATAACATCATATTTATTATTGAATGTAATTTTTAAAAAGTGGGGTTAGGGTTAGTGATTGATGGTACAAATGGTATAAAGATCAGCAAGCTATGAGTTTGGTCGGTTTATGACTCTCTGAAGATATCACCATCACCAGCTGCACTCAGGTCTTCTGGAAATTCCCTTGCTGCCCAGGACTATTTTGAATCAATGCTACATGCTAATCACTTTTATTTCTGCATAACTCTTGCATCTATTTCTTCTTCTCTTGCTGTTTTGGAGACTGAGCAAGCCTTTCTCCCAGTGCTGATTCCATATTTGCAGGTATAACAGAGCAGATGGAATAGACAAAGGTTGTTTCAGCAGAAAATCACTGTTCCATGTTACAGTAATGAGCAAAAAGGTTTATGGTTTATGGTTGCCTTTTTTTGTGTGTCTCATAGTAGCAAGGTTGTAAAAAACATTCTGTCAGCTGCACAGGCTCTTGAGTCAGAGCTCATGCAAGGTGAGAGAAATCTCCCCACTAATTTCAATAGCTTTGTATGAAGCCTCACATTTAAGTTAGTCACCATGTAGATGTTTTTCAAACATTTAATCTGTCTTCATTAGTTGAATATCTTTCTATTTCTACTTCTTTTTATATCCACAATCTATCATGATGAGGAACTGTTATGTGTATACACACTTAGTTCCTTTCTGTTATGAATTTTGGTCTAATAACTCCTCATTGTCAGGGCTGAAGTTTTTTTCTTTTATATTTGTCCATGAATGAAAAGTCTGATATTCTGCAGCTCTGCTTAGGAGTGTGAGAGGTGAAACATTGTTAGGAACTTCACTCCCTTCATCAAATGAAAGAAGACTGTGAATAACCTGAACCTCCAAACATTCCTGGATGCTGTCCTAGTTGATGGAACTGGTGATACAGGAGTGCATAAAGGGCAAAGTCAGAAATGTGAAGGAGGCACTTAATTCATCTGCTTTATAATCCATGCTGAAAGGAAGGTGATTGCTTCTCTAGACTTGAGAGTATAACCTAGTCATCCAGATTCTTTACATTATTAGAAATAATGAAGACTGAGAATCTAGACCTCTTGTCTAGAAATCTGTCACTGATTTGAAGTGTAAGATAAATATGAATATACATACATACATAGACAAGTAGATATAGGGAAACATTTTTTCCCCACTCATTTTTATCAACCAGAGCTTGTCAAAACCAGTAATTAAACAATTAGCTAAGTTTTTAAAGCAAAGGATACTCTTTTTTCATTTGTTTTTACTTTAGGAAGGTGCTTCTTAAATTGCTACAAAGCAGAATCCTTGTCAATGCATGAAAGGATGGAGCTGCTGGATGTTCAGTTGTGGAAGTATTTACTGAGAAGGGAACAGGCATGGTCCTTTCTTAGGCTCCTCAATAATGTTATTCATGCAGTAAAACTGTCTCCTCTCTTTTATGTCTATAAATAAAAAACTGCCAGAAAATATGATATTTGTCTGGAAGACCAGAACTGTGAATGTGCAGAAAAATTGCATTGCTCTAGGGACACAAATATTTCAGAGCAGGAGTGATAGATTTCTGTCTCTGTAACCACCAAATGAATCTCTACAAACTCAAAGTTCAGGAGAATGATTCAAAGCTTTCAGAGAAGCTCTCTCTTGACTTCAGTGAGATTTGGTTGGTGTTCAAAGGACAAAATGGCCACACATTTCAGTTTTAGTGGAATTTCTGGTTATATATTACGTATTGATGTATTTATTGGAGTGAAAAAACAGTTCTCCCAGGTTTTCTCAGATACTGAAGAACTTGGTAATTTTGTTGTTCAAAGCAAATTTTAGTAGCAGTGGGCTGATGTTTCGTGCTTAAATTTAGTGAAGATATTAAATTACTGTGAGGAGAAAACAGTCTTGCATATAACACTATGATTAATCTAGTCCATGGCATTCTAAAATTATGCCAGATATTTATTTAGACAGAATAATGACAGAAAGGAGAACACTTCAATTATTAGTCAAGTGCTGCAACAAATATTGTGCCTAAAGAGTGTGAAGCAGTGGAAAGCTAAACCTGAAAGAAACTATAGGGACATCAATAGAGAGATCTCCCTGAAAACAGTTCTTTACCATTAAGTGAATCCAAACTAGGCTGGCAGACTCAATAAACAAATGCAAACTGAATGCACATTATTCTATGCTTCATTCATTACACTAGCTACTAGACAATTAGAATCTTAAAGACTTCTAGACAAGGTAACATCCTTGTCCACTGGCTTTGTGGACATATGCAAAATGCCTCTTTTGTTGACAAACCTGTGTGGTAGAATCTTGAGTGTAGTAAGAAACATTTCAGGTCAAAGTAGTTTCACCAGCTCCAGAATAGTAACACCATGCTTATGTGTGGATTTTCATTTGGTTCTATGTGTAAATATTCTTTAAGGTCTCTTGGACAGAAAATGAAATTTCTCTTCTTCAGGAAGATTATTGCTTTACACTGTGGAGATATGATTTTTAAAGCCTATGTGCAAATGTAAAATTCATTCTTTAATTGCAAATATTCTCTTAGTCCCTGTTTTCAAAAGGCTTGTAATTTACTCTGAAGTAAGTTATAATTTGTCTAGGAAAGAACAGATGTGTCAACATTGACTCATGTGAAAATGCACATCTGCTACTTTTTGTGTATTTTGCATGAAATTTACTCTTGGGTGCTCCTCATTCCTTCCTGGTGTGGTGTTGTCAACCTCTCATTGGCAGGGCAGGGAACCCAGCTGCTCATGCAGCTTACTGCCTCCTCAGCTAGGTAAGTCAGGTCCCACCCAGGCTGGAGCATGTGTTCCTTCAGGAGGATTCTGCATCCAAAGCAGCAATGTTAAACTCTTCCCATTTTAGTCTTCAAGCCAAGGCCCTGTCCCTCTGCTTGGCTTCCTCCCCAGAAATGTCCAAACTCCCTGGTCAGAAATAAACTCTCTGCCTTTTTCCTTCTCCACCTATGACCACCGAATTGTTTGTTCACTGTAATAAGTAATTCAGTGTTCTGCAGATAATTGCAGTCAGTGAAATTCTTCCCTCTCTTTACCAATAAGGGCAGGTTAGAGCTCAGCAACTGTTAAGTTCAGTTTCAAAAGGCAGTATTCTCTTTGGGAACAGCTCTGAATTTTGTAAGTCTGGAAGAAAGATACCCAAACTTTGTTTTTAATTAAGTCCTCCAGCCTGAGTGGTAAACACATCATATCAGTACAATAGCTGCAAAATGAAATGGAAAATAGCTGTATTAATGATATAAATATTTATTTCTGTAACATGGATGTAGCTATTTATTTGAAATATAAGTAGGAAAGGATTTTATGTATATATTGACCAGAAAGAGTTAGGGTTAGGGTTATTTGACCAATTCATATGGTTAAAAACAACAGAAAAATTTTGAGACAAACAATCCAATTCTTAATTTACGTAATAGTCAATATTATTCGTGTGAGTGAAAAGTCATTATCAGTTCTTCTGATTTATAGAACAAGTGGGAAGCCTACTGATGATGCTATATGAAAAAATGTCAAAAGCCAGTGGTGAGAACTTGCCATTGCACCTCTCTGCATTTATATGAAGATCTCAGATTGCTCTTGCAATTCTCTAACACTAAATAAACCACTAAAGTCATGCATAAGATTACAGACAAATTTTTAATCTGGAAATGGTACCTTTATCATCTAGGTTTGGTAAGACCATCTTAAAAGTTCTGGGAAATAGCTACATATGAAGACCAATTTGTCTTAGTCATGCTTCCACCTCTGTGGAGGTAGATACCAGATGGATAAAACCTAACACAGTCATGATTGAAATTCTGCCTTTTTAAATTATTCACAGGCTGTTAACTAGAACAAAGTAATGTGTAAGAGAATTTTGGCTATAAAGTATCTTCATTTTCATCCTGAACTCCAGAGGGCCTACCTAGTGTGGAAAAATGTGACATTTAACTTCCATTATTTGCATCATAGACAGCTGAAATAAAGACATTTGAGTGAGACAATAAACTCAGAAATGCTGATTTAATTTTTAATGTCTCTCCTGACATCAGTATTTTGCCAGAGTTTTCATTTCTGTTTTATATATGGACAAAAAAAAACAGGAAAAGAAAAATTTCTTGGGACTAGGTGTTTTGTTTTTTTTTTTATTGTAGACTACTTTACTCTCTTGGTAGGGAAGTAATCCTATTTCTGAGAAAGCTAAAGTGGCTGGATCTGAGTCATACAGAAAATTTAAGAGTCTGATAAGGGATAAAAATCTTCTGTGATTAATAAGGGCATGTAGTATAAGGACTCAGTTCTCAAAGTGAATTAATCTGAAAAATGATGATGAAGATTAAACAATCTACTCATACAACTAAACTGTTTTTGTAACAGCCTCATTCCTTGCTCACCACTAGCTGTTCCAGAATTAAATACCTACCTAGCTCTTTGCAAGTAAGAATGCATTAGCCTTTGGGATTAGTCTCGGATTAATTTAACACTGAAGAGTTGTAACTTTAACTCTACTATATACACTGAACATCTTGGTAGCTTGGCAGTTTCCAGTCTGTGACATAGCTTCTCATGGGTCTGTTTATCTTAGGAAAGATCTTAGAGTTATGAAGTTACAGTGTTATTCAGATGAGGCTTCAATGCCTGAAGAAGACTAATCTGAAAAAAAATATTACAGTCTTCCCTACATCAAGCTAAAAAGGTGAAGCTGAATTGTAGCAAAACGTTTTCTTTTTTTTGTTGTTGCTTTTTGGTTTTGGCAGGAAACTTTCATTGTTTTTTTACTGGAGCTTGTGAAAAACTGGCCAATTTGTTTAAATTAGAGTTTGAATTTAATAACCAAATTTTTGGCAATATTTCAATTCTGTTTTCAAGGGGAGTGAGTCAGCTTGTTAAAGAGATTCTGGAACTTGGACGTATCAACAGGAACTTCACAGAATTTATATCTGATAAGGCATCTACAGCTCAACTTGCCTACCTGCCTCTACTGTTTCATTATTTTCTAAATCAGTTAAAGATAATTGACAGCTTTACCTGCAGAGTTAGAAATTCTGTCTTATTTATGTACAGATTTTATTCATATAGTCCACAGAACTTAATCTGGACGAGCTATTGTGGTGGAAATCCCCAGAGTTAGCAGCCTTGCATCTGCTAGTAATTTTTGTGGAATATTCAATGAATATGAGACTGACTGAAATCTAAAGTAAAATAGTTGCATAACCTCTTTATTATGTTTGGAATAATGGGTAGCTATTACCATTGTTAGTTTGATTTCAAAGAACAAATCTCTCTTGAGGCATCTAGACAATTTCATTTTATCTCAGCAGCAGAATTCAGCTTTTATATCAAAGTGTTATGATAATTCCAGGAGGTAAAAACCAATCTGCAAAACAGCTCCTTAGAACATCTCTTTGTTTGAGCTCTTTGCCCTAGTGGCCATCAGTTTCCATGGATGACCTTTTAAAAAGGGAAGGCAATCTGTTTGGTTTGGGTTTTTTTTTAATATTTTTCATCACAGATCCTCTAGCTGTATGTCACTGTGTACAGTACAAGTAAACAAAAAAAGCTTTCCTTACCTAGTTTAATTTATAACAGCTAGAATCTCTATAACATGGCTTTTTTTAAACTGATTTCATGACAGATGCTCATTTTCCATGACTCATGTTTTGTCTGTTTCAGAAAAATGTAAGAAACATTCCCAAAAAGGGAGAGTTTTATACAAATAGAAATAGAAAGACAAGTAACTCTTCCTTACTTTGTTGTAATGAATTTCTGTCCTAATTCAGAATTTGCAGTAACACATATGACAATGCATCCTGATCTCTAAACATCATCCTGGGCAGGCAAATGTTGACAATGAACAGAAAAAAAGCATTGATCTGTGATTGCAAATAATATTAATACATCTGGGATACAGGGAAAAGCACTTATTCCATGAGTTATAGAGGGTATTTACCATAAAACTTTGAAGCCTATGGAGCTTTTTAGGAAGAGGATTTCCCTACCCTGAAGTCAAGCATTATCCTGGGAAAGAGCTTGTTGAGCCTTTCAGGTCTTTTTTTCTGTTGTTTTGTTGGTTTGATTGTTGTTAATTTTTTGTTTGGTTGGGGTTTTGCTTGTGTTTTGTTTTATTTTATTTTATTTTATTTTATTTTATTTTATTTTATTTTATTTTATTTTATTTTATTTTATATTTTATTTTATTTTATTTTATTTCATTTCATTTTATTTCATTTCATTTTATTTTATTTCATTTTATTTCATTTTATTTGTTGTTGTTGCTTGTTTCTTTGGTTTGGCTTGTTTTACCAGAGCTATACTGTGGATACTATACCTTTAATCAGTATAAATGTTTCACTTGCACAATGACAGCAGAAGCTATTTCTTTTTTTTCCTTTAGGATATTTCTGCTTAGGTCCTGGTCTGAACTCATATAAACTTGGGTGAGGAATTTGAATAGAAACCAGGCTGTGGATGTTAGTGGCACTGATGAATCATCTCTTCCTGTCAGTGCTCTGTGGGCAGGTATTCACTGTCATAAATCTTGAGGACCACTGCACTTTCAGCCCTGCCCAGGACATACTGTTCTTACATTGGAGAAATGGAAGGAGTCTGGGAGTGTGTAATGCAGTCTGACTCATTCTGCAAAGAGGGGGAGCCAGGAAGCAATGATAGGAAACAAGACCCTAACTTGTGGTTGCTGTAATATTTTCAATAAGCACTTCTATTTTTTAGGTAAGCTGTGCAGGTGGTCAGGGCTCAGGTGCCATACTCATTGCTGTCACTTTCACTTTGGGAGTTGTTCAGTGCTTGGAGCACTTACTCAGAGCTCTGTTCCTTGGGGAAGTACAGTCAGATGAAGTACTGAAAATTTGTAGCAACAGCATAGTCTTTTCTTGAAGGCACATATCTACCAAGAAGTTCATATTTAAAGAGGACTTATGGGGGCCTTCCTGATATAAACTCTTACAGAGACAGAGGTAGGTGCTTGTGGGGCCACTCGGTCATGCCCCTTTGCAAGATGGACAAGTGGTCCATGACCTGAACACTGAACACTGCCCTACCTGTTGGATTCTGGTGTGAGCCTTCGGCTCCCCATGCTCTGCTGCTTCCCAGTGATTCCTGCTCCTGCCTTGTATTCTGGCTCTGAACCCAGGCCTCAAATAGTGAGTGAGCTCTGCTCATTTCTGAAAGCACCTTACAACAGTAGTTGCTTCTATTGCCTCTGATTTCCCACAGAATTTAAAATTAAACTCTCTCAGTTCTTATCTTCAAATTAGTGCCTGGGATTTGGATGGCAACTGCCAGTGGTAATTCCTTTCTGTCTGTGTGCCCTTGACTACCTTTGCAGCAAGGGTAGAGCTGCAGGTGTGAAAAATTGCCTCTTTTAGAGAGAGAATTCAAGCAGAAGCTGGCCTTTGGCAGCTGAATGAAATGCCTCCCAGGTACTGAGATTATGAAAAAATCTCATTAACTTCTGCATCAGATGTAAAGATGTTACTTTGATATTGTTTTCACCAAAGGAAAGGAACAGCAAGTGGTATCTCTGGAAGAAAACACCCCCACTAAAGAATTCCCTTTCAAAGAACAAAACCCCACCACAACACTGAAGTTCATAAATTTTCCCTGGAAGAGGCCTGCTAGTCATGCTTCGTGGCACACAGGATTGGAATGAACCTTGAAATGTACAGCAAGAGAAGAATTTAATCACTGTTCTTCATTTTTTTGTTTTTCTTACCTCAGCCTCCACAGAAGTTTTGGAAAGGAAATAAAGAAATCAATACTATAGACCAAGACAAGACTAAAATGGAAATGTCTTGCTTCCAAATGAAGCCTGATATAAGTTATTTTGTTTGTGATATCGTGTTTTGATTTTAGATGTGAGCCTTTTGGTAAGTTCTATGAGCAAATATTTATTTCTGCAGAGTTACCCTGTTGGTTTAGTGTGTTTGCCTGGAAGGGTTAGGCAGTGTGCATCTTTGGGAAGGAGTCCCTCCAGTCAGAGTCAGGGGTTCTTTTGTTTGTGTGTTTGGTTGGTTGATTTTTGTTGATTTGGTTGTGGGTTTTTGTTGGTTTTTTGGGGGTTTGTTTTGTTTTGTTTTGGTTTTTTTGGTAGCTGTACAATGCAGGTTTTTATGAACCCCTATGCAATATTCTCTTTGCTATTAGTATTTTCATGCATTTGGCCAGCTACCTCAACTATTTCTGCTAATTTGGCCAAATAATTGCCCAGATAAAGTTTAGAGAGAAAATAGGAACATTTGAATTGTTCCATTTGACAATCAAATCTAAGAATAACTTCTGCTTTTTATTTTTTACTAACCTGTTATTTGAAGATTTTTTTAAAATAAGTTTTCTCAATTTATCTTTGTTAACTTGTTATCAGGGAAAGAACTGTCCATCCCTCCACTTTCCCATATAATTCTTTCCATATTAGGTTTGTATTGCCATTCATATCCCTTGGTTTTCTGTCAAATTTCATTCAGCCTGCTGTGTTTGGTTCTGTGTGTACTACAAATTATATTTGATATAGTATTGACTGTCAGTATACTGTCACTGAGGAATACTGGCATCTTTACAGCTCAGAATAAAATACTGGAACAGATGCTGTAAGATTAATTTCAGTCATGGACTCCTACAAAAATTTTAGGGAAAACCCCTTGGCTTGAAGACAAGGACATTATTAAGAATGGAGCTGTCTGGCTTGATTCACCAAAGCCACCAGTGGAATTTATTAGTGGTGTACACATGCTGAAAACTGGTATAATCTTTATAATTTTCTCAAAAAGGCTGACATTGAATTTTAAATAACCAGACAATGAAATTGAAAATCAATGTAAGTAAATGTAGAAGATATAACTGTATATTTTTGTCATCCTTAAGTCAGAAATTTATCCTGCCTATATAGGCATTCAATATTTCTATTCATATAGACTGTTTTAGCCTTTTCCATTTTGTTGGTAGTTATATTAGGATTATTATGGAGTTTCACACGGGAGATAAGCAGTTATATCCACACAGCAAAAGAACTTCTGCTCAACTAACTCACTGGTGGAACTCATAGTCTGTGTAGTGAGTATATAGAATTTTGGCATAGGTAGGCTCCACAACTAAGAAAGGAGGATTGTGTTAGGTTTCCATGGTTTGTGGCTGGCAAAGTCCAAGCCTAGGTGAGTCTTAAGTTTGACTGAATCCAACAATTTTTTAATTACAGAAGCTACAAATGAATTTGGGTCTACATTAGAGTATAATGAGACATGCATATTAAAAAATTCCCTGCATGGAAGAGCTTAAAATCTAAATAAATTGTGCAAACTAGGAATGAGGCCGTGATATTAATCCATTCTAGAGGTAGGGAATCAAGAGTGTGTGTATCTAAACTGTTGTTCTCTCAATCTGAAGTCCATTTGAAGTCCAATTCTCAATCTGAGAATAACATTTTGAGCTCTTGTTTGGCACAACTACTACATATGGTCATGATTTTTATTTCATTATTCAAAGGGAGGAATATTTAAAAGATATTCTTATTTGGAAATATGAAAAACCTATGATGTGCTCAAATGTTGTGGGCCATAGAGGTTGAAACACCATTTTCAGCACATGCAAAAATGACATATCAAGTTATGTCATTTGAAACACTATTTTATTCTATTTCAACTGGAAAATTATTAGAGGTGACTTAAAAATCGGGTAATTGCTAAAAAATTACACTAATTTTTTCTTCCTTTTTCACTCTTTTTAATGCAAATTAATGTGATTTTGGTTGTTTTTCATGTCTCAGCTCATTGATACTTGATTAATCATTAAATGAAATGTCTTTGATTTAGATTTTCTTGGGGAAGGATGATTAAACCATTTTCTATTCAAAATACAGAAACATCATGTAATTAAGACAGATAATTACATAGCTTGATTTTCAAGAAGCACACATGTATGGGGATATGCAGAACACCCTGTGTATTGCAGCCCATGGGCTGAAATTCATTTGCAAAAACAAATAAATCAGTTGGCTGAAATGGCTTCATTACAGGGAGACTTCCATAGGAAAAAGTAATGTTTTCTAATTATATTCTGTGAAAATTGCCTGTCCAGCTCTACAAGTAGCTATTTTCTCCCAGCTGTGGCAGGAAGGAATCTTGACATTTCACTGGCAATATTCGTATTTTGCTTTCTGTGACTTGAAGCTTTTGCTATTGTATATTTCATTAAAATGATTTTATTTTTGTCTGGGACTCTTGACCCTTTTGAGAGCTGGAACCTAATTTATTTTTTTTATTTTGCACCTGATGCTGTGAAGAGTTTCTGGTACAATACCTCCTTTTGTTACATGGCTGATAGGATGCTAGCTATGCATTTTATTCTAGTGCGTTGAGGTGGAATACATAGTATAGATTTTCCTTGGACTTCATCCAGAAATTAGTAAAAAGGCTTTAGTGACTGTGATAATAGTGGAAAACATATAACCTCTTATTTTTGCTGTATCATTAAAAACAGAGATAGTATTTTATTTGCCTCATGACCAGCAGTCTTGATTTAAGCACTAAAATGTATGAATTGGAGGGATTATTGTTCTTTTTGTTCTCTAAAGGACTCTGAATATTAAATTCCTGATTTATCTGAGGAGCTGTTAGGTAAGGCAGTTAAAAACAGAAGCTCAGCATCCTCATAAAGACATATCTGACCATCTAATTAGGCTCTCTGCTGTACTCAAATGCATAGTTTTTATTCTTTGCTTCTGCTCCAGTTTTATCTGCACTAGGGAAAACACTGTTTCCCTAGGCTCCTGTCCAAACTCAGGCTGCGATTGTGGAATATAAGAGATAAAATTTTAGTTACATTCTGGACAGCTGTGAATCAAAATTCTGTCCTCAATACTGTATATATGCTAGGACTAAATTATTTTCTTTGGCGTAGAACAGAGATTGTTTCAGATGCTTCTCTGTAATGTGGTTTTTCTTTGATGGAAAAGAGATAATAAAGTGTCTTAGTTCATAGGATTCTCTGTAGGATTTACAACTCTTGTGTTCCCCCCCCCCTTTTTTTTTTTTTTAAATTTGTGAGGAAGAGCAAATTGATTTCTTGAACAGCAATGTTAAATTTGTCTACAGTATAGGAAATTCTACTGTGCTTGAGATATCTATCTTACTTCTGGGCATTTGAGGCATTTTATCACAATCTCAGTAATGTTTGTGACTTGTGGGCAATGTTTTATTGGGGGAACAAGACATTACATGTACACAGTGGTATTATTTATTGTTCATTGGGCTATAGAAGTTAGGAATATAAAATGACCTATTAGATCATCCAGTCTTATTCTCCCTAAAGGAAAGAAGACCTCTGCAAGTACAATTGACAGCTAGATATATAGTCATGGCAAGAGTGCAATTACTCTAGAAAGGCAAACGTGCCATCTTAATTCACTGTCCCAAAGCATGCATTTGTATTGACCAGCTGATGCACTGTACTGACCAATGGGATTATATATATATAAACACAGAAAGTATTAAATAATGTTGATTTTATCTTTTTGCTTTTCCTTCTTGTCAAAACATGCAATTCAATTTCATATTTAAATAATAATCAATTATCTAGAATTTGCTTTTCTGGGAAAACCTCCAATCAGATGAGCAACAATTTCTCTGTAAGGGCTGAACCAGAAGCTGTCTGCTTTCCCTTGCTAATGAAGTTTATGTTCAAAAATGAGGACTGTAAACACTATTACACTTTAGTTTTAATGTAAGATGCAACCAGTACTTCATGCATGGTAACTGTGTGCTTTTTAGTTTATCTTTGAATGCCTCTTCTGCAGAAGGCAACATTAAAACGTTAATACAACTCCTGCTAGAAGAGGATAGATTTGTACTCATTGTAAAGAGGATGGATGGCAGTCTTCAAAGTATCTGAAGATGTCTCTCCACATTTATCAACAGAACAGTAATAGTAAATAAAGGACTTTCAAATATAAGAATAGGTACTCATCTGTCCTTCAGAAAGATCTCTCTGCCCCAGACCAATGGAGAATAGTCAAGCTGAAAAATTAATAATGAAAGTGTGCACGGGGAAGGTTGACACAAAGGGGAAAAAAAAAAATCAAAATAAAACTGAGACAAGGCTGAGAACTTCCAAAGTACTTCTGGAGTAATGAAACATATTGCTGTAAGTGGCTGGTATCTTATTTGTAACTCTGCAAGATTTTGTGGCTTCCTATTGGTAAGTGAATTCTGATAAGAATAAATAACTTTTTCTGTCTAAACAAGAAAACTATCTTTTTACCAGTAAGATGAAAAAACTGTCTGGCTTCTGTTATTTATTGAGTTGTTCTCTGTATTTGGGGAACGATTCAAGAATTTCACTGTACCTTATTTGTAAGATGACCTGTTCATAAAGGATAGGATAAAGAGAAAGGTATTTCTCAGCATGTGTGAGGTTGGCAGAATCGTGGCCTTATTAAGTGTGATGACTTCTGATATTACCTTATTATTGGAGACTAACTAGAAGTAAGTAGCTACTAAAAACATCCCGTGATTTTGAAAATAAGGTTTTCAGAGCATTACTGTCAGCATTTTTTCTCTTTATTTGTGTATGATATTAAAGCAAAGTTCACATAATGGTTACTGACACCATGGATGAGGATGGAATTTATTCTTGATCCCATTCCAAGACACATTAGGGGATGATATCCCCACTTTTATCTATTATTTTTAGGGGATGATGTCAAAACCGTTTTTTCAGATGATTTTTTATTTCAAATGCTGTCACCTGTGAAGAGAGTCTTGTTTGGAACTATGTCTTCAACAGCAGCCCCGTATCCCCACATTTTATACTTTGTAATTGCTAATATGCAAAGATGTTTGTGTGGATACCTCATGGAAACAATGTGGTGGCAAAGAAAGTGCATTTTGGACTGTTTGGGCTCAGCTGGTATGTGAGGCTTCAGTACCTACAGCTGTAAATCAGGATGTCTCTCATTCACCATGAACTTAGGAAAACTATTAGCAACTCTAAAATGGAGGGGAAATTAGAGGAAAAAACAAAGAAAATAGCCTCACCTCCCCAGACTCAGAAATTTGACCCTGCAGTCCTTTGGACTGTGTCTCTTTTTCACCCTTTCTGTACCTGGCTTTTTTTTCTAATTTTCATTTTAAAAGAAAAATATGCACCATACTAAAATTTGCTGTCATGTAAAAACCAATCACATCAAGTCTATCATTTCAGTTAGGTCTCCTGCTTACTCATTTCTGAAGCTCCTGGCACAGGAGCAAATGGGAATGTAATTGGAGTTTTGTACACATGATGACTGGAGGCTCATACTTTAGTTTGAGTTTCTTTCATTAAGCTTAATAAATTAAATTTGGATAGTAGTTTTAAGTGTCTCCTGCTCCTGATCTGTCTGCTTGAAAAAAATGTTTGTCAGCTGAGTCTGGAAGTTTGCCAACATTCTTGCCTGCAGCCATTGTTTTTGGACAGTGACACAACTCTAAGGAAGAAACCTGGCCAAATACAGATGCTAGACTTAAGACTGTCAGCTTAATCAGCTTGATCTCTCCTCTGTTTAGTCACTAGAGAAAGAGACATCTCTAGGGGATAATTAAGGTAATCTAAGAATACTTGCAGATCTTTGATCTTATGAGGAGCCCGCAGCCAGCATCTTCAATTAGGAGGCTCAAATTCTGGCCAGGGGCCCCCTTTACTCTTGCTTTCCCACTACAGTGTTCTCTCATTGTTCTCTCACTCACCTTCTTTATATTGCCTGAAGTCCTGAAGAGAATTCATTGGTAAAAATATGCAGAATATTTTTTTTTTTTAAAATTTATTTTATTTTTTTTTCCCAATTCAAGAACTTGGCCTGGAGTGAACAGTCATCACAAGAAAAATCCTTCTGTGTTTGTCCTGGTTTGGGCCAGGATAAGGGGAATTTTCTGTCTTGTACTTTATCTTTCAGCTAAGTCTCTTGTACGTAGCTGCACTTGCTGAAATTAACAGCAAGTGTCTCAGACAGTGTCTGCTTCTGGGACTGATAACACTCCATGTTTATAGTTCCAGCTGGAGAATGGTCTGCAGAGCCAAGGGCACTGCTCAGTTCTGAGGAATATTTTGCCCTCCGTAAGGAGAAAAGGAGTAAAGAGGTCACACTGCAAACCTTCCCTTAGGGAGAAATGAACAAGATAAATGACCAAAATTGACCAAACAGTATTCCATCCCATACACATCATACTCAGTATAAATTTGAGGGATCACGAGGGTCAAACCCCTTCTCACTTCTTCTCCTGTCCCTGTTTTCTTTGGCATCCTGGGAGGATTCCATCCATTCCTCTGCCTGTGGTCCTGATCCATGCCAGCCTGAATCTGTGTGTTCCTGCCTCCAGCTCCCGACTGCTGCTGACCCCAGGAGTCCAGCCTGGACTTTCCCAGGGCTGCCCTGCAGCCTCGGTGGTGACGTGAGAGTTATTGGGGGGAAAGGTGGAGGAATGTGGTATCAATTTTCCTGTATATTTGTATACATTTAGTAATTTTTCCTTTTTATCATTACTGTTTCATTCAAGCTGTGTAGTTTAGTTTCCAACCCATAAGTCTCTCTTCCTTATTCTCTCTCCTTTCTTTATCAGGAAGGAGAGGGGGATCAATAGAGAGCATCTGTCATGCGGTTTAATTGCTGGGTCAGAGTTAAATTGTGACAGTGTTCTTACAGGCTTGATTCCAATACCAGCCATGTTGTAATAACAAAGCTTCCAATTATAGGAAGAGGCAAAGCCTGTGGAAAACAAAAGGCATGTCTGTAAATTGAGTAATGATCTTCACTTCTCTGGGGTTAGTGGAAGAAAGTAAACCTAGCTACTGCAGGCTGGAACTACTGGCAGTAGGCTTTTAACCTTTCAATTAAAAATTACCACCAAGACAGAACCCACTATTTGCTGGGTAAGTTTTCCATTACAGCACAAATAAAAATATGCTGAATCCTTGGCTTAATAAAAGAACAGGGAAAGGAAAATGAACTCTTAAAAAATTCATTAAAAATTCTGTGCTAAGATCACCTCAACATATGTACTAAGATCACCCCAAAATATGTACTGAGCATTATGTAAATCTAGTTGCCTAATTGCACCATTTTTTAATGTGACTGAAAACTTGCAGGAAGCCTTATTTAAATATGTACATCAATTTTTATTACCTTTATAAGTGACAAGAACCCATGCAAAGCCATAGGAGGTGATAAACACATTACTGGATTACATTTCCCACTACGTGTACTCATATATCATGCAGGGGTAGGACCACAGCATGACAAGTCCTTTTACTTCTAGCTGGTGTCATAAATTTTCCTTCTGAGTGCTAACAGCAGAGAAGGGTGAGCACAATTCATTGCATCTTCCCAGTCATACAGGAATTTCTGAATTGCAGCAGATCCAATTAGTCTCTTAAAATCTCTGATGTATTTACTGCAGCTACTGTAATCTCATCACAACTTGAATACCAGCTGTGCACTGTCAGCAGTGAAGCCTGTTGCCTGCAGACTCCAAATGTACAATAATATTTTTTCATATCACAGAATGATTTTGGTTGGAAGGGACCTTAAAGATCATCTAGTTCCACCCCCCCTGCCACGGACAGGGACACCTTTGACTAGATCAGGTTGCTCAAAGCCCTGTCCAACCTGGCCTTGAATACTCACAGGGAGGGGGCATCCACAAGTTCCCTGGGAAACCTTTTCCTGTCTCACCATCCTCACACTAAAGAATTTCTTCCTAATTTCTAACTTCAATTTATCCTCTTTCAGTTAAAACATTGTCCCTTGTCCTAACACTACATGCCCTTGTGGAAAGTCCCTCCCTGTCTTTCCTGTAGGACCCATTCATGTACTGGAAGGCTGCTATAAGGTCTCCTAGGAGACTTCTCTTCCCCAGGCTATGACTGCTTTCTGAAGGTTTATGTTGGTCTGTAGGTCCAAGACTTCACTCAACAACAAGCAATACTTTATTATTGTTCCAATCATGGAGGAAAATTATTTGGCTTCTTGATCAGTGCTTTGTAAGGAGGAATCCCGACCTGTTTAATAAAACAACTGAGTAACTCTTTCAGATGGTGTCTAACCCATGGCTGCTGCCTTGCTGGGAATGACTACACAGGACAAAAATTCAGAAGTTGGACAGGATTTCACATTTACTTGTTTTTTAGTTCCTGGGGTTTTCTATAATTTTACTATTGAGGAGAAAGAAACAATAACATTGAGACCTTTCTTTCTGTATGTGAGAAATCAGTGTAATCTGTGATGATGAACCAAGCAGAGGATGGGCAATTCATATTTTAGCAGAGGCTGAGGTGTGGCAGCTAAGAATTGTTTTTAAGTGCTGACAGACTCTTACTGACAAAAGAGAAATCTGTTGTCTTTATCACCAGAGATGGGAATTTATCTGCCAAACTTCTTAAAGAAGCAAAAATTCCATTAACTTCAAGACTGGGATTTTACCATTGTGTTTATAGAGGACAAAAGAAGTGAAGTCCCATTGTGCAATCACACCATAATCTATGTAGTGAACAATAGCATTAATTTTGAGCAATCAGAAAGTTAATACAATATGAAAAAATAATGACAAGAAAAAACAGGTTTATGCTAAGGGTATACTTCAAGAAAGTATTTATAATAATAATGATTTAGAGACTGTAGCAGACTTGAAAATCCCCAAGAAATTACATTTCTACTTACAGATTTGTGTCAGTTGGAAAAGGATACAATAAATTCTTCACACCAAAAGGATGATATAGTTGTCATTTAGGTAAAGAATTAAATCCATTTTAATAGAGGAATTCCTACTGAATCTGTCTATTTATAATGTAGTTTACATGATGTGAAACACAAACCCCCACCAAATCTGATTTTATCATTGTGTCAGTTTTAATCTGAATATCTGCATTAAAATCAATATCAATAAGATTACTTAGCTTTAGGACCCCAAGTACACCATGTTGTTAATGTTAAAATGAGGTAAATGAGCTAACCTTGTATAAATCTGTGACATTATGAAAAAAAATCTGTTTGACTCTCACATCTTTACCTCCCTATGGTCGTTCAGTAGTTCTCAAAAAAATGAGCATTTCAGACTTTTCAAATAAAGAAATTTAGGTGCTGTTTATTCATGATCACACTGCTTACTCTGAAAAATTCCCTCCTGAAGTAGTGCTGTTTGCAAAGAACTTTTATCTGTATAGAAGTACAGCTTTCTTAGTACAGTAGTGGGCCAAAAAATTCATCCATTCTTAAAAATATTAAGTATTTTCTTTAGCATTTATTTTCCTTTTCTTTGTGATAAAATGCTAATTTGTTATGATACTTTGTCAGTATTTCCATTATAAAGACTCTGGCTTTGCTGTGTTCCATTTCAAAACATCGCTTGGTTTCAAGAGAAATCTTACTACACATAGTTCATGTTTTCAGTGAATAGTTGAGTCATCACTCATTGCAAAGACTCCAATACTTAAATTTTGCTTTTCTAAGAGATGTATGAGGCTACTTTTCAATTTCAGAGCTGATATAATGTCATTGAATTCAATAGAATTACACCTGGATCCCATATTTTATACTAAATCAAGAATATAATTTTCCTCTAAACATCTTATCACTTTCTTTTAGGTCACAGATTTGAAATGCCTAATTTTTTGTATATTTGGCTCAAGATACTTTCTGCCTAATTCTCCAGACACACTGAAATCTCTAACTCCAGTCAAAATCCATGGGCTTTCAGATAATCAAAGTCTTAAGCTGGACATTCCATAACTGTGGTGCTGAACATCTTATCACTATTTTTTTTAAATTTGGATCTTAACTTCCAGTTTTTTGCTTGTGCTGCAAGTTTTTTGCAAGGGGATAGACACAGTAGAAGCAATATGAGGAATAAGGAGTTCAACTTGGAACAATCAAACTGTAAAATGATAGAAGCTCTGCTCAGGGGAAGAAATAACTGCTTTCATCCTAATGTGCTCTTGCTCTGTCTCAGACTAAGCTGGCACAGTGTACACAAGGGAAAAAGCTATTAAGGTCACTTAGGAGATACTTATTTACCTAAAGGTGTGGTTTCATTAGGATGCTAGAAGCTCCAATTGAAGTATATCAAGGTAATCTATGATGGCAATTTATTCTCAAGATAGAAGAGAGACCTTAAAAATAATGGCTTATGCTTACTTAGCAAATTTCCCTGTTCCACCTCTTGAGAAAGCTGTTGTTTTAGCCTTTTCATTAAATCCAATGAGAGAATGAAAATGATGGGATATGAATGAAATTACAGGAAGAAACAACCGAGGGTTCTTTGTGGCTGTATCGAGTGAAGAATCCATTAATCAAGAGGTGTTACTAGGTAACTGTGGCTCCTCAGCCTGCTGGTATCACTGAAGCAAACAATTAAACATCTTGGCTGTATTTTCTTCTCTTTCTAACATCTATAACTGTACTTGAGCTTTGAAAGTTTTTTCTATATTTTTCCAAGCCATGTTTCTGATGCACAAAACAAACTCAGAGTGGAGGATTTGTACATACATTACGGCCCTTATGAACTTAGGAGGAAACTTTTAAGCTGTCTATGAAGCTTTGAATCTTAAAACCCAAGGTACTGTAGGCACCTTCAAAGAGTAAAGCTCTAATAAGTCCCTAGATATATAAGTAGCTGTTACAACAAAAAGATTTAGTCAAGTTGAATATAAGAGGATATGTTGTTTTCACTACAGCAGTCAGCAGGATTGCCCAGGAATTTCTGCTGCTTGCCCATTTCTTTCAGTGTTTGAACAAAACTAGTGACACTAAAATGAAAGGTGTTTCTATGGAAGGCAACAATTTTCAGTTTTGGATGTACAGATTCTGTGTCTTAGATAGGAAAATATGTTTCAGTTCTCCTGTAAATAGGAAAATCTTTTAATTGCAAGGAAATATCTTGGGTAAATGACAGGAATAGCTCTCACTTTAAAAGTCTGGAGAGAAGCAGGCCATTTTCTGTTTGGTGGTACCCTGTGTATTTCTGGTAGTGCAGGTTATTGTCAAAGAAACTGCACTTCTCAAAATGATACATTTTGACTTTGTCAACTTTCTACAGAGGAAAAAGGCAGAGTAGCTGTTTCTCACAGTACTTCTTTTGTTGTTAGACACAGAGGATTGATGCTGCAAAGACCTTGTGTAGAAGTGACAGGATGGTTGTGAGCATTCCTCTGCTGGTACTCTTCCATTGGTGCTATTGCAGTCACATCTAGCACTCAGTGGGTGGACTGGAAATGCTGCACCAGATACAGTATGAAAATAATAAACTGAACAGCTATAGGCTTTTACTATGTGAAGTGTTTCAGGAATATTTTATTGCTTCTTTATATTAATTAGTAGAGAATTGTAGACTCTATTTATAACTGAATGGTACATAGACAATATCATTGCACTGCACTGAATGAGCTGGGCACATTCCATAAGCTCTATCTCTTTTAAACTGTACCAGATTGTTGCTAAAAAACCACTGATACTATGCGTGTACTACTACCCTGTTAACTAAGAAAATGTATATCTCCAGTCAAACAATGTGTATTGTAGGACTATTTGAATGTTACCTATCTTCACAGTAATTCCTATGTAACTTGGTTCTGTGGTTGAAAAACACTAGAAAAATGAAATTATTTTGGAATTGAAAGTAAGAGAGAATGATAAAGTGGTTTGGGTTGGCACGGACCTTAAAGATCATCTAGTTCCAATAGGACCTTAAAGATCATCTAGTTCCAATATCTCTGCATGGACAGGAACATCTTCCACTAGACCAGGTTGCTCAAGGCCCCATCCAGCTTGGTCATGAACACTTCCAGGGATGAGGCATCCAAATTTCTCCAGGCAACCTGTTCCAGTGTCTCTCCACCATCATACTAAAGAATTTCTTCCTCATTTCAAACCTAAATCTTGCCTTTTCTAGCTTAAAACCATTACCCTTTGTCCTATCAGTATGTGCACTTGTAGAATGTCCCTCCCCAGCTTTTCTGTAGTCCCCCTTCATATACTGGAGGGTCACTATTAGGTCTCCCTGGAGGCTTCTCTTCTCCAGGCTAAACAACCCCAACTCTCTCAATCTGTCTTCATGGGAGAGGTGCTCTAGCCTCTGATCAGATTTGTAGCCCTCCTCTGGACTTGATCCAAGGGGTCCATGTCCTTCTTTTGTTGGAGGACCTGGAACTGGACACCATACTCCAATGTGGGTTTCATGAGAGCAGTGCAGAGGGGGAGATTCACTTCCCTTGACCATGAATCTTTTGATGAAACCCAGAATACAATTGCCTTTCTGGGTTGTAAGATGGATTGTACATTGCTGGCTCATGTTGAGCTTCTTATCAACCAGCACCCACAGATCTTTTTTCTCAGGGCTGTTCTCAATCAATTTCCACCCAGCCTTTATTTGCTCTTTACTGCAACTCTTTGAGTACAGCCATTCACCAAATTCCTTATGCAGAGCTTTAAGTTCACAGGATATTCATTCCCATGCTAAACTAACTCTAAACATTTTGTTAAGAAATGTCTACCATAATAGTAAAGGAAAGAGGGAGGATTTCTTAAAAGTGTGGTTCCAGGAAGTAAAATAAAATACTGAAATTACAAGTCATTCTTAGTACTAGAAAAGCTAAACTCAAAAGAGCCCTGAGTGCACTTCAGCTCTCTAACAGAGCAGCAAGAGTTGGAAACCACTTCCCAACATTAAGTAGAGCAGTGGTGGAAAGCTGCAACTACTCTGAAGTTGTATGCCATCACCCCATGAGAAACATGATACAATGCATGATATAATTCTCTGTGAAAGCAGACTCTGTGAGTTTGGCAGTCCCCTCTAATCCCGAAGCCATTTTTCCTTTCTTTTAGCATTTAATTCCTGATTTTAAGTGAATGCACATTTTTAGCAAAGGTACCATATGTCACCAAACACTCCATTGTATTGTGCACTAAGCAAAGACAATGAGAGCAGAGTGTATTGTCTCAGCATGGGCTAGACCATGGGAAGATATCCCACATTTTATTCATCAGCCATGTTTTGTCATGATTTCTGTAGGAATGGAAGAACAAAGTTGTTGTTATGGTTATTTAACTCATTTAGCAATATACTCACTGCTGGGTAATGATAATTCTCCTCATCCACATCCAGGTGAACAGGATTCAGTTTCAGACTTAACACCCTGGGATGCTTTGGTGAGAAATTCAATTCCTGTCGTGGACAGGGATGTATCTGCTGACCAGAAATCAGTCTGAGACTGCCCAACCATAGTTTTGATAAAAAACTGCCAACTTCAGTTGCATTTGATGTGATGTCATAGAAGAGATATGTGTCAGTTACTAGTCCTTGGATTTTCCTAGCTTCTGGCAAATGGCTCTTGAAAACCAGTTAAAATTGATTATTGTCTTCCAGGGAGTTATAGTGTCTCAAAGGTTTATCATACGTGCTTTAGGTGCTGTACATCAACTCACAGAGCATGATGCCTTTCTTAAAAGAGACAGAATGTTGGCAACACTTTATATCTTGACGAGTCCTAGAGGCCCAAATGCTGGAAACAGGATATTTTCTCTCTATATTCTGATAGGTAGTGGCAATTTATTCCTAAAAGAGCAAGGCTTATAAAGATACTCAGTTTTTTTTCTTTAAAAACTGAACAGTTACCTGGGTAGGATTCATATTAAGTAAAAACAAAACAAAACAGAAAAGCAGTATTAAAAGTAGATATTTTCAGTGAGTCAAATTAATTAAAACAATCAAGATACAGGACTGAGCATAAGGAAGAGACTTCTGCACCTAATCTTAGTTGGTCCATCTGATCTAGGGAACAGCATTTAAACAGTCTCTGCTGTGGATTCACAGTCTATAAAACAGGAATAGTATTTTACCTGAGAAGATTTTATGTCTTTCATTTCAGCTTACCAAAACACTTTTTGTATCTTAGATGGGATAAAATCTAAAAATGAGAAATCTAGCTTCCTGGCATCATGTATTAGCTGCACTAACATACAGTCTATTCTATCAAGCACATTCTCTTGCTTTGATCAGCAGCTGCAAATACATTATTCCTATTTGACATCTTCTTCCCTGTTCTTATTGAAAAAAAGTTTCTTTCCCTGCATTACATATCCTGAATACAGTCTTCTGTTGGCTTATCCATTTATATCTCACTGATGCTACCAGAAGCTATATCAAATAGACAAAGTTGAAAATTTTTAAATTACACACTTGTTAGCCCTCATTAGTGTGTTTATGGCAAACTAGTTTAAGCTGAGCTTGCACTTTATTTGCATTTAGTTTCTACTGGCAATCGGATTTTGACAATAGGGTTTTGCTGGCAGAAACATTCACAAGAAATAAATGTTAATGCTACATAGAGGAATATTTGCAGAATGTTTCATTTAGAAAAAGCTGATGTTTTGCTCCTTCAAACATTCATTTGAGAAACAGAGTACTACTGACATATAATATTTATGCAATATATTACAAGCTTTAAATACTTGTAATCAGTTCCCCGTGGAAAGAGTATTCAGACAACAACTGAACAGGAAAAAAATGTGATCAGTTCTGAAGAATATGGAAATAAGAGAAAAAAAATCTGTATCTTGCAAATTAGTTTGTCAGCTCACAAAGTAAAAGAAGCAAATCTTTTCTCCAAAGGCCATTTTATTTGGTAAACTTTTGTGGATTTCTGGAATTAACAAAAGGATGGATTGGAATTTTCTGTCAGAAAAAAGTCTGAGTATGAACTGCTCAGCAAGGTGCTGCAGTACAGCAGAGCTCCTTGTCATTCTCCTCTTGTTTCAGCCTTCTGTTGTGCTACTCTCTTCAGTATTACAGTGCAAGATTTTTTGTCCATTTGATTAAGAATGAGAAAGAAACCACTTTGCATAATCACTAGTTTCAGTTAAACCACAATTTATGCCAGAGTTGATATCTTCCAGAAAGCTGATTTCCCTTCATTTTCTCAATGTATACTTGAGCTTCATTATAAAGAATTTGCAGCATCAGAGATGAGAAGGTGCTCCCTAAGTACAGATGATGACTACTGTTTAAAAAGAACATGCTATCTGTTATGTCACACAGAGCATTTTGATCAGTTTATCCAGCACTATTTTACCTGGTTTTGTGACAAACATACTGTTTCTTTACTATTTCATCCAAACTGGGATGACATTTACCAATTTATCTTATTCTTCGTGTACTGCAAAGAGCTGGAATAAGGAAAGAATTTCTGGCTGTCATATTCTCTTCTATTCTTTATTCAGAGACTCTCAGTAATGACAGTGAGACTTACAGTGATGGTGAGAAGCAATAGCAGTTCTTCATTAATATTTCAGTATTTAGCAGAGTATGGCTTGGAGGTCCTCATCTGCCTTCAGTCATGTTAACTGAAGGAAGTGAGACTTGTATGCACACATTTGTGGTAGAATTTGGTAAAAATTAATAGATTCTTACTGAAATGCTTTTCAGAAACAGATCTTGTTGCATAAAAGCTGCTACCCTTTCACTGGAGTGCCTGATAAATGTGTCAATAAACCATCTGGGCTCTTTTCTCATTGTGAATGGCTCAGTGAGCCCAATTTTTCCTTCTGAATAAAACAGACTGGTCACCCACTGTTGCCACAAAATCATCCATTTTACTCTTCCACCACTTTCTGCTGACTGAGTCCACAATTGTGTAAAAGTAGCCCCAGCCTCTCCCCCAGGTAGCATTCATTATCCTGCTCAGTCAAGCTTTATGTTTCCTGTTGAGCCCTGGAGCTAAGCAGAAACCAGCTTGGTTTTCCTCACCAAGTAAAGAGCATTAATACCAGATAAGTCACCCATCAGACATGTATTCCATGCTCACTTCTGTTCAGTTTGCAGATACCTTGACAAGATAAATAACACTCATCTGAAACAGGCTGCTGGGAGGGAAGGATGACATAGTTGCTGCTGCCTTGTCATCTTTGGAGTATGATAGGAGTGGATTAGGGCGTATCAGTCACACAGTTATGTGCAATATATGGTGGGTTTTATGCGTGCAAGTAAATAAACCTGAAGGTTTGTTGTGTAAACTCAGTGTATAGTCCTATACGTGGTACCTTCTGGGAGAAGCTGTTAGCAGTTTGAAGTTTTAATTACTTGTAACTTAAGTGCTTGAAAACATCTATTCTGAAAGCTATTGATTTTGTCTAAATTACATAATTTAGTTTTTAAAAGTTACATAGATTTCTACAGCAGCTCTGGTTACATTTTTCATTTGCATGACTAGGTCATGTATGCCTTTGAAAAACACTATTTTATAATATGGAAGCAGCAAAAGGAAGAATCTCTTTCTTTGTAGGTTTTTATTGTTAGAATCTTAAAGTCTTCATATGGAAGGCTACATCCTTCTTAGAAGTAAATAATTATATTAAGGTAAACTGTACAAGAAGTCCACAAAAAAATCCTACTCTCACAATGCTATTTTGATGTGGCACACATTCATCAAATTCTGGTGTCTCTAATTAGCACTAATGAATTTTGCTTCCCCAGTGAACCAACTAGAGAGAACTACACTGTCTTCACATGTAGCAGATATTGTACTGAAGGAGCTGCTGCCTACTTTGCACAGCTTCCTGCACATGTACTGTCTCTGCATCTTAAATTTTCTAGATAAATTAAACCCAGTGCAGAGTCACTGGCTGTGTTGACAAAGCCTGTTTTTTTTCCCCCTAATTGTTGGTACTTTTTTGCTATTATTCCTAACTGAAAATATGTTCCGTAATAAAACAGATAACTATTTTTGTCCCAGTTCCATTTCTCTTTCAAGATGTTCTGTCTTCTATTTTTTAGTCATTGCAGTATTTTTCCTCTCTGTTGAAGAACTGCTGTTACATGTGTATCACTTCAACTAAAGTGCTGAGAAACACAAAAGTCTGCCACTTCTTCACAAATAGGAAGTAGCTTGAAGTCTTGTGCACTATGTGTTGCCATTGCCTTATTGCAATATATACAGGGTTGAAATTGTGGTAGAATGCCTTACCCTGTGGTTTCAGGGGTAAAAAAACCACAGATACATTCATACATCAAGTGGATGTGTCATGTTCAGATGTCCATCTTCAATTGTCACTCTAGAGAATGATGGTAAGATCTTGTTTGACATTTCCAGTCTCCCTTTCTCTCACCACTAACCAGAGCAAACTATTTAGCATGAGGTCTTTTTTTTTACTGGGATTACTCTTCTGCTGGTTTTTTTCTGTTTTTTCCCCCTCTGTTCTGGATAGAAAGTCGAGGAAGCAAAAAAATAAAATCATTGGCCAAAGTATACTGAGGCAAAGAAAGTGTTGGGTGGGNGTACCAGCATCTATTAGAGAGCACATTAATACATCCTTGAGAGCAACTCAGTAAGTCAGATTGCTGCAACCTGTTAGCTAGAGCTCAGATTACATGAAAGAAAATACATTCCAGAAGAAGAATACAAAATTTCCAAAAAGAAAATATTAGTGCTACTTTTCTATCTTGGTGTCTAAGGGAAGGCATCAAAATCCATGTTGAGAACTAAAATATATGACAATAATGTCAGAGGTGTGGTTCTATACGAATAAATATGAATGCAAGTGTTTGATTCTCATCTTAACTACATACATTTAAAAAGTTCATCCAACACTTGCAGTCAACTATTCAACCAGTTCTGTATCTGACACTGGATACTCTACAGCACTGCCAACTCAATCATGAAGGTCAGCCAAAAGAGAGCTTGAGAAGTATCTTCACAATTAATCATGATGATTTATTTAACTATTTTCTACTTACACATTTGGGTGCTTTGGGAAATTAATAGCATTGATGGTTAGTGTAACAGAAACTGGAAAAAATAGGCATCTGTGTTAGCTTTGGTACTTTTTTGCTAGCACTCATGATATTGTTTAGTGCCTATAGATTTTTACATGCCCCGTGAAGGAATAGTGTTTTCTCACAGGCACACTGTTTGGCTTATCCTGTCTGCAAATCTTTATTGACAATAAATTATGGAAGGAGGGTGGGTTTCTATCAGATCACATAAGTGTATTAGGGAAATATGTTTCTTTTAGTGGATAGTCATATGAGGTCTTGTCAGAGACAATTGTGTACTGATGCACTCCTCTAAAAGACAAGATATTTGCATGCTTCAGAAAATGCACATTAACAATATAAGATACAGAGTTTCTCAGTTAGGTGACTTCAGGGTGCTTGCTCTTTCAGTACTGCACATCAGAGTGATAGCAGGAATGAATTAGATAAAACAAGAGCTGTGACTGTTACCTCTAAACCCTCAGCAAAAAGCTGACACAGACTTGTATTTAATTACCAATCAGCTTGCACTTTTGAGGACTACCATCCCTGTGTGTACATTACTCATTTTGTAACTCCACCTGTGCTCAGTTAGGCCTGGCTGTCCTTGAAGTTTCCTCATACCAAATCCTCTAGACTTTCAGGGATAAATCAGCTCTTAAAAACATTGCTCGACTGTGCTGAGTAATACTTGATTACTAGGAACAAAAGTAGCTACAGAACAAAAGCAGAACATAGCAATGGCTATGAGAAACACTATATTTACCAGCAAATGTTAGTGCTACAACTAAAGTTTAAAGTACTACCTACTTTCTGTTCCTCAAAGCAATGAGGGATCACAGTTGGTAAGCTTTTGTTAAATGAATTTCATATTTCCAGTTTGAATTTCCTAGTAAGAGGAATTCTCCTATCTAAAGGTATGTACCGTTTCCTTATTAATTTTGTATATTTTACCTTGAAAAAAGATTTCTTTAAAAGTTTAGGAGAGTGTGGACAATGTTCTATAATGGGTGTTCGTGTGGGCTAAGTTATCATCCTCATAAAGACAAACTGAATTCTCAGCATTACTGAAACACAATTGTTGATTTTTATACTCTATGAAGCTTTTATATTTTCTGAAATTTCAGAAGCAAAAATAAAATTAAAAAAAACTTCCATCATAGCACATCATAAGTAGGCAGGATTAATTTTATGTTGGTATTGCAATTGTTAAAGGTACTGGGACATGAATATGAATAATGAAAGAAATAATTCAAGTTTTATATCTGTATTGTGAAAAGCAATTAGAAAGTGGCAGTATCAGGTAATGACTGTAAAATTTATAAACTGTACTAACCAGAGAAAGTCAGGAATTGAGACTTTAGGTTTTTGCACAGTTATGACTGTATTCCTACTTTTGCTAGTTTATTCTTTGAATAAGAAAGACCTCATGAAAATGTGAATGAGAAATGTGTAGTTGTACATATGCACACATATGTATTAATTGGATGATATAAAAAAGGCTGGAAGAGCATCAAGATACCATCTCATTGACCTTTCCTAGCCTGACATAATTCCCAAATGATTATACAACCATCTTCAAAGTTACAGGGATTCCTCAACCAGGCAATTGTTTAGACCCCACCACTCCTACTAGAAGGTGTTTCCTAACACCTGTTTGGAATACATTTTGTTTTAATTTAAACTTATTATTTCTGTAACTCATGATTCCTAGTAAACTTGCAGAATGTTTGTTCCCTTCTGTTCTAAACCACTAAGTACTTGATAAATATTTGTCCTTTCTTTTTCTCTCTGTAGAGCAAATAGACTAATTTATTTTCACTACAGTAGTAGATCATTTTGTGACCCCCCAGATGCTGTTTTCTTCTCTGCAGCCTTTTCAGTTGTTTTGTATTTTTTCTGCATTATAATTCCCCACAGTCAGCCTCATAATTCAGGTGGGGCTTTGCCAGCGTTAAGTAGAGTGAAAGAAGTGATTTATAAGTGCTATAGACAATAACTGGAAATAATTGTGGGCAATTTCCCACAGTATATCTTTGTTGTTGACACGTTCAGTTTCAGAACTATGTTATATCCCATTTCTCAAGGAATTTTTAGTCTTTTTTTATGTGGTTTTCCTTCTTCTGAACTTGTGGAATAACATTCAATGAATCAGTGAAGGAGGAATCTAGTGGACTGCGTGGCCTCAGCTGCACTATGTATTTTCATTTCTGCACTGATAATGCCTTGCATTGTTACTTTGTTCAAGGTCAGGGTGCCTGTGTCTTTGAATGTCTTCTGAGTATTGGCTTCTCAGTTTTTCTTCTTGTTCTTCCTTTTTACCTGTTCCTAATATTGAGTATTTACTTTAAAGAATTTTCTAACCATGTGGTTATGACTTTAATACAACTTTTTATTGTTAGAATTTCACCTGAAGGCCTCAGTCAGAACTTTTAATAAAGAAAACCTGAAAAAGTAACTATGTTTGTTTTAATTTTTTTCCCTATGCAAAGTTTCTAAAAGTTTATATTAGCTAGTGGCTAGTACAGAAAATGAGGTGTCCTTAAAAGAGAGCAAAACACTGCCTGCTCNTAGCTACAGAACAAAAGCAGAACATAGCAATGGCTATGAGAAACACTATATTTACCAGCAAATGTTAGTGCTACAACTAAAGTTTAAAGTACTACCTACTTTCTGTTCCTCAAAGCAATGAGGGATCACAGTTGGTAAGCTTTTGTTAAATGAATTTCAAATTTCCAGTTTGAATTTCCTAGTAAGAGGAATTCTCCTATCTAAAGGTATGTACGGTTTCCTTATTCATTTTCTATATTTTACCTTGAAAAAATATTTCTTTAAAAGTTTAGGAGAGTGTGGACAGTGTTCTATAATGGATGTTCATGTGGGCTAAGTTATCATCCTCATAAAGACAAACTGAATTCTCAGCATTACTGAAACACAATTGTTGATTTTTATACTCTATGAAGCTTTTATATTTTCTGATATTTCAGAAGCAAAAATAAAATAAAAAAAAACTTCCATCATAGCACATCATAAGTAGGCAGGATTAATTTTATGTTGGTATTGCAATCGTTAAAGGTACTGGGACATGAATGTGAATAATGAAACAAATAATTCAAGTTTTTTATCTGTATTGTGAAAAGCAATTAGAAAGTGGCTGTATCAGGTAATGACTGTAAAATTTATAAAATGTACTAACCAGAGAAAGTCAGGAATTGAGACTTTAGGTTTTTGCACAGTTATGACTGTATTCCTACTTTTGCTAGTTTATTCTTTGAATAAGAAAGACCTCATGAAAATGTGAATGAGAAATGTGTAGCTGTACATATGCACACATA
>JAAWXA010000011.1:8823793-8971178 GCA_038090715.1 Florisuga fusca
AGTTATTGTCTATAGCACTTATAAATCACTTCTTTCACTCTACTTAACGCTGGCAAAGCCCCACCTGAATTATGAGGCTGACTGTGGGGAATTATAATGCAGAAAAAATACAAAACAACTGAAAAGGCTGCAGAGAAGAAAACAGCATCTGGGGGGTCACAAAATGATCTACTACTGTAGTGAAAATAAATTAGTCTATTTGCTCTACAGAGAGAAAAAGAAAGGACAAATATTTATCAAATACTTAGTGGTTTAGAACAGAAGGGAACAAATATTCTGCAAGTTTACTATGAATATGATTTACAGAAATAATAAGTTTAAATTAAAACAAAACATATTCCAAACAGGTGTTANCTGTTTTCCTTTCTAGTCTGACCATGGGTTTTGTTTGAGTGTTTTTGTGCTGTCTGGAGAGGGCTCTCTTATTCCTCCTGTACAGAATGTTATTCATTTTAAGTTTAAAACAGCTTTTAAATATTAAAAATCTTAAACACCTGAAGGTTGAAAGCTAGCTCTATGCCCTTTAATTATCTAAAGGAATATAATCTATGATTTACTTGTCATCTTACACTGTTGCAAGCATGTCATTTGTTCTTGTAATTCAAAGTAAAAACTACTTAATAAGATGTTCCTACTTGCTATTAATGTTTTAGGTAAATTTTTCTCCTTAAAATGCACTGCTTTTAGAGGTCGATCAAGTGTTTTTGTAAGCCACTGGTCAACAATACAAACAGTGATAGCTCATCTGTATATATCACTCTCTTTGAGGGGTTGTTTTCTACTGTTGGAATATTTTGTTGTACAAAAGAGGAATTTGATCTACAGAAAGGATAAATCTTGGGTAAGATCAACCCAATTCTCATCTTGCTCAAACTATGTTTCTTTTCTTTTTGTCTTAAATTTATCTATGGAAAAACTTGGTGCCAAACAAAGGTTAGATATCATGTTTAATGCAGCTGCTATGGATAATTCACACTGGAGAATCAGTGACTGAATAGAGTCCTCATTCTGTGTTTTCTGTAGTGCAAAATCTAAGCTGAAGCTGTTTGGCACTTCTTTATACAGCAATGAATGAAATCAAGGGATAAATAATTAATGTGGTTTTCTCTTTAGCATGAAATATGGTGATTACAAAGGGAAAAGGACCTGTAAGATGCGGGTAGATGATTTTGAAGGGAATGAATGTTGCAGAAAGGATTAATCAAGAACAGAAGCTGTGATACAGCAGATATAAAGAGCTTTGCAGAAAAACATAAGGTACTCAGTGAAATCATCCTAAAAAGGGACACAGGCAAAAGTGACACAATAACACTGTGGAATGCTGTGTTTCTGGAATTTCTAGAGAGAAGGATACAGGTGATCAAGAGAAAATGGACCATGCAGCTCAGCTAATGCCCAGAAACTACTGGAACCAGCTTCTGTTGCCACAGTAGTCACACAGAATTGTGCTTAGTCACAAAACAGGATATTGAGAATAAATTTATACACTATAGAAGTTACTTATGTGATGGTGCTCATGTTACCTTAAATGAAGCTGCACTACAGCAACTCTATTAGACATACACCTTAACCATATTTAGGCCATATATATACATATAGAATGATAAATATAGGTACACTAAATATATATACCTATATATATACATCCATATAAATATATATATATAATGATTGATCATAGTGTTTCTTCAGTGAGCCTATTCTTTAGTAAGCACTATGGTTTAAAAGACAAAAATTGGATTAAATTCTATTGCTCTTGTTGCTCATGCATGTTAATTTTTATTGAATTCTTAGTCTTATGAATTATGTACATTCAGGTCATTAAGCGATAATTTTTAATTATTGTTGTTCTTTTAATTGCAGAGCCTCACTGTAAGCAGTGCTGAAACATCCTTAAATTGGGATGAACTGATTTAAATGCCCTTTAAATTAGAGTATTAACCTATGAAAAGGAGTGTTTTGAATGGTGTTTATTCTTAGAGTAAAACCACATTTCTGATTTCCAGTAGGGTGGCATCAGTGCACTTGTTACACAGACTACGTTTCTTTTTTAATTTATGGTGAATGTAAGTATATATAAGTATAATGCAAATGAACAGAACTATTGCAAATGTTTTGCATGGTTCTAGTGAACACTGATTGCATTACAGCAAGCAAAAAATTCAGAGTTTGAAGTTGTTGGCCTATTTGCTATCTCTTCTTAACGGCTTATCAAGTCTTCAGCCTTCTGGATTTGTAGACCTTCCTGATAGCCATCACATCTTTGAAGCAGAGCATTTGCAGCTGAGCACTGTCATAGGCTGAATCAATATTTTATCAGTTCAGTAAATGTTCTTATGTGTAAGTACCTGTCAGAGAATTTCTTTGTTTTCTAGAACTTCAAGCTTTGTCCATTGTGTTTGCACAAAAATCTTTTTTTTCTGAACTATTTTTATATAAATTAAGCTTCTGATTCTGATGTGGTAAAGAACGAATTCATGAAGCAATTTGTCTCTGACCCAGTTTTCAAAGTAAATTCAATTAATTTTTCATGCTGAAATGACAGAGTTTGTGATTACATAGCTCTGTGTTTGTAGTACCTTTTGACTTTGGTTTTCCTTAACACGGCTGTTTCACCTATACTTAGTATGACATTCAGCTACTATGAAGTTATTTTAAATGCCGTTTAGAGACTTTCTTGGAAGGGACTTCTGGAAGGCATTATAAGCTGAGCTAACTGCTCAGTCAGAACAGCTCTGGGCCTTTTGCACAGGGGTTCTGAGGCCGCAGAGGGATTCCACAACCTCTAGGCAGCCAGGCCCAGTGTTTAAGGACTCTCCTCATGGGGAATTTTTTTGGTTCTATTTGGAATTTCCCTTTCTCCAACTTGTGGATGTTGCTTCTACTCCTTTCACTGTGCACTTGCAAGAAGATAATGGGGTTTTCTGTGCTTTTTCTCCATAGCCATACACTCAGTAATTGATACTGCAGTGAAATCCCCTCCTCAACCTTCTCTTCTTCGATCTGAAAAGATGCCACTCGCTTTGCTTCTTCCCATATATCATATTGTCATGGAATTATGTCATGTACCTCAGCCCCATGGTAGCAATCCACTGCATTATTTCTAGGCTTTCATTTTTTCTTGTTGTTGAGAAGTCCAAAGTAGACACAATGTACTCAAAAGGATGTAATATCCACTTACTGAATAGCACATCTTTCAATAGCACAGGCCTGGTGGACAAGATTAATATTGCCTCATTGTTACCATCTAAAGCAATTTAAACTACCCAAATAGACTTCTAAAATCAGTGAAGGAAGAAAATTGCCCCAGAAAGTGATTATCACATCTGTCTCAGTTATTTTAGAAGGAGATAAGTTACTTGCTGAAGGTGTTTCTTTCTCTTAATTTACTGTTCAAGAAAACTGGATAGCTGGACCAGCCTGGACACATCAGAGACAGATACATTTAAGGTAGGGTGGATCCAACCTCTATGCTTTTAAGATCTTCATTGTCTACCAGTGTTTTATGTCAAAATATAAATATTAGCAAGCCACAACTTGGCTCTCAATAGACAATTCTCCTGTCATCCTCCAAAAGCTGGGGGGAGCATAGCATCCTCTTATCTTTTGACCCACAACTAAGAGGATTGGCAAAATTGCATTTTCCTTCCAGAGTCCTAAGATTTTCAACTTACTCAGTTTCTCGTCTTCCCACCTGAATGAGCACGGGTTTGTTCACTTGAGAGAATACTTACTCTTACTCATATTTTTCCACTTGAAAAGGGAGGGGAGCAGACAGCTGGTTTGACAGGTAAAACAGAATAGGCTAGACTAGACTACTTCAGTTGTGAAGGACCTACAAAGATCATCTAGACCAACTGTCTGATAGAGAAACAAAACTTCATTTCAACCCTTGTTTGAACACATTGATTCCCCAGAAATAACATGGTAAAAGAAGCAGAATATTGATCGTCAGCTTCTGGCTGAGAAGTGAAAAGGGACTTTTTTAAAAAATCAGGCATGTCATTGGCTCAGAAAGTCTCTAAAGTCTTACAATGAAGAAAAAGAACAAAATGAAGCAAACACTGAGAAGCATAAAGATCAACTATAGACCAACTATAATTGAAGATTAAATTTAGTCTTTTTTTGTAGTTTGCATTTTGCTACTCATTTTGCTATTTCCACAAATAGCATATAGGAAAAAAAAATGGATTGTGCATCCAAAACTATGTGGCTAAGGTAGTTGCAACTACTTTTTTCTTGTTTGTAATATCAGACAGGTCTGCTGAGTATATTGTTTTTCCTAGACACATAAAATTTTAGTCAATAGTTAATTAGTCATGTTGGTAATAAACAATGATAGGAATTTTTTTTGTCAACTCTTCAGGGTGCAGTGGATATTTTCTAGTAGATTTTAAAAAATTCATCTATTGCTGCTTCTTTTTTCTTAACCCCCTAAAACTCTTACAGCCTGTTTTTTAAATTGCATCATCTGGAGTGAAACACACAACATTATTACTCCTGCCTTGATGTTGTCTTGAGACTTGTTGAGAATCTTCTCCTCAACATGATAACTAATAAGAATGAGTTCTTAACTCCCTAAACCAGACTCGTATCATGGTAGACAGGAAATACCACATTTCTGTGTCAGGCAAAAAACAGTTCTACCACCTCCAGCCTGCACAAGTCTTCTTCACTATGCATCTGACAGCACTGAACATGTTTATTGACTTACTGCTCCCTTGTTCAATCCTTGGCTCTGTCCTGATGAGGCGCTTAAAAGATAATGTATGGTTGTATTGTGGACAAAATGGGAGATTAGCTACCAACTGCCCAGTTGTGATAAAAAGCAGAACTGCTTTGCACTTGATTTCTATTCCTTCTAAAGAACATCTCTTGCTTATCACGTTAAACTAAAGTGGGATGAACTTGCTCTAAATCTGGGGTTGTCAAGCATGCCTCGGATAAAAAGTAGGAAGTTATCAGAACTTTGAGATCTGTATGGAAGTACAGGCTCAGCTCAGTTTTATTTTGTGGAATATGAGATTGCTATGCTCTTTTTCTCTAAACACAGATACCAAATCATATTTTTATCCCCCACTGAATTTAATTAAGCAGAAACAAAGAAAATGTGCTCTACTCCATCAAATCTCTTTATCTGGGATTTCTCTTCAAAAGTTATCACTGTCTTGTCCCCTGACAACACACCTCACACACAGCAGCAGTTTATCAGATTTTTACTATCTTTTAAAGGATCACTTAAAGGGGCAATGCCAATTTAAAAATGTGTTTTCTCAGTTTGTGAAATTACTCTTAGTTTCAAATAATGTCTAATATTGTTGAAAAGGAGAGAACCAAAAGAATCTGGCATTTATGTGTAATATGTTTTACTTTGTGTTTACCAGATTCTTTGCAGCTCCCAGATGTTATTGGAGGCCACACAAAACCAAAGGAGTGATACACTCATTAAGGGATAAATAGGGAAGTTTGCCTTTTGCAGAAAATGAAGTGCAAATATCTTCATGGTGAACTGAGAAAAAAGACAGTATAAGCAGGGTTACAAATGCTGAGGCAAAGAAATAAATGGAGGTATGGACAGCAAACAGGTAGACACTGAGTAGCTTAATCTAGGAGGAAAATAAGGAGATTAAAAGGGGATGAAAAGAGTTATAGGGTTGGGGCCATCAAGTTGGTCCCTTTCCTGCATCTGTGGTGGGAACTGTGGGGTTTGAATTTTGACCTTATGTGAATATTTGAACTTCTCTGGCCGTATAGAACTTGAAATCTGGGGATGTGTGGCCTTTGATAGTCTGAGTCCTTCACTCTGCAGGATACCCATTTCAGGTTCACCTTCACTATAATTAGGAGACTGGACAAGTAAAAGAAGTTCTCAGCCTCGTCTCTAGCTACATAGAAAGACTGTCAACTCTAATGTCACTCCCATGTCAAAACACAAAAATATAAGAAGGCAGAATTTCAAGGAAAGGATATTGTTATGCAGTAGTACTTACTGAGACAAAGATAACTATTAAGAATGAAACAGAAATAATCCTGAAATTGATTAATTAGTAATTGTGCTTAAGTTGTGTGTACTGACATCTGGAGTATTGTATGAAGTTTTAAGAAGTAGGCAAAATGTAACAAATTTCATTTTTTATACTGGGACATAAAAAATTGGAGCTGTTTAGTCTGAAGGAATGATTAATAAAGGAAATACATCATAAGAATTCCAGATAAGGAACATTGCAGAACAGTATTTTGTAGAGAGGAAATAATTTTTCTTCATTTTAATGAAACTGGGCAATAATGATAATTAAACTCATAGAAGAAAATAAGATTCATGATTAGAATGCATGATATTGCTTATGGAGAACTGAGTCAATGGTTATGGAAAGGAGTGGTGGCTTGGGTTCTTTGACTCAAGCTACTGTCAGTAAGACATCACAGAATGCTGGTTTGGCACTAATATTTCATGTTATACTTGTTAAATAGGGCTAAGGCTCCTTCATGAAATTAGTTTCCAACTTCATAGATAAAGCTAATAAGGAACAGGTTCTCCCCAGAGACACAAACTCTGAGGCAGACACCGGATCCTGACACTTGGGTGGTCAGTCTGGGAACAGTCAATGGTCAGTCAGGTTTGTTATTGTCTAAGTGGGGACAGAAAGAGATCAGCAAAAGAAAAAGCAGCCAGAAAAAAGCAGCTACTTTTTTTTTTTTGGTTGGTTGGTTTTGGGTTTTTTGTTTGTTTTGTTTTGTTTTTTTTTCAAAACACTGTGAATGTCATCTCCTCGTCTTTATGTGAGAGCCAACTTAGTGGCACAGGAACATGCGTAATTCTTGTGATGCCTTTGATCTACACAGCAGCATCAGGAATTATCTCTTTCCTGACATCCTTTATGAGTGTTCAAAAGTTACAGTTTCACATTGAAACATCCATGGATTTTACCCTCCTTGTTTATTTGAGTAGTACTCAGAGATAATACAATTTCTTTGAATGCCTTGTCTCTCACCAAGGATGAGGAATCCAAGATGGATTATTATTCTAAATTTAAATACCTGTCCTGCACTTTGGCCTTTCCCACCTCACTTCCCCTCCCTTATTATTCTTTGTTTCCTTCATTTTTCCATCTGTTGTGCTTCTTGGCTCTCACTGAGAGCTGTTCCCTCAATCTCTTCTGCTTTTAATCTTTTCTATCCTTCCCTGTGTACTGTGGTCACTTCAGCACAGTTGCATGTCTACAAATCAAAGCAGTTTGGCATTCCAATAAAACAAAGACATAACTATATTTATCCATGCATAGGGCATTCTGAAAGCCATGGAGAATTCTTGTTACTCTCACTCCCCTGCCAGCACAGTCCTTAGGACTACATTTAATTTCAACTGCTACAGGGAGGTTCAGTTCACAATATCCCTCCGTGGCCTTCCAAGAGCATCACACACATCAACCATCAACTAACTGAACCCTACTGCCCTACAAAAAAAAGTTGACTGTTTTGACTATCCCTTGGGTTTTTTTAGAGGAACAAAACTGATGCTCCCATGCATCAGTAGCATAGATTTTTCTGACAAAAGCTCACTATAACCATCAGTTATTCTGATATTCTCTCATACATGAAAACTGAGACCACAAACATGACCTCAGCTGAGAATACACTCAGTACACACAAAGCCTGCACTAGAGAACAAGTTCCCTCTCCACATATTCACTACACTTTGCAAACATTAACTAATTAGTTAATCTGAGGTCCCACTTAAAACCAAGATCCTTTTTTTAGAATCTGATTTAAAGCTAATTAATTAAGATGAGTTTCTGTCTTATTAAGCTCATCATAATAAGTACGTTATTTTGATTAGTCTAACGCTGCACTCTCATTTTATTACTCAATTCAGTATCATACTTGATGAAAGAGTAAAAATTGCTTGTGGACAATTTCAAAGAGAATAAGAACATCAGGGTTCAAGTTAGCACTCTTCAAACCAGTACAGCAATTGGATTTCTCCATACTCTGGGATATCCAGGTTTCTTTTTCTTGGGAGTATTATCAAAGGCCCGTTCTCCCATCTTTTATGTCGAATATTGCATCCAGCTTTATTTGGCTCTCATAACCTTTTGGAATATTCTCTCTAAGGAGCCAGTGCTTCTCTATATTTCTAGCCTCAGAAGCACAAAATTCCCTCATAAGCAATATTTGAAGGGAAACCTGCCTAAGCTGTATCAAACTTCAGTTCTGGTGAGGAGAGAAATCAGAGAGAAAGGACCAGCTTCCTTGTGTATTAGGGGCACTATTTTGGCAGCAAGTTGAAACTCCAGAGGCTGCTGCAAACTAAGCCCACCAGATGCTTGTCTTTTTTTTTTTTCCTTCCCCCGCATATATACCCTTTCAAATGGACAAATTCTCAGCAATCTTTTACAAACTGTCCAGTCTTGGTAAAATAAGAAAATTTCTAGTGTTTTTTCTCTGTCCTCATGTGGCACTGGGATGCACGTTCCAAGTCATACGCTGCTTTACACTCCTCTACTGCTTGTTGGAAAGGAGCAATTAATGACTGCCCATTAGAATTTCTTTCCTTAGGAGTAGCTTTTTGCTTTGCAAAGTCCTAAGCTTACCATTAGAGTACTTTTAACATAAACAAGATAAAAGACAAACTCTTGATCTATCACCCTAGGAATATGCAATAAACTAAATCTAACCAGCAGAATATTCAACATCTTTACAGCTTCTTAGATTCATAACTTCCACCTAACTGGAAGCTTCAAATAGACTTTGTGTAAAGCTCATTAATACATCTGTGAGAGGAGCTCTGTTACCAATGGTAAAGCATTCACAAAACAAGTTACATTTCTGACCTTTGTCAAGGGAGACTTTCAAAATATACTTAAAAGGCAAGCCTAAGAATGTAAGTCTATAATTTTCAAACACAAAAAAATCATATATTTAGATCAAGGTTTTAGAGTTTCCCTTGGACCAAACATCACTCATGCCTCACTGCTCCATAGGTGATAATTACTTCATTTTCTGTATGCTCACAGGAGCTACAGAACTTGCCTCCCTCTTTTGCTAGGTTATCACCCTATCTTACAATCCCTAACAGCTACCTCTTTTTTTTTTTCAGACTGCAGAATGTAATTAAGTTAAACTCAGAGCAATTTTTCACAAGCTATTTGAAGTTCATTATTTCTTTTTTCTAACCTGAAGTCTGTGCAAAAATGATTGGTTTTTCAATCTATATCAGATGGTCTAAAAAAATACAGTTCTTCATTCAGACTGTGACCACCTTATGATTTCTCCCAATGGAGAGATCACTAATTTTGAGGTTAAAATGAAGTTGTGGTGGTGTTTTTTTTGTGGTGGTTGGGTTTTTTTGTTTTTGTTTTTTTTTCCTTTAATCCTAATTTAGTTATGACTGTATAAACCAGGACTCTTCAATTGGAGACCAGCAAGACAATTCCATCTGGTCTCTCTTCTGACAGTACTTGTATATAACCTCTAAATATTTATTTTCCATCAGCTCAATTACTAAACTGTTATAATACAATTTGACATGCAATTTGCAATAAAACCTAGAGTAAGACCATCATCTGACAAAAACTGGAGAGAGGAATCTTGTGAAGTTGCTGCACTGGGATGAAGCAGCAGCATTCAGCTAATACTTTTTTTAGTTGTGGAAGGAAACTTAACTGGTAAATAGGAAGCTGGAAAACTCCTTTTTTAACCTGCTTGCTATGCATTTATGTTTGAGTGTGAATATAGCATGGCCTACCTTAACAGCAAGAGTGTTGGAGAAAAGAGTGAAGTGTCTGTCATGAGCAATAATTGTAGTTCTGAGGTGGAGGATTGGGTTGTCTATAAAGCACTGGGAGTAATATGTGGCTAATAAAAAAAGACTAGAGATATAGATCTATACAGTGACAGAAGAAGGGGCAGGAAAAGATCCCTGTGCCTAAAGCCAAATTGTGTGGATGGGCCTATGTCTACACTGCCTCAGGCTGCTTCCTTCTAGAGCACAGAAACTATTTAGCATTTGGCCCACCTGGTACTACTGTAGTCCTAAAACACAACTGATTTTTTGTTCAAAGTGAGTGAAATAATGCAAGGGGTGTTCTACATTCCACCAAAATGTTGCTTTTCTTGCTTGATATAGTTGTTTATGGGAGGTCCTGAGGTGTCCTGGTTGATGAGGATGGGATGGTGGAGAGAGACAAAACTGATGCAGTCTTATGCTCACTCTTTTTTTCAGAGCAATGTCTGAGGTGAATTAGAAGATTCTCTGGACAAAGCTGGTCTGAAAAGTCCAGACATAGCCTGTGGGAGAAAGAACAGCTAAGTGTTATACAGTCAGGGGTCAAGCACTTGATTTTGGTTCTTTTCATTTTACCATTGCAGACATCCTTGAAGTTCCTCTGCTAAGCAATTTTACAGACAAATTGTTCAGAAAACAATGGTCAGGAACAGCATTGGAACTACCTAATATAGCAAGGCTTTGCATGAGAGGACAGTCAAAGGGTTGTATTAGAAGGAAGAAAGAAGAATATTTGGATCACAGGAAGGAAAGGCCTATTCCTGTGAAAGAATGTAAATAGAAGGAGAGATGCAGAGAGCTGTAGAGGAAGCCAAGGGTAAGCAGAGGACAAGGCCAAGCAGATTGTGTAAGTAGAATTATGTACTAATAAGATCTTGAGAAGGTAAACCAGACAAAATTAATCAAGATGGAAGCAAAGTGGAAACTATCTGTAAAAGGTCACAGCAAGGCATAGCCTTGTGACTGGATGACATTTAAAGGAAGCAGGTGAGTCTCTGCCAAGAGAGCTGCAGACAGCTGGAGGAAGATGAGGATTCAGTCCACAGTAGGATGAGGATAGAGAGAAAGTGGCATGTTTAGGAGAAGCAAAATAGGAGATATTATGCTATTTAAAAATAATTAGAAAAGGTATCTTGGGCTTGAAGTGGTCTAAGTGAAAGTATTGCTGGTTAGCTGTAACTAGCTATTGGCCTAATTTGGTCTCAGTTCTGATCAGACCTCTGATGCACCTGATATATACTCAGATGGTTTCTTCCTCTCTTACTCACTTTTTCAATTGAATTTTTTATTGTTCTTACATATACACAGAAGTATATTAGCTCAGGAAAATGTTTATGGATAATACAAAATAAACATTACAGCAACCAAGATGACATGAATTCTGGAGAGCATAATCTCTCAGTTTTGTGACATTTTAATGAATTACTTAAGACAGTTGATTCTATTAAAACACTTCAGCTTGATCTTTTCTGTAAGGGTAATCTTCAATTTAAAAATACTTAAGATAATTGGGTCATTTTTGATGAAGGAAAAGTGTTGGATTATGCCAGTAGTTTGAGGTTAAAAAGAGGCTGAGGTTTCCTCAAAAGAGAAACACAGCTCTTGATAATCTTTTAAAACAGAATATTTCCAAGCATATTTTTCTACAGATCTATAAATAATCACAATGCAGATTATGCCTTACTTACATGTTTTGACAGCTGGGTGCAGGTGGAGTGCCCTTTCTCAGGCTGCTATACATTATACTGCAGTCTTTACATAATCAGAGCTTTTATTGCAACCAATTAAGGTTGAAGTCTAGTCTAATTTTTGGCTTTTTTGATCATGTAGAAACAGCCTGATTGAAATAAGATACTGCAGCGAATCAAGGTAGTGATGTGAAGGAAGGAGATGGAGTTCATTTAAACTCTGAAGTCCTGTGGTTTTAGGCTTTTTTAAATGTACTTATGTTTTAATTGACAATGCTGATAAAAAAAGTCTCTTGCTAATTGAAATCTACTGTAAATTCCCACTGATGCCAGCAAAGATGTTATAGTCCAGTCGATTAAAAAAGTATTATATTTTAAAAGCAAAGCATTAATATTCCAGTAGGGTTACCCTTTCCTTCACAATTTCTATTAGTTATTTTCCATCATGCAATTATGGATTAATTACTTCCTAACCCTTTTTCATCTATCAGTGCTTTGTAATGTTTTTAATTTAGCAAAGAGGAGGTTCAGTCCATTACACATAATTAACGTTGCCACTATTAATACATTCATGGTCAGTGTCAGGGTGGTCATCAGATTACAGGAATAGTCTGTAATCACTGCTCAGCACTAAGTTCTCCTGGGCATGTATGAACTGCTGCTGCATTTATAAGTCCCTTGGTGCACTTGTCAAGTATCCTGCAAGCAGCACTGCATTAGATTGTGGAAAAAAAAATCTTGTTCTATAAATACTATAATAGAGAATATCTGGCATTTTTTACTCTGAATTTTGTACTTCCTCATTTTCAAGCAACAACCATGGTATTAATCCTTCCAAAAGCTAAAGCAGAATTATAAACTCTGAATAAATTCTAATACATTTGTTACCCAAATCATCTTTGTTTCTATAAAAATAATGAGCCAAATAAGTATAGTCTGAACTTCACCAGCTTCTGAAGAATTCAGATATTTGAGACTAGAGCTGAATGTTATGCAAACTGTTATTTTTTCTACCTGTACTAAGGTGTTAGTTTTAAAAATACTTGCAGCATTTTTAGTAGCTGCAGTTTGAGAAAGTTGTGCTGAAGCTGTGTAAGACTTAGAGGAATTTAATCAGGATGAAATGGTAGGTTGGCAAAGTTCACAATGTAAGCCACATTGTGACTTCAGGAGTCAGCAGAGCAGACTTCATTACGACGTCTTAAGTTAAGAAATTTGGAAAATATACATGAACATTTTTTCACCCTGAAAAGTCTAAGTAAAAAAGCCATAAAACAGAAAGGTTTCTTGTCAACCACATTTTGGTTTATATTTAGTTTTAGTGTGTCTGTGTTTAGAAATCTTTCTGTCTCCATCTATTGTCTTTTAGCAAACTGTCCCAATAGTTTGGTATTAAACTAAACTGATATATTAAAGACCATTTAAAATAGTCTCATGCTTGCAGTCACCAAAAATCAAAGTAATTTTCTTCTGCCATCTTTCTATGCTCCTTGACATTGTGAAGTTCAGGGAAAATAAACCACCACTCAGCATATCAGCGTCTGCACTCCAGTGTGTAGCTTTCATCATGAATGTTTTATCCAGGGGATGTTCAGCACTGTGGCTGGTTCATTAGCTCAGTGTTGTGCAATACCCAAGTACAAAGTTGGCCTTCTTGTCACAGGTGCTTACAGCTCCTGCTGAGGTGTGTGTAGCCTTGTGTTTGCTGCACGATTCTGTAAATCAGGCCAGCAGTTCTCAGTAGTGGTAGTAATTAAAAGGAGAATAGTAATATATTTAATCTCTGATAAATAAGCTTGGATGGAAGTAGGGATATATTTATGTTGCTAAATGGTTCTAACAGCTATTGACAAATCTAGTCAAAGAAAATATTCTACACCAAAAATTAAAAAACCCACAACAACAAAACAAAATGTATGTATCTGGATGTACATATCCCCTAGCTCTAGTGCAGACTCTGCCTGTTACCCCAGCATACTACTTTCTATCTGCTTACCAATTTTCCTTTAAGGTCAGCATTTCCAATCCATAGCCCCTAGTCACTGGTATTTTCCTAGTGTACATCCCTCCTCCCCTTCCCCACACTGAGATCTGCACACCGAGTCCTTCAGCTGCTTCAGGCACATCCCGTTACCCTCTTCCTACATGTTGAACCAGCAAGGCAGCATCTGAGCTGCTCGTTTTATTGCAGTAGCAAATATTCCAGCTCCTGAAAGGGGTAGTTTAGAGCAACAGCTGCAGTTATCACTGCAATTAAAAACAGTTTAAAACTTCTGGTCCTTGCAGGGACTCGTTCTCACATCATCCTGGCACAGTAATTCTTATACAGGGAAATAAGCAAACAGTTGGACTTAGATCAATAAGATGTGGGTCATTACGAGGAGGGAGCTTTATATACAGAGAAGCTGCAGTTTTTCAGCCCTTCCTGCTTCTCTCTGGAAGTGGTTTACTGTTGGTTTGGGTGGGAAATAGGTGGAATTCCAGCCACTGTTCCACAAGGGTCTCATTGCCAATACCTTTAGAAGTTACATCCCTACAAGGTACTTTGGTACACGTGTGGATTGTGCTCCACCTGCTTGACCAGCTCTGGCATGATTGCTCTTACATAGCAGTAGTAAAAGGCACATTTTCATTTTCCCCTTTTGCAGACACATGAGGCAAACGTGCCTTGCTTCCAAATATTCTACCAGCTACTTAGGGAAATATGGTTCCTTCAGAAAGATGAAAAATTTGTTTGAAATTCACATTATTTTAATTGTGCCTCATTTTCTTATGTGAAATTCTAATCAGGCAAAATCTTGCATTACTACTAGAAGCATTAAACATATAAGAGTCATGTATATATTTTGATTTCTGTCTTGTTTTTTTAAGAGGTAGTTCTATAAAAAGAATATTCTTATAGGAATTCTTTGATAATCTTGAAGTATGTTATTATAAGACAACAAAAATAGGTAATTTGCTTTTGTTCAAATTTTGATTTCATTTCGTTGTATGCTGTGATCCCAGCTGTACACTGGAAGGAGATTCAAGCCAAAATTTACAGATTCTGCTGAGACAGCTGCCAAAGAGTGTTCACAATAGTTTAGGAGATTGGAAGATCACCCAGTGGTGGCAAACATAAAAGGAACAAATATAGAGGGGTGTGTGACCTGGACATTAGGAAGGAATGAGTTATCCTTTTCTGGTAGAGTTCTGTCTCAGCTCAGAATCTGTAAATTTTGGCTTGAATCTCCTTCCAGTGTACAGCTGGGATCACAGCATACAACGAAATGAAATCAAAATTTGAACAAAAGCAAATTACCTATTTTTGTTGTCTTATAATAACATACTTCAAGATTATCAAAGAATTCCTATAAGAATATTCTTTTTATAGAACTACCNCCAGAAAAGGATAACTCATTCCTTCCTAATGTCCAGGTCACACACCCCTCTATATTTGTTCCTTTTTTGTTTGCCATCACTGGTGATCTTCCAATCTCCTAAACTATTGTGAACACTCTTTGGCAGCTGTCTCACCAAGTGTCTCCATGGATATTCCTTTTTTCAGGCAAAGCAATGTATAGTGGTAGCACTTATGCAACTTTATTTGCAAGTGAGCCATGAAGCCATCAGGTTGTGGGTGCACCTCAAGAATCTGGAGCATAACCAGATCACTGACCTTCCAGGCTTCAGGCTGTAGCCTCTCTACATCACTGTTTGTTCTTATTCCTGGAGCTTGGCCTAAACAATCTCTGTGTGATCTTTGTTTTCCTACCTGTCTTGTCCTTAGTTTTGTTTCTGTCTTCCTGCTAATTTCACCACAGAGCCCTGCTTATCATCTCCCTCTTGGTCCCAATATAATTACCTCTAGCATAACCCAGATGGCTCTTATAACAGAATGATATGCTGTTAGCTTGAGAACCTCACTTCTAAACTGCCTGTTTGAATCATTAGAATTCAAGGCTTGATAGAATTAAAATATTTCTTGATGGTGAGGTGAGATTAAGATGATTGGCTGCAACCTTTGAACAAGAGCTATGCATCTATGTTGTCAGGTAGGCCTGACAGGTGAATCTTATTCAAGCATTAAATGGAAACTGCAGGCTCTTTGGTAGTTAAAGACATGTATCTACATGAATCTGGATGACTATCTGGTGTGGATATGGAGTGGGAGCTACAGGTCTGGAAGGAGTAGGTGGTATGAATTTTGAGGTAAAATGTATCTGCTAAATTATTTTTGCTAAATATGAACTGTACTTTGAAAACTGGGAGCTAATAAATAAAACAGAATATTTGCAACATGTAGAACAAAAGATTAATGACTGGATATCCTGGAGCCATGCATGAGATTGCTGGCTAAATTTAATAATCTAAATTAGGAGGTTAGTGTGGAATTCATCTCGCACAGCTTCAGACTTTACAACATGTGCTGTAGGAATATTTGCTTAAGCAAGTCACTTCAGGCTTCTCTTTAAGGTCAGTGGGAGAAACAGATTCATGAGGGCTGTTATAGGCAGGCAGTTTAGATTTAGAGAAAATTTACTCCCTCTTTCGCACACCGCCCTTGAAAAGAAGTCTCAAGCAACCAGCTCAGCTCTTTGTATCTGCTTTTGGTCAGACAAATCTCACCTTTGGCTCACTACAGAGGTAACCTTCACCAGGCAAATCAAAGAAGCAGCCTACTTCAGGCACTTTGAACTCTCCTCTATCTCACTAGTGACCACAAAAGCAAACCAAAAAAGACAAGATTAATCATGTCTGTTAGATATGTACAAATTACACATAGTGAATTCCTCTGCCCTCATTTTCACTGTAAACATTGGTGACAAACTAAAATGTGTTGCATACTAATTGATTGGTTGAACATGTAGGTGCCATTTATATTACTTATAAGTAGGAAGAACTGGATTAAAAAAAACTTAAATAAGCAATTTCAATTGGCAGGGTGACAAGCAGAGTTCAAGGAAAGGGAAATCTGCATAGTTTGAAGATTAGCAAAAAGAAATATAGATTTATTTTTTTATGTATATTAATAACTTAGGAATGAGCAGAGCAATGACTTTGACATTTTTTTTATTTATACTGTTTTCTCTTTAAATAGGTAAAGTTAATTCCAGTTCCACAGTGAAGGAACTCCTACGTGTTTCAGTTAATGTCTTAGGATGCACATCATGTTATTCTTAAAAGGAAAAAAACAACTTCAGTGATGTTACCCATAAGAAAATAAATGCCTCCTTTTAGGAGGAATACAGCTTGTATATATATATTTCTCCCCTCCCCCAGTGCAGAAAAGTAAGAGTTCATTTAAAGAGAAGGAAAAAAAAAAAAAGGCTATATGGTCATATATAGCTTTAGAAATGTAAAAAAAAAATATAGTAGAAATGGAAAAAAAAACAGTTTCTTTTGTTGTGGTTCATATGTGCTGGAAGGTTGGATTGAATTTCAGGTAGAGATTGACTTCTATAGGTGCTTATTAATTACCAGTGTATATAACAATTTCAAGCCAATGCCCCAAAATAAGAAAGAATAAGAACAAGATTTTAAACATGAAAAATAGCAATGTAGCCGAAATATGTATTTAAAACTCAGATATTACAAATCTAAGGATTCCTTGACCCTAGTAATTAGAGCAATCTTCCAGTTCTAATGCAAGTATCTTCCAAAAGAGTCAAAACCAGAGATCAACTGTTTTATTTTTCTGTGTATACTTGCTATTTCAGATGTTCATTCCTAGATGTAACACCAAGCAAGCATAGACTCTCCTGAAAAGATTCTGGAAAACCCTTTTGATGGCTTCCAGCACTATTAAACATCCTAGATGTATTAGTGTAAGGTGCAATGTACTCTGGAGATCAGCAGTGATTCTTCAATGTGAAGATGAGCAAACAAGTCTGCAATGGGTAGACCAGTGTACCATGTTGAAAAATCGGATGCATCTTGGCACAGAAATTAGTGTTTCATTCTGTAAAGGAAGTGTTATTACAGAAAGAACAGGAAATTTAAAAAGTTTGTGCTTGGCAGTTATTCTGGGAAGCTGTCCTGCTGCACTGTGATAGTTTAGAAACCCATAAAATTACTCTGATTTTAAAAAATGATGCATGCACTTGGTCATTGGCAGTCTTGAAAATGAATCTGTTTGCTTCTGATGGTGTATTCTGTGAGATAGATGCTAAGAGATTTTAGAGGTAAGAACACCAGCATATCAGCAGTCTTGAATTTCAGAAAATCCTTTATTTTTTGGGAAGGGTTCAGAGTGAAAGTACAGCAATGAACAGAATGTCACAAACTCCCTGTGTAGCTAGGAACATTTTATCTTTAAGGTCAGCTAAGGTTGTGCACAGAATTTTTAGTAAGAAGAGCAGTTTTGTTTGGTTTTTTCTATGAAAGGATTTGAGTAGAAAGGTGCTCATCAGAATGTGATATTGATATTTTTGGAATCAGTAGATTCTGATTTACAAGATCGTAAAAAAATATTAAGATGAGAGAAGTGGCAAATGTCCTACCTCTATATGAGATTCTGGGTGTGAAAAGGTATTTTATAAGGAGTACTATGAAAAAAAAGTGAAATCTAAACTTAGGGTGGACACAGTGGAAAATTTCTGTAAGCTGCTCTGCTGCATATACAGAAATCAGTGCCCATGATGATCCCATTTCTGTGGATTTAGAGGTGCTCTGGGAAGGTCAAAGTCATCCTCCTGAAGCTGAACTCATCAGAGAGGATAAAGGCTCTCAAGTCTATAATGAGATTGAAAGTCTGACTGATGTCCTTCAGGAATAGCTCACAGGAATCATGATTTTATAAATTATAGAATAATCTTTGTTGCAGCCAGCTATGCAGAGGTGATAAAACTAGGGTATGTTCATATTTAGTGTATTCCCTTGATGCTTTGAGTTGTCTTCTTATTCTACTGGCTGTGGAGACTTCTAGCCTAAATGAGTTGCATAAATTAGACAGAATATAAGGACAGGGTTTTCTCCCTGCAATAAGGCCTTTGAACTGAGTCAGGCTAAATCTAGGTCAGTGCCTGAAAAGAATCTGTCAGCACATCACTCAGCTTCTGATAGTTACCAGCAGTAAGTGTAAAAGCTTGACCTACAAATCCATAGCTCAGCTTCCAGCTGTGACCACGGTGAAGGAACTTACAGACAGCAGCTGCTTTTTGATGGACTCATTTTGATCACACCCTCCAGAATGGAGAGTGTCACACAGCTGCTGCCTTTTCCTAAAGCTTGATCCAAAGAGTTTTTTAAGGAGCCTTCCAGTTCAGAGTGAGTGGCTTCTGTGACCTGTGGCATCTGGAGAGGTTACCTGTCCCTCAGCATTTTCCAGTGATAGCTTGAACTGATATAATTTCATAGACTGATTTCAAGTGATGTCAGCTGTTCTCTCTGTATTTTCTAAAATGTGATTCAACAGGCTTAACAGACACTTTTTTTACCCTCCAAAATGTGTTCATTGGAATTACAATTTGTATAGATTTTTAGCATATACCTATTTTAAAATATTAATTACAAATAATTGCAGCTATCCTATATAATTATCTCATTTATTTTCTTTTTAAGGACAAGTATAAAAAATATATTTTTTTAGAGTAGAAGTTGATTTATCTTTTACTCATTCATAATTATCCTATTATACAGATCAGATTTTGCTGCTATATATGCATTAGTAATATTAATAGAATTTCAAAGCAGTTAAATATTTTAAATGTCTGTTTGACCTCTTAGATAATATTAATATAAAATTCCTGAACTTGATTGTTGCATCTGACTTCTCAAGATCCATCTGAGTGGAGATTTTAGAAACACATCAATCCTATCTGTAGGTAATGAAGAATTTATTGTATTCTTCAGTGATTATCCTGGCTCACTCACTATTAAATATGATGTTCTTCCAGTTTGAACTCTTCTGGCTTTAGATTTCAGCTGTTGATTGAAATTCTGGTTATCCCTTAACCCACCCCTCAGCCTCATGAGCTTGATACTTTTTTTTTTTTAAATGAAAGAGCAGTTGAAGGAAAGAAAAGGCTGTTGAAACCTAATAGTGTCTATCTTCCTAGATATCCCTCTTTTGACAGCTGGTTCCAGTCCAATATGAAGCCTCTTCCTTTTCCCACTAGGAACTCCCACTAAGAGTGTTTATAGCTCAGTATCTTATCAAGCCCAACTCTTTTTTGCCCCAGCTATTTGTGCAGATCTGAGGCCATGGAAAATAATTTATCCCATTGCCATTGAATTCTTCTCATGGAGACAGCTACAATATCAAGTGAAATTTATTCTCTGCCACAAAAACATTACTTAAAGGAATTAGACTAAAAAAAATAGCAACAGCTTCTATTGTGGATGCACAAATGTACAAAATCAGATCTTAAAGTACAAAATCCAAATTATTCATTTGTGGTATTGTATCCCAGATTAACATGCATCCTGAAGTTACTGCAATGGAAGGACTTCCTGCTGATAAGAAATGAAACACACTGATTGTAAATGCAACCGGTGCCATTAGAATATTATGGAGTATAAATTTTTGTAAGTCTCACTTCTGTTTCTGTACAGTACTTCTTGTGGTCATCTCAGATGGATATATAAAGTAAATTCAGGTTTTTCTTCACATAATGGAAAGAAAAACACCCTGACAAAATCTCTCTCAGAGAGGAGACCAGATTATGTCAACTCAGGTATATTAACTGTTATGCATGCTTAGAAAATACTGGGAAAAAAAATCAAAATCCATTATGTGTCGGGCATTTTTAATCATAGTAAAGAACATTTCTACATTAATCTGCTCTAGGCAAGGAAAAATATAATAAGAATACTCTGTAAGAGATTAATGGTGGCAGCTTAGTACTTGCAACTTAAGTACGGTACATATGTTTGCAACCACATCAAAATAAAGAACACTATACTATGGATAAAAAAGTGATATAATACGTTTTGGCTGTTATTTCTGAGAGTAGTTTTGGTATTAACTTTAGCATCAGTCTACAGGAACTCACATCAATTGGACTGATAAATGTGAATTATTTCAAGCTATTTCTCTTGACCCTAGGATGACCGAGCAGTGCAGTGTAGGGACAGCAATATTTTTAACAAGAATTTGTGTTGTTCTACATGTTTTTCTGATCATAGTAACAATCCCAAAATCTGCATTATGATAAATGTGGTAACAATTTTTTGGGTACACAAAGAAAAAGAACTATCCAAGAAGCCTGCACAGTTTTTTCCAAGTGCCCAAATGCCTTTCCTAGCTATGAAGCTAAGTAAGTGTAATTAAGCTGCTTATTTTACTTATGTAGAGAGAAAATGCAGAAATAGTCTTGCATGAATGCAAAATCTAGCCAATTCCAGATTCTCACAAACTAGAAATATCCCCAGAAACAGAAAGAGACTTCTCACTTCATCCCTAAACTGATTCCATTATGGATCTTTTTGCTCTGTAAAGCATTCTGAGATGGATGAACCTGCTGGCATTAGCACAAACAGCAACTTGGGTATTTCCCTGAATTTACTACAGTATGACTTAAGCCTGAAAAATAATTCATATTCCCTGTGGAGTTTGGAAAGATTACTAGGTTACTTAGCAGAGGTGAAGTAGTAGTCAAAGCTGTGTCAGGAAACCAGGAACATCTCACTGTTAATGCATTGTCAGCAGCAATATTATTTTTCCTGTGTGTCTGCAGTTCTCTTGGGTTTACATAAGATGAAAATTCAGGTCTGCATGGTTTTTTTTTTTCCTCCACTTATTACTAATATTTATCTACTTAACATGAAAATGAACATATAAGAAGCCTCTGTTTCATTAAAGTGACTCTTTTTGACCAGTTGTTATAATTACAATTGGTACTTTGGTCATGAAACCTAGAATTTGTGGGGGAGAGAAATTCAAGGACTAAAACACCTAATGGTGTTCGTTGATTTCTCTTGTTTCAATACAGACTTGAGGTGCTGATAGAGATCCTTCCCTCCTAACCAAAGGATGACTAAAGCTGCCAGTGTTGCAACCACTACTCATTAAGGAATAAACCCCAGATAATTATTGTATGCTGTACCTTCTCTGGATAAAACACACTATAAAAAGTGTGTTTCAAACTACTGCTTCAGCACAGGTGCCAGTCTGTTGCTGGTGCTTTTGCATTCTACAGCTTCAATTCTTTTCCTGCCAAAAGGCACAATTTTTCTGTTTCAAGTCACCTGCACCTTCCATCATGTCTGTTTTGCAACCAGCAGCTCAAAACTTGGACACTTCAGCTGCCTTTGAGGGTATTTTTGAAATGCTATCTTGTACAACTACCGTTCTGACTTCCTCATTTCTAGCCTGTGCTACTGCACTTGACTTGCTATGACAGTACCAATCCTATTTAATTAGAATTATAGAATATCAGGTTGGAAGAGGATCACTTTGTCCAACCTTTCTTGCCAAAGGCATGGTCTAGACCAGATGGCTCAGCACCCTGACCAGCACCTGATGGGGAAGAACCCTCAGCATTTCTACTGACTAGGAGAAACCAACCTTTTGAGTGTGCTTTATAGAAATTGCATAATAATCACTAAGGAGAAATTGTTTAGCATTATTTTCTTAAGGTACATAGAAAATGCTCGGGAACTGAATAATTTCTAATATACAAGAATTTATAAGGTTGCAGTTAAGTGAAGTGGACTCAGCTTTAATATCATGTACAGGCAGTTGTATCACATCATAAGAATTCCAGCTTCTTTTCATTTTCTGTTAGTTCCTTATAAGCCTCATAATTCAGCAATGAAATTTAGGTTTATTGCAAATTGATGGTAAAGTGCAAGTGAATAAAGAAAGGGATGAAGAACCTCAGTTCTGCCAGCATCCTAAATCGACTAATACACCACCTTAGTGAGTATTTTCATCTGGCAGGAAAAATGCATAAAAACCTATTGAGATGTGTTATACCACGATTGAAAGAAATACCAATGACACATTGATTGGCATTTTAATTCAGCCATGTTTATGAGGCTAGTAATACTAAATGATTAAGTAGAAGATAGCTTAGTAATATTATTTTAGTTGGTTGGAGTGGGTATTGGGCTTTACAGAGTCCCATATAGAATATAAAAAAAGAGCTACCTTTGCAAATTACTTTTTCATAATCACTTCAGTTATGGTTTGGGTTTTTTGTTTGGTTGGGTTTTTTTATTTGGTGTTTTTTTTTGACTGGGAGGCTAAAACTGTTGCCTATGCAATAGTTAGGTACAGATACAGCATGCATGCTCTGATGGTGACTGAGGGAAACATAAGGGACTGCCTAAACCTTTTGCTGCTATGGCACCAGAAACATATGTATACATATGTACTGTATGGGACCATTGAGATGTGGGAGCTATGGACACGTCAGCAATCCCTGCTTCCATCACATCTTCAGCACATCTTCTGCAAGTGTGAGAAATGTTAATTTTTTAATGGATTTAGAAATACCACTCTGAGTTAGAGCTATACTTTGTCCATCATAGGAGGACATGGAGCAATTGCAGTTTTTGTGGTTCTCTCACAACTACTCTTTCCCTTTAGATAGAGACGTCCTCACTTCCTCAGGTGTTAGATCAACTGTGCTGGATGGAAAATGGCAGGAACAACAGAGAGAGGAGAGTTAACTTTGTTCCCTGTTGATCAATCTTGGGAGAGGCATTTTTTTTTCTTAATCTGTCTTTGAATTTGTATGCATTACATCATGATGCTGTCCAGAAATTCAAAAAAATATAGGCATATATAGGAAAATTAATATATGTGCTTAGAAGACTGCAAGAATTCGTAGAATTTTAAACTACTTTCAGTTTAAATAATGAACACTTCTGTCAATTTTTATTGCATATATTATTTTCTGATGTTCTGAAAAGTATTTGACATTCAAAAATCATGTCATGTACAGGAGGTCTTTCCCTTGCAAACTTGGAAAGAATATGGTTAATCATATGGAAAAAAAAAAAGAAAATATGAAAAAATTTCATATATGAAAAGAAATAATCTGGAGTTTGATGCAAAATAATGTTGCATCATTTTCTCACATTTTTCTTTTCCCATCCAGTATAATTTATAATCCTGCTCAATCTCAGGGAAATACAATTAAGAAAATCTGAGGTTAAAGTCTCAGCTGCTCAAAGTTGCTGTTATTGAAAACATAGTTTTAATTTGTGTATCAGGAACCAGGAGTAGACAAAAGAGATTTTTCGCCCAGAAAAAGGGATTGCTTAGGAAATGGTCCTGTTCATTTGTATTGTAAAACTATAAAGGTATTGAACTACAGAGTAGTTCATTACTAATCATTACTAATGACCATTACTAGTGATCATTACTAATTGACCAATATCAGTTATCAGATCACCTACTTAGTTTTATAAGTTAATTATAATTTTATAAGTTTATTAAGCATGGAAAGAATAACTTTTCTAACACCAGAAAGTTACTGAAGCAAACTGCAAAGAAGCATCTGAACATTTATTTTTTTTAAAATTATGATTGTGAATTGCATTTTCATTGCATGAATAGGAGTTTCATTCACTTTGGTCCAGAAATAAGCACTTACATCATTTACAAGATCTTACTAAATAGGAAGTGGACAGAAGCTCAACTTCTGCAGAAAAACCTTTCCCCTTTCTGATTGTAAATTGAATGGAGATAAATGATGAAAGGAAGGGGAAAGTATCACCTTGCTTTGCAAGATTTTCAGCAATCTATAATTTCTGCAGAAAATTCTCACTGAGCTTATGCCCTCTTTTGGCCTATGAAACTATGTCCTACTTCCTCTTTTGAGTTTTAAGGGCACCAAAGGGCACCAAAAATGAGATGGAAGCTTGGATGTACATGGTATGAGTAGTGTGTTAAAATTAATGGGCTCCACAGAGAGGAAAGTGCCATAGGCAGCAGTGAGAATAAAAGGCCATTTGCTTTCCTTTTGCAGGAAGAAAAGCTCAGCAGCATAAAAAATGTGTAGCTGTTCCTTTTCTTTATATCCTTCTCTCTTTTTTCTTGATACCTCTCCTGCTTGGGAGACCCAATGAACAATAGCCAGAATGTTGGTCCAAAGTACAGGAGACGCACCAGGAGTTCAAGGAGAAAGTTCAGTCCATGAATAGTTGAGAGCCCATCTGTATTACTACAAGGAGCTGTTGCAGGTGGCTTTCCTCCCCCACAGCTGCTGAAGAGTATGCCTCTCCACTGACTGCTACAAAAATGCCTTCTTCAACTAAGCCACATCTGTTTACTTAGGTCAGGAAAAAGAGAAAAGGAAAACAACAAATCTGAAACATAGCTTAACTCTTAGTAATCATGAGAGTACATAGCAGTATAAGATTTACCTCCTAAAAGGTACCCAAAAAGAAACTAAAGCCCGGAGGTAACTACACCAGAATTACTCACCACCAGGCAGTTGTTATCTGGGGAAATTTCTAGCAAAGTAATGACAAAAAATCCTTTTGCAACTCAACAAAACCTCATGCACCTGCCATTATTTCACGTGACCATTCTGCACTTAATGATGTACCAGCACCACTGAGGTACTCAGTGTACAATATAATGCTGCACATCTGTGCCCTTCAGCTAAACTATTTGTGATTACATGTACTCTCACAGACTTTCCCCTTCAATACCACATAAATAAATCACTTAAACTCCTTGTGTTTCTTTCCACATTTGTGTCACTTTCTTAGTGGGAATCTGGAAGGTAAAGAAACCTAAAATATATAGTGCAATTTTTCTATATTCAGGAGAAATGGGCACACAATGGAGCTACTGTTATCCTCTGGGCTGTTAAGAAATCCACTCTGCTCTTTGTGCTTGTCTAGAACCAGAAGAGTCCAACAAATCCATGCTTTTCTGCTTTGCCTCTCCTCCCCTGTCTTTCCTCTCCACTGCTTTCTCCTTCCCTCTCTTTCCCTCCTCTCCTTTCCCTTCCTCTCTGTATTGTACACAATGAATAGTAAAATATAGAAATATGGGAGATATACTTAATAAAGTTATTGCTGTACCAGAGAGCAATTTGCTATCAATATCTTTACTTACAAGATTTTCTGCCTATTTTCTTCTTTATTTTCAGGCTTAGGTTTTCAGAGTACTTTTTTTTTCCTCTCTGATAATATATGTCAAATTAATGCCAAGGAGAAGATTGGCAAGTGCTTGAACTGTACAAAACTACAGAAACCATAAGTATGTGCTGCAGCCATAAATATTTCAGCTGATTTCCAAGCCCTAGTAACAAACCATTTTATTAACTACAAAAGTAACAGCATTGTTTTTCACTCCAAAAACAGACGCTGCAGGAAACCACAAATCCCTGGTAGAACGCTGTCAATAGCTTAATTAGTAAGACAAAAGCAAGCAGCTTAAGACATCTGTGTGCTGTCCAGAAAAAAAAAAATAAATCTTGTGTAATATTATTGATGAATCCAATAATTTAAGAAGCCAGAATCATAATATACCCCAAAATACCAAAATTCTCCATAATTTTGACCTTTTGTATTCGCTTTATGTTTTTTAAAACTGTGAAGTGCAACTGGGTCATGTTGTCGTGTTGTCAGGGTTTCTCTTACTCCCCTCTCAGTATGCAAAACAGAAAATTCTCACTTGTTTGCAGAAATTATTAGGGAATAATTATTAGTGAATAATTTGAATGCCATGGGATCAACCAGCTATTCAGTGCTCAACCTCCTTAGGCTGGGTAATGAAGAAATGACAGAACATGTCTATGGGATATGCTTGTATGAGATATGTCCCCTCTAGTACACTCTAGAGATTAAGAACAAGATATTCCAGTCTGTAGGTTTTTGGTTTGTTTTTTTTGTTGTTGTTGTTGTTTGTTTTTTGTTTGTTTTTTGTTTTTAAATAAATTTTGATGGTTTATATTTGATTTTCTAAACTAGATAATGAAGGATGGCTCTAAAAATAGAGCTGGGTAAAGTGCTTTTGTCACAAGGTAAAGAGGTAATCTGGCATCTTCATATTCAGACCCAGTAGTTATGCATGAGGTCTCTACATCGTTGTATAATTTGGCCCAAAGGAAGTGGAAAGTCTCCCAGATCTTACTCACTTTTCTTATGTATGGAGTCAGCTGGACACTGTGAGAAAAGCAAGCAACATCCTGGTCAGCAACAGGTATTAGTAGATTAGAAATGGATGTACTTACATGCAGCACAGCAACTGCTTTTTGGATCCATTTTCTCAATTCTCCTTTTTCAGAAAGACAAACAAATGCATCTTTATATCTTGAGGACTTTCTCTGTTCACTGTCTATAGAATTTGTTGTTAGGGCCTGTCACTCAGGGGCACTTTAGATCTTTTAATATTCAGCCATTTTGCCAGAAGCCTGTGGCAGAATACCAGAGTTTGATTTTTAGTGAAATAGAGGACATCAATTTAATTATTAATTGCTATCTTAGCAATTGTTACTCTGATAAAGCAAGCCTGGAAGTTTGTTTGGCTCCAGTGACCAGTCTTAAATAGTAATGATTCCAAAACTTACTTCATCCAAGGATCCCTTTAGTATATAAGGAATATATAAGGAATATATAAGGAATTTTTCTGCATACATTATATTTTCCATAACTTTTTAGATACCTTATCCCTCAACTCTGGATATCTTCCTCCTTTTTAAATTCCTCAGGATTCTGTTTCTCCTATATGCTTCTGTACATTGCCTGAGCTAGCTACTTTTCTCTGCTCAACTCTCTTTCCTCTTCCCCCTAAACATTTCAATGTTTTGGTTTTTTTTTAACTTGGTAATTAGTTAAGGAAAATATCATGGACAATTCATGCTCCTACTTGAGTTCCTGCCCTCCCTACCACATTCTCTTTTGTGGAGAAGTGACTCGTTACAGCTAAGATGAGGCTAAGAGCAATATGAACTATGCTAGAAATGCATAATGATCTGAAAGGCCTTTTCAGCCTACTAGAATGGTCTTGGATATACCGATGAGAGTGTGAGAAAACAAGGAGAATATCAGGAAATGTCATGAGGAAAAGTGAGGAGTTGCAAGAATAACAGAATAACAGTGTGAAGAATTTTAAACAATTGTATAAAATTTTGAAAATGTGCTGAGTTCCCCACCCAAAATATAATATATTAATATCAAAATGCTATGATTAAATGCTAGAGTTGTACTGTAAACTGTAAAGCTGTCATAATTTTTAACTGTTAAGCATGATTTTCTCATTTTAATTTTGATCTGTTTATAGATTGTGTTATCAGAAGAAATTATGTAGGTTGACGGCTTTACTGACTTTACACAGAACACATTAATTATTAATAACCTCATCTTTGAAGAAATTCTGTGAAGAATTGTTCAAAGATGATTCCCTTAACATATTTATAAATATTAAAGTTGGTGTCACTATGCTACTGATACAGAGAACTAGATATAGAATTCTTACAGGATTTTTTCCTCCTTGCTTTTCAGATGATTAAACAAAAGTATATTGAAATAGTGTTGAAGGATACAAATCCACTCTAAAATCAAATGTAAGTAGTGATATTCTCATTCTGAATTGCAGATCCCTCACATCAGACTGAAGAAGATAAATTATACTTTGAATACAGAAACTCGACTTAGGAAGATCTTTGCCCAGCAGGCACACAGCTGAATGCCACATTCTTCCCCCCAGGCTCTGTTCACTCTGAGTCCCTTTTGCCTTGACTCTAATCATCAGGTTCCACAATGTTGCTCAGTCCTTGTCAAGATAGTCTGTCCTCTTTGTCTGCCATTCTCAGCCTGTGGTCCCACAGTCATTCATAGGGTATGACTTGACAAAGGCTTCATGCTTAGTTTAGGTAAGACATCCTCCAGAGGACATATCATCACAGGGGAGGTACTGATCTCCCCTCTCTCAGGTGGCCAATGATAGGATGCAAGGTCTGAACTGAAGCATCACATCAGGTCTTTGACACCATGTTAGAGAAGATACAAACCAGCTGAAGTAACTAAAAAAAGAAAACAATAATTAAAAAAAAAAGATTTAGAATACATCTACCTTGAGAAAAAAAGTAAAATCAGTTTTGTTTAATGGAGAGCTGAGTGAAGTAATGAGGAGACATGGTATGCACTTGCTAAAAAAAACAAATAAGAGAATTGATAGCAAATCAGATTCAGGTTTAAATACTAATAAATTCTTTCAAAGTATAAGCACTGGCAAAGGCGACTGAGGGATGCTATAGAATCTCCTTACATGAAGGCAAGGCCATGAAACTTGACATTAAAGAGAATCTAAGGCAGTTTTCTGGTATCATTACTGTGGAAGACACAGATGATCTTAGGAAGACCTAAGGTCTTCCCTGCCCTGTACTTTAATGATTCTGTGGAAGTTTCACTGGAGCCACTGGTGATTAGTTGCAGATTTGGGTTATCTTATCTTTCTACTATGCCTCCAAAGGAAATGAGATTTTTGTGACCCAGATGTAAAACTGGTATCATTTAATTACCACTGTGCAGTTATGTTAGCACACAATTTGGCCAAATGTGAACTCATGACAAACTCAGTTGAAGTATTTGAGAATTTATGTAACTGCTTCTGTTTTGTTAGTTTCTTACTTTATATATGCTGAACATAGCTATAGTAGCATATTTTCATTTTATGAGGATAATTTAATATTTTATAAAAGGGAAGTAACTGAAAATTGACTGGAAATCAAACAAAAAAAAATAACCCAATATACCTACTAAACACTAAGATACTGCATGAATCTTGCCTACCTTTTCCTCAGGGCTATCAGAATTGCAAATGTTCTCTTCATGAAAAAGCCTATATTGACAGAAGAAAGCAAAATAAGTAGATCAGATGTCTATCTCATATATGCTTATCTTTGAAACAAGAAAATGTGTCAGGGAAGCACTTGCTGAACATCTCAAGGCTTAATCTAATTCTTCTTGTGCAATATGAAAAGGGGTCATATGCACCACCAACAGTTTTCAGGAAAGGGTAATGCAGTATACCTTGAACATTCATAATAGTTCCTAGGCCTTGATGATGATCAGTATTCCACTTTGAAAAAAAGTTTTAATCTAGGATGTGCTTCAGTTATATTGTTTTCAGATTGTCAAGATAGATGCACCTTCCTAGTATCTGAACACCATTTTCACCTTTGCCTGGTGTTACATCTCACAGGCTGGTCCATATTGCCTGTTTCTTATCACCATTTTATTATAATATGTTTTTCCTGTTACCATTTGGCACTGATGGTTATGACTTCCTATCTCCTCCTTTCCTTACAAATAACACTTATTTTTCTGTACCTTACTGCTCCTTCATTCTGTGTTTTTTTTCAGACTGCTTTTGAAATAATATCATGACTGTAAAACATTCAAGAGTGTGAGGAAGTCTGTAATGCAGTTGTCAAAATCATGTAATGAGCATCATCAAGTACAGTTGAATACACAGTGGTCTGGCAGCATATCTGTGGTATTTTCAGTGCCTCACTGGTATGGTAGTAAAGCCCTAGCAGAAAAATAGTAAAATCCTTTACTACACAACCAGTGGGTTGAAATTTCATCTGTAGTGTTTAATGACTAACACAAAAGCATGGTTCACCCTCTGGCTAAATAGTGGAATGCATTCCAGGAGATTTTATCTCAATCTTTAGGCCTGTTATAGGCTACTTATAACTTCTGGCTTGTCACATTCTTTTCATCTCAAATCGTATGCACTAAAGTGGAATATCATTGCTTCCTTTCTTTTTCCAGTCTCTGTCTTGGCTATTTAGATAGAGAATTTGAGAGGCAGAGAGTCCCAAGATCTCTGTGCCAGCAAAACTGAATGTGAAGGTGCCTGTAATTTATTTTCATTGTACCTGTGCTATATGTATGCCAGTCACTGTTGAATACCAACCTTCAAAAAGCTTTTTCTGAAATGCTAATCAGATATGTAAACCTTATAGGTCAGTAAAGCTTTACATAAGGTACATTTATTTCTAAAGAGATGGTTCCCCATAAATCAAACCACTCTAAATCCAGGCTGCTGCAGCCTGTCCTTACTTTCTTCTGCACTATGTGTGAACATTGTCCTCTCACTCTGCTCCTCTATATGCAGCTGGGCTGACTGGAAGACAATCACCCTAATTCTGATCAGCTGTATCAGAATACAAAGATAAGTATGAAGCTAAAGGACTCATGTCATATTGTCTTATGGATCCAATTTAAACTTCTTTTAGGTGCTGTCACATCAATAAACTCCTTTCTGGTTGCACGAGTCTGATTTCTGATATAACATGACATATCTCTTTGAGGGAAAAGTTACGATGTTTGTGACAACTTTTTCCTGCTCTCAGTGAGAAAGTCTGCTGTAAAGAATGACCTTTCACCTGTCCTTCACTGGAAGCCAGCATCCAAATGCTTTAAAACACTTAAGTGCAAATTGTTCTAAATCTACTGCGTCTATAGAACAAAGAATAGTACATATAAAGATTAGTTACTTTTACTTCCAAGTTCTATTGTAGTTAGAAAACATTTTCTGTTAAAGCTTCTCAAACTTACAGCTAGACATTATTGAGTGGGAAGTTTTGTGCTGATTTCCAAGGGGAAGCTAGAAGTTAGAGCATTTTTCTTTACATCAGAGAAATATCCAAAAATTTATGTGCTATGAAATTAGGTAGAATATGCTGAAGAATAATTTTGAGGCACACACATTTCTGCATTCAAAGATTTTAAATTATTTTAAAGTATATTCTTTCATTTCATGGAAACAAGATTTAATAGGAGAAAAAAAAAAAAGTCTTCTATGCAAGAGAAATCTTTGGACACTTCCTGATCCAGTGCTTATTATTACTGAATATTTTCCTAAGCAAGTACAAATGTACACTACAGAGTACTCTGTTATTTTAAAAAGAAGAGTCTCCATTCTGTTTTATCCTTTTTAGAACATATTTCTTCCTTTTTCCTATATTAATGCATTGTGAGAATATCCTTGGGGCAAGTATCAGTGTTAGAGCCTGTTCTTTCCTGCCTATCTAGCCCTACCAATAAAGCCACACAGAAAAAATCCACAACATCCTAAACATTTTTTTCTCTCCAACACTCTTATTGGAGTTTCTTTACTTTCTTAGGTGTTTCTGTAGTAGCATTCACAAAAGGTTAATCACTTTTTCTCTCTCCTCCCTCACAACACTTTATATTGTGCAGATGTAAACAAGATAGCCCTTGTTACCAACCATAATTCACATAATTCACAACACCATAATGTTGAAAATAATAGTGAAATAGCATTCCTATGTCCCTGGAGATCCCTCCTTCTGCTGGTATTGATCCCTCACCTCTTGTTCTTTCAGTTCCAGTTCACTGGAAGAAATGTCCCTTACAGTATTCTTCCTCTGCTGACTGTCAGTCTTCTGGAACACTTGTAAGTACTCATTTCAGAGCAAATGCACTCAAGAGCCTAGATCTTGTCAGCAGTCAGCCTATTGTACTTAGCTACACCAACCAGATAAACTCAGCATGAAGAACCCAAGCTGAGGTACATGTGAACCTACTCAATAAATAAACAACAAAAAAAAGCTAATACCCTTCACACAAATGTAAAGAGTTTAATTCCTAGGGGAGAGGGACAGGAACTGCTTGCTGCAGATTTATTTTAAAGAAATGTAGGCCAAATTTTGCCCCCTGGTTACACCTTCATTATTCAATTATTTTTGTCTTGTGACTCCAGTGAGGACAGATAGGTGTAATGGAGGACAGAATCTGGCCCCATTAGTATGTGCTCCTAATGAACGTTATTTTAAGATGCAGGATTAAAACTTGTCTGTACAAGATTACTGAGGCACAGAGTTGAAAAAGTTCTTTGGCACTATGTAGATGGATGCGGAGGGAGGGATGAAAGAGAGAAGAAAGGGAGAGAAGGCAGAGTTGGCTGTGAGGTGAAAGATATCATATACTCTGTCACACCCCTGGTGAAAGTGAGAGCATCCCAGTCCACAGTGGTATGCATCCAGCATGTGACTGACCCCAGGGGCCTGCTCAGTGTCCTCTCATATTATATGAAGGTGCAAAGGATACCACAGGAAAAAATTAGAGCCTTGGAGTTCAGAGTTAATGGAAATGTTGATGATATTTGCAGGTTAATCTTTTACTTTGAATGAGAGGATTAGTTGATCTATCAGGTATTTTTTTATTTGGTTTCTAAAGGAAAAAATATAATTATCCTATTTTTCTGTCAGCCTCAGACCGATATGTTCTGAAACGTGGGGCTGATGTTAACCAAATCTGAGAGAGGGAAGATGTCTCGAGCAATCATGTTCCTAACAGGTGGCTGTTTTGTGTGTGGTTTTGTTTTTTATTTTTAACATCAGCAATTACGCAAAGAAAAAGAGTTAAGGGGTAAAATTTGAGACAAGAGACACAGAGAGTTTGGTTAATAGCTGAATCCAGAAAGATTTACGGAGACTAATGCAGGGAACATTATCAGTACTGGACAATGTTTCTGTGTTATTTCTGAGGTAGGAGTCTGATATGTTGATAACGTGAAATCTAAAGTATCTCCAGCTTCAAATCTATGGTGACAACTTAGCTTCAGCCCTACTTGTGACTCCAATTCCTGCCTGTAAACCAAAGATACAGATATTTTATACAAAGGTTGCATTGAATATGATGGGAGAAAGCAACGATGCAAAATTTATTAACAGCTCTCCATGCAGCACTCTAGTTACTGTTCTACTTCTTATCTCGTGAGTTTTGCTATTCTGACCTTGTGCGCTGTAGAAGATCACACTGTAGGAAATTTTTTTTTTTTTTTTTTTTTTTAATTATTATTTTTATTTTTTTCTTTCTGGGGGTTGGTTTGTGTTTTCTGTTTTTTTCCCCCCTCTGGTCCTTCCTATGGTGAACTCATATTTCAGTGACTGGAAGCTGCTTCTAGGAGACAGGAGCTGATGGTTTGGTAATTCTAAAGCTGTTTGAAAGACTAGTAATTTAATCTGGGAGGTGACAGTGTCATTGGAGACTGCAAAGATCTCCCCAGCTGAGTTTTGTTGGCAATTCCTAGAGGAGAAAGCAAGTTCAGCTGAGCTGGGTAAGAAGGTGGCAGTCACCTTTCTGCCTGGCTGCCAGGAGCAGTGCTGCTATTGAAGCTGGTGTCAGTCTGAGCCCTCCAACTGCACACCAGCTGAAGCCTGCAGGCAATTGCTGCCTGCTGCTTTGGTCAGGTGTAGTAAAGTCTGCAAAATGGGCCAGGGCCTGTGTTCAGTCCAGCTCTGTAGCATAAATTAGTACTTTGTAAGAAGGCCTTGAATGTATTACAGGTGCATTCATTCATGCATGTTTATTAGCTATCCATCCATAATGAAGTTTTGCCATAGGAGGATTTTTTTTTTATTTCTAGGTAGATTACATTTGTTGACAAAAGATCTAACACTCTTGTATATGTGTTGTATAGCTAGAATCCTTCACCAATTAAAAAATGTAAAGAAATCTGGAGAACAGCTGTCTTTAAAACAAAATGAATTATTGTAGTCGTACCTACACTTACTAATGTAAGTTTCCACTTACATCCTGTTTAGTCTCTTGGCAGTGGCCTGAGTTAACTCTGCTCCTGACAGCATTCATCCTGTTGATATAGCAAAGGGCAAGTTCTGTTCATTTCCTGTACAGAGTTTCTCTGAGTCTTGGGTAGACAAGATGGGCAGTGACTAAGAGAAAACTGTACGTGGTAAAGTAAAATCATGTTGTGATACACATACACTGGCATTTATTCCTAATGATGGAAGTATGATGTTTGTAATCTCTGCTCCTTGATGCCATAGTCACCTGGCTGTGGAAGCAATGGGCCTTCACACCACCAGGTTTTGGGTTAATGCTGAAAACTGCATGAAAGACAAAGACAGTGGTTACTCCAGTTCATACAGCCAATTGGAATTACTGACCTACTACAAAGCTAACTGGATTTTAGTAAGTTGAATTATCTCTGAATTAAGCTGGTCGATATACTTGTGATTGTGGTTTGAAGAAACTCCATTTTTTCTCATAGGTCCAATCTGGAAATAAACTTTAAGAGAAAATCTGGGAACAAATGTTTAACTCTTTTTAATTAGATCAATGACCATGTAGTCACTAAGGACTGATATTGTATTCTTAGCTTGTTACTTTGCTTAAATTTTTAGGAAAACAAACATTTCTAGTCATTAGACTATGTTTTCCCACTCCAGATCTTCTTTCCTGATTGGAGTTAGGAATCAGCAAAGGCTGAGCAGGCGTAGCTTGCTCATGGGGTTAGTAGACTTATCCATGCTTCTCTTTTCATTTTCTTTCTCTTTCCTAATGAGAATAGGGCTGGGGTAATACTAATGTTGGCAGCAGGAGTAGCAGAAAGGCACATGCAGCACACTTAGGTGCTAAATAGGAAGGTGTTTGGAAAGATGAGCAAACCCACTTTACAGCCTTCAGTATTTCATTGTGTGGCTGTTCTAGATAGCTGCAAAGGCTTCTGATAGCATAGGTAGGGAAAGTAAGATAAACTAACTTTACAAAAAAGATAATTTTAAGTTAAAAAAAATCAAAACAACATATATGGAGGAATGGGACAATGTATATTACTAGAGTACAGTGTCATATTGATTCTGGTCTTCCATAGTGCTCAGGGATCAGGAGGAAAGCAGGTGGCAACTGCAGAGTGCTACTAAAACTTTTTAAAAATGTGCAAGAAGCATAAGCAAAAAAGCCAGAGGAATAAAGAAACGGTTGAAGTGCTTTGTAGGCTGAAAAAGAAACAATATGAAACTTCTTATGCAAACCCAACATAAAGCATTATATCCTTATTTACAGCATACACAAGTTTTTCTAATAACATCAGCCTGATAGTATATTTGAGGAAACTCAGAAGCCTTTTCTTTTTGGTGGTATTTTTTTTGTTTGTTTTTCTGGTTTTTGGTTGGTTTTTTGTTTTGTTTTTTGTTTGTTTGTTGTTTTTTTGGACTGAATGTTTGCATATATTTCAGTCCTTTGGTAAAAGGTGCACCTATGAGCATATACCAGTCATAAATGGGCATCTACAGCCAAAGTTCAGTTCAATAGGCTTTTAATCAAGTTATACTAGTGAGCTTAAAACTACTGCAGCTGTGATGTGCCATACATTGAATTTCAATGCTTTCAGGTGTGTACTGCGTGGAGTAGAGTCAAATGGTCCTAATTTTTGCTTCATGTATTGTTAGAGTGTATTATCAATCTTGAAAATGCCCAGATGTACTCCAGTAATTGAAGAAATTAGAGCAAAAGTTCTTAAAAATAAATCTGAAAGTCCTTTTTATGGGTTGCTATGGTTGTTACTATTTTGTTACACTTTTTTTTTTTCTTTTTTTGTAGTAGTAGTTATGTAGCTATTACAAAATTGCCTTTTCCCTTTTAGAGAAAAACACTTTATTTCCTGTTCCTACCAAACTCCTGCTACTTTTCAGTTTATTTTCCAGAATTTCAGGAAGGTACTACTTGCTACCTGTTAATAATAATCCCGAATGATGAGGTGTGATGTGAGTTTTGCCTTTATACTTAGACATTTGAAATTAAAAATGTCATTATTTGTCTGGTTTCTCAATATTTTGCAGCAATACATCTTGAGCCCAAACAGTGATATTTTAAACCTGCCTTTTCATCAGATGGCAGTAGAATTGACACCAGACCAAGTGGTTAACAGAGAGCTCTTACACAATGCTCTCTGCAACTAGTCTGAATGAGCTGTTTTACAGTTCAAAGGATGTTTTCAGTTAATTGGATTCAAGTGGAGATTTTTGGTGCAGTATCACTTTGTCTCAGTAACTACACTGGTTTAGCTCTCTGGCACATTACAAATTCTCTGCCAGCAAATATTCACCAGAAACTGAAATGCTGTTCTGAGCTCCAATAATCATTTCTTGGTGTTATGTGAGAAAGTTTTCTTATCTATGCCTAATAGAGCTTTGCAGAGTGTGTGGGCAGTCAGTGAGGTGGCTTTTCACAGTGTGAAGGAAAGTCCTTTTTTCTACTGAAACAAGTTGGAGCTAAATAGCAACACATAACAACTTCTACTAAAAGAGATCATCAGTGGACTACAGAAACCACCCCAAAACAGCTTTTATTCTATGAAACAAATACTAGAGTGTAAGATATCTGTTGGTGCGGGTACTCCAGTGATATTTTCCATCTGAGACAGCTGTAGAGCGATATCGTGCAGGGATGCGACTTCTGAGGTCAGGCGGTGGCTGAGCCGCTGCCCGGGTGAGGGTTTCCAGGCGGGACCCGGCCCGGGGCTCCTGCCCGCCCCCCGATCAGAGGAGATGAGCTCCTGCCTGCCCCGGGGAAATGACCCGCAGCTTGGTCAGGTTACGCTTCAGAGCACCAAGAGCCCCTGCCCATGACAGGGTGGCGACACGGGGTGACAGCGATGCCCCCCATGCCAGCACGTCCCGTTCAGCGAGGCGGGTCCGGGGCGCATCCCACCCTGGGCAGAGCAGGGAGGCGGCACCCCGGGAGCCCCCTGGTTGGGAGCTCGGACAAAGGCTTCCAGGAGAGGGAGTGGCAATTGGCTGCCGAGCCCTGAGGAGGGTCCGGGAAAACGAGTCGGGGTCCCCCGGGATGAGGGGGAGTGGGGACGAATGAACTTCACCAGGGGGTCGGGGAGCCGCCTGACCCCCGGGAGGAGGCAGCAGCTTTCCTAGAGGCCAAAGCTGGGCTCTGCCATGCGGCTTTCTGCTTCTCCGAAGGTGGCTGCCGGGGAGTGGGAGGCGGGGGAGGAGGAGGAGGAGGAGGAGCCGGCTTCATCCCCCGGTGGGCGGTGGCCCCTCCACTGCGCCAACCTGCAGGCGGGCGGGAGGCAGCGGCCCCACCCGAGCTCCCTCTGCCCCCCGCTCCTCCGTCCCGGCAGAGCCTCCAGCAGCCGCTTCCCGCTGCGCCGGTCCTGGACTGCAGCTTGCTGGCGGCGAGGGCAACAAGCAGCGGCATCTTGGAGTGGCTTCTTTCCCCAGTGCCCTTTCATGTCTCCCAGTCCGCTCCTCACTCATACCTGCAGCCTCTCCTTGTCCCTCCACTCCTCCTACCTTTTTATTTCTCCTTTTCTCCCTCTTCCTATATTCTATTTTTTTTTTCTTCATTATTATTATTTTTTTCCCTCTCCTTCCTCCATCCTGTTCTCTTCTGGATCCTCTTTGTCTAGTGCCTCTTAATTTCCTCTGATCTTTTCCTTGGACTTTGCCTTGTCATGTCAAGATGGAAGTCAGGCATGACTGGCTCTCCTCATCCCCCCATGAGGGCTTCGAGCAGATGAGGCTGAAGAGCAGACCCAGGGAGCCTTCCCCAAGCCTCACCAGAGTAGGTGCGAACTTCTACAGCACTGTCAAGCAGCAGGACTACAGTGCCAGTGTCTGGCTGAGGAGGAAAGACAAACTGGAGCACGTAAGCCAGCTTCTATTTCCCCCTTTTTTTAAAAAAAAATAAAAATTCTCGACCTCCGTCTAGGTACTATGTTAGGATACCTCCCTACCAGCTTGGACTCCAGAACAAAAGTGATGCACCAATAATTGGGCATGGCATTTCCCAAATGGTAGAGAAAGGAGCTACCTAAAGGTCCCAGACTGGTCAAATCTGAGGTAAATAGGATGTCAGTACTGTTCCCAAACCACATACGAGTCTTTTCCTAACTGGAAATAATTTTTAGTGTTCTTACTTGTGGATTCTTCTGTTCCTGCAAATTCAGCACTGATGTGGGAGGAGAAAGATTGGGGTGGTGCAGATGGAGGTTAGAGCATTTATCTCACTGTGATTATAATGTAGTTCTAGAATAGCTAAAAGAAAATAGCTTTTTACAATTTTAGCTTTGATCTCCCTCCCCCCTTCTTTTTCTTCTTCTTTGTGCATGGGACTTCGAAATTACTCAGTCTTTGTGGGGCAGAGGAGATTTCCCTCAAGACAGCTCTTCCTGCAGCAGTAGTACATGACTTAACTAAGTGTGTTTGGGACTACAACAATACCAATACTGTGGATAGCTCTAGTGAATATTTTATGAGAATTTAAGGTGCTTCTAAGTATTCCTGTCCCAGATGATGTTTGAAAGCATTTTTCGTGTTACTTCTAACAGCAAGGAAATTAGCTGAGATGACCTGCATACTGTATGAGAGTTTTCTGAACAGCTTATTAGGCAAAACCCACTTACTGTCCAATCAAAACTGGGAAGCAGCTGCATTTACAGGAACGCAAAAGAATGTGGATGGGTTTGCATAATGCAAGTCTGCCATTCTTCACATTAGTGAGTAATTTGTGATCACAGGCACTTTGACTAGAAGATGGACAGAAAAATATATCTTGTGGTGTAATCACCTGAAGTCCCTTTGGGTAGAAATAGTCACATTACAAGGGTAAATTGCCCTTATCACATTAAAATCCTAGCTGGCACAGTAGAATCCTTTAAAGGTGAAAACTGAAAACAGCTCCTCTGTCAACTATTTCATGGGGTATTACCCTCCCTTCCCACTAGTCTGCACAGTATTTTATCCCTGTTAGTGAAATCTTAAACTCGAGTTGTTTACACTAATGGGAAATGACAAGAACTGATGAACTGTTGGAAATACCACGTTTCAAATGTTGAGAAAGGCATTCAGACCTGTCTGTCTTCTTACACATGTTTTTGTGATTCTTCACACTAACAGCAAGGCTTCCCAGCGGTAAGCTTGTCAGGATTCTCCTATTGTGAATCAAGAAGAAAGGTCAGCTCCCTATCTCAGTACAGCTGATGGCTAAAACACAGAAACACAGGAATCTGAGCTCTGGCTTTTGTAACAGGTTTTTGCTACACGGGCTCAAATATCATCAAATGAACAATTGTTCATGTCAATAATCTGTCAATATTTTGATAGCTAACTAATGTTCTGGTAGCTGACTATTAGCATGTTCAGATATCTGTATTTTACATCATACCACAATATTAGCATGGACAAGGAAAACAGGCATTAATTTGTTTGAAGGTTACAAGTGCAAACCCTTTATTTTGTGTGTGGTTTTGTTGGTTTTCATTGTTTTGTTGTGTTCGAAAAGCTTTTTCTGTAATCAGTTTGGTATGAGTGCATGTTCTTCTGGGGGTTTCCCTCTCATTTGATCAGCTTATTTTTATTCCCAGAGCTCATATGAACAATGTATAGAAAAAAATTGGAACACTGATATTACTTGCTTCCCATGAGGTGTTTATTTCATTGACATTTATTGTGAATGCCCTGCAGTACATTAAATATGCCAACAGTATATATGTGAAAATACTGTGTTTTTATGGTTTAAGGTAACTGCATTACTCACGAGTGTTATAACAGACAGGCTATTGCACAGTTCCCCTTAATGAATGTAAATCAAATACCTGTGATTTTCTAGATTATATTTTGCTTATACAATTTTTAGAGAAAGGTTATTTTCTATTTGCAGATAAATCTTTGAGGGTTTTGAGTGTTTTCTTGCCAAATAAGTTATTTCTTTCACTCCACAAGACAAACAGATCAATTTGAGATGCATAATTTTGAATGGTATAGTCATTGACATATGATGGCTTGTGGCCAGTATTGGACAACTGGCTACAAACTTTATGAGCTGGATAGGGGACAGGAATAGCATTTTGTTGCAGCTCCCTCTGAGATAATCATGTTACTTAATACCTGCAAAGAAAATCAAAATACACAGTGAGTATTCATGTAGGTGCTGATTTTGAATGTATGTGGTCATAAATTTGATGCTATGTAATGACAGATATAGGCAGAGGGGGGTTATAGTGTCAGTCAAGATATGCATGGACAGATTTCAAAGTTCTAACATGCAGTTTGTTTCTACATTTCAAAACTGTTAAAAAGTTGTGGGGTTTGGTGTGGTTTTGTTTCCTTTTGTTTTTCAAAAGATCTCAGTTTGAAAAGTGTGGTGAAGAGGTTAAAAATTCAACTGTTACCATATTTCTTCTAAAGGAACAGAACTAGTTGGGATGCTCAGATATAGTTTCTTTTAAATCGTTCAATACTTAATTATTGACTGACCATAGAGGAAGTAAAAATCTGGAACGTGTTTCTGGAGTCTTGCTAATTGATTGATCTTCAAATGGTTCTTAATACAGTGTGTCTCCTCACTAGCTCATTGTTTCTGTGGGTTGTCTTTTGCCAAGTGGCAGTAATACAATTTGTACCATGCAAGATCTGAACACAACTCACCCCAGCTTCCCCTGCTTTTGGTTTTTTTCTTTTTGATTTTTGTTTTTGGGTTGGTTTTTTTTTGTGAACTCAAGCTTTTATTTAAGACTAAATGGATCTAATTTAACACGTTTAAAGATAGGTCAATGAGGGATTTCTGCTGCAGTGAGACCTCAGTGTACATGTGTGCTGTAAGTAATAGGTCAAAGAGCCATACTTTCAATAGAGGCAATTACTAGAGGTGTGAGGAACTTTGACATTGCAGATGTGACAGCAGCAATGTTGCAAACCTCTGGATGAAATCCCTGCAAGGCTGAGACTGTTCAGATTCTAAGCATCTTCTTCAGCTGGTTGCTATTGCCTTCTTGCCTTTCTACCTTGTGCCTGATACTGGGAGTGTTGGAGTGAAAACTGTTGTGTGAAATATTCTTTGTCCCCTTTTGTACAGTGGGTTTTGGTTTGGGTTTTTTTGTTTGGTTTTTTTTTTTTTTCCTGGTGTTGCCTTTTGAATGATACATGAATTGGTTCAGAGGAAAAGAAGGGGGTATTGATGAGGAGAAAGAGCCTTTAGCTGGTGGGAGCTAATGTATGTCTGGTTCAATTTACAGCAGCTCTCCATCATGTCTTTCTATCCATCAGTAATGAGGAGTACTGTAAAACTGCTTTCCTCCTACCTCAGCAAAGATTTCTAGAGAACTTAATTTTAAATAATCAAAATTTAGGCCAAAAGAAGAACAGATATCCTTTTTCAGCTACAACAGATACACAGCAAGCATGTATTATTTTTTATGAAAAATACAGGTATTTCTTTTTGAAGAAGAAATGGTGGTCTTTCTTTAATAACTTTTAAATTTAATTATTTACTTTATCATGTTACAACATTTAAAAAATTGTTTTTAAGAAACTGCTTCAAGACTCCCTCCCTGGAAGTGTTCAAGGCCAGGCTGGATGGGGCCTTGAGCAACCTGATCTAGTGGGAGATGTCCCTGTCCATGCAGGGGGGTTGGATCTTGATGATCTTTAAGTTCCCTTCTATCCCAAACCATTCTATGATTTGATGATTGGAACTTTTTTGGGAGACCCAATACCAGAACAGTTTTATTTTCTGTACATCCTTAGTCTGTTAGCTTTAGTATTATCATAACTGGGAGAAGTTACTGATAATTCTTATTTTTACTGAAGCTCGAATTGGTAGCGAAGGCAACGTTGGGATTTTCAGATTTTAAGTGCTCTTGCTGTTATGAGAGTTGACTTGATCAGTTGATGTTATGCAGCTGATCTGCATACTTCTGTCCCTTTGGTACCACTGCTATACAGAGAGAAAAGAGGCTATGAGGTAGAGGGAGGGCAATGTCACATGGCAACAGAAGCAGATATCTAACGTTCAAATATTAGGCCTAAGCCCTTTAACAGTGCTGCCCTACAAGCATGGCTGTGGCATTTCTCTGTCTCATGGCCAAATCAGAAATAAAACATAACTTTCATTCACATGTTGTAATATCTTTATCAAAGTTGAAATCCCAAATCCAATTCTGCCAGTTAATTATTCAAAAACTAATAGTTCTATTTCTTACAATTCAAAAGTTCTTAAACCCCAATGTCCAACAGTTTAAAATTGGATTTCTACTCTTGCATGTAAATTAGCACAGATGTTAAACAGCAGAGGACAGATTTATAGGTTTCAACATTTTACATCCTAAATATGGTGGAAGACACCATGTACATAGCTACAACCTGTAACACATAAACAAAGGAGGTGTGAACATTGTATGGTGTAAAGCAAGTAACAAGAGAACTCAGTCAAGTCACGTCACTTGCTGGACAGAGCCAACAACTTTAACTTAAGGGAGAACAGTAAAAGGATGTAAGCCAGAATACAAAAAGTCATTACACACATCTCCAAAGCAGCCCCTGTCTTGCAGTAAATGTAAATACATGGCTTTTTTGAGTTAAATGACTTGACAGTGTTTTGCATTAAACAGATACAGATAAATTGTCATCTGGAATAATGACAGTTACCAAAAAGAGTGGAGTATACCATGTAAGGTTGAGAAGTGGAAACAAACTGGAGGATTCCTAAGAGTTATTTTCTAGGATTTGTAGTTTTTTGATGGCATGGTTGCAGATTATAGTTCTGAATGTTTATCTGCTCCTGGAGATAGCTATCTATATTTAGATTTCATCATTAAAATCAAAGGAACAATCTCCATTAAATAGAGGGTCTTCTGCTTTTTCTCAACAGAAAACTGACATTGGTGGTTGCCTGCCCACAGCTGTGGTACAAAGAGGTTCTTGCTGAAGTAGTAGCCTGCTGTTTGCTTCACTGCTGGCAGACTGTGAGGAGGGATTCTTCTGCTGAAATGCTCTTTACCTTGAAGGTGTCTTTCTCTAGGACAGTTCAGTAGACATACATAATTAGAGAAAATAAAAATTACGTGGAAAAGGGGACCAAAATAATTAAACAGTGTTGAGAAAATACTGAGTAGCATTTAAAGGGCAGAAAATATAAACCATTTTATTTTGGAAATCTTATGGAGAATTTAAAATCTTGACATTTGGAGGGGTAAAGAATAACCGATATCAGTAGTTACCACAAAAAAAAAAGTAATTTTTGTGTTGCAAAGCAGTGAAAATATGATCACTAATAGTCCATTTTTTTCTGTCTCTAGTTGTGGTGGCCTGACTTTGGTTGTCTGCCAGCTACCTGCTAAGCCACTCTCTCACTTCCCCTCCTCAACAGGCAGGGGAAGAAAATGAGATAAAACATCTTGTAGCTTGAGATAAAGACAGGGAGATCACTCGTCAATGACTGTCACAGGCAAAACAGGCTTGGGGAGATTAATTTCATTTGTTGCAAATTCAAAATATAGGATACAATTGTGAGAAACAGACAAGACTAAATCTCCTCACTTTTTTCCAGGCTGAATTCCAGTCTTTCATTCCTGGCTTTTCTCACACCCTTCCCCCAATCCCTTGAATGGCAACGGGGTATTGGGAATGCAGGTTGCAGGCAGTTCATAACACACTGTCTCTGCCTCCTTCCTTCTCACCTTGTTTCCCTGGTGTGAGGCCATTCCCATGGGATTCAGCCTTTGTCAAACTGTTGCAATGTGGGTCCTCCCCACAGGCTGCAGCTTTTCAAGAACTTCTCTGGGATGAGTCCTTTCCATGGGGAACAGTCCTTCAGTAGGACTGTTCCAGTGTGGGTCCCCTATGGGCTGCAGTTCCTGCATGGGCTCCTCACCCCAGACCACAGGTCCTGCCAGAACCTTTCTCCCATATAGAAACACCACAGGCTGCAGCTTCTTTCAGTGTGCATCCCCATGCTCCAGGGCGGGGTTCTGGGCTGACGTGTGGATATCTGCTCTGGTGAGATCTTCCATGGGCTACAGGGGGACATTCGACTTCCACATGCTCTTCATTGGCATCAGGGGAATCCCTGCTCTGGAACACCTTCTTCCCCTTCTCCTTCACTGGCTTTGGTGTCTACAGGGCTGTTTATCTCAATTTTTCTTACCCCTCTCAAACACCTGCTACCCAGTGGTTTTTGCCCTTTCTTAAGTATGTTCTTGACAGAGGTGCCATCATCATTGTTGATGTGCCCAGCTTTGCCAAGTGGTGAATCTGTCTTGGAGCCAGCTGGAATTAGCTATGTCCAACGTGGGGGCAGCCCCTGGTCTCACAGAGACCAGTCCTGCAGCCTCCACCTCTGTCAAAACCTAGCCATGTAAACCCCCTATATTGTCTAAGAAGCTAGTCTTTTTTCTCTGACATACAAGAAAAACTTTCAACCTTGCATTATTCTACTGCATTGGTTCTGATGGTTTCAACACCAGTCACTTTGAGCTAGAATTAAAACATTTGAGAGTCATAGCCACTGTAACAGACTTCATTTCTAGTGTCTGGCTTCGTGTTGCACAAAACAACTTGAAGTTTCAAAGCTGCATTTAAAATTGTTTCATATATGCATGTATAAATTTAATTCAACACATTCACCACTTTTTAGAAATGAGATTTTCTATTTTCTGAACAAACCCCCTAAAACTTAGGTTATGTTTGCTCCAGATGCTACTTCAGTGAAGATATTGGAAGAGTGGTTTTCACTTCTGTGCCTTTCCTAATACTACCAGCATTAATGAAAATCCAAATTGTTTTTTCTTATTGTCATCTTTCTTTTTATCAGCATTGACCATCCTTGTTTAAGAATTTTGAAACAGCAGCTTCGGAAACTTGCAACTTTATCTCTGTTTCTGTTATGCAAACACTCTGCAGTCAGCCCTGCTTTTGTCTTATAGGAGAGCATCATCACTAACACTTCTAAAGATAGCAGAAATACTTAAGACACTAGGAAAACTATCCTTAGGGAATATCTCCCCACAAATGCAATGACTCCACAGTCTGTTGAGGATGTCCAGTGTAGCTGAATGTACGGCTAGCTTAGGCCTTCTTTCCATTTCAGAACAAGGAATACCAAAATATTGCAGTGAAAACTATCTTCTACCAGACTATCTGGAGATGGAAACAAGAGACCAACTCATGCCAAAGATTAACAAACCTCAGGAGAAGGAGGAACAGAGAGAATGAATCACATACTGGTGGCAGGGAAATGGATTAGTTTAATCAGAAATTAGTTTTTGTTAGGTTATGAACTTCTTTTTGTTTTTGCTTATCCATCAAACGTGTCTGATTTTTAATTTTTTATTTTAATTTTTTTTTATTTTTTAAAAGGTTTTAATCTCTGAATTCTCTCACTTTTTATAAAGGCTTTCCAAATATAACATAGAATGTGAATCTTTTTATAAGGCTTTGGCTTATTTTGTTTCGATCAATGCATTGTGTAATTTGACTGTGTAGATAATATCTAGCCCTGGACAAAGAAATATCAGAATGGCATTTTCAGAAATGCTTCTTTGCTATGTTCTCTGAAGATAGAGACAAATTTACCCATTTTTTACACTTTTGCACAGCCTGCAAACCCTCTTTTCTACATTTAGTATTTGTAGGTGAACATTTTATTGATTTCTTACTAAACCAAAATCTTTTAAAAACTTAATTCTATGCCTGACTGCATGATGTCAACATAATCAGCAGCTTGTTTTACAGCTTATGGAGTTGTTGCAGGTCAAATAGTAGTTATTGAATTCTAATTTTGTTACTATTTCACTATTTACAGTTGAAATGTGTAACAGAATAAAAAAGTTAAAGTATTTGAGAATCACGACTAATAAACCAAATAATTCAGATAATTCTTCCATTCTGTTAGTGAAGTAGACTGGTCTTCCCCAAGGCATTTTAAACTCTTTGGAGCAGAACCAAATGTGGTGCATTGCTGAGATGGCAAGTGTAACCAGTCTAATTTCCCTGATCCTGTTGTTGCTGCAATGAAGGCATTTTTATTTGGGGTTATAGTCTAACTTGCCTCTGTAAAAGCTAGTATGTGCTGCAGATAGCCTATGATAATGAGCAAATGTGTATCAGTTTTGAAATGCATGAGGGAGTAAAGTTAATACTCATCATCAGCCCTCCCAGCCACAGCAAATGGGGCATGTCTCACTTGTGCTTCTTGTGTTACAGGTATTCTACTGCTGCCCATTAAGTTTCATGCTGATCTTTTCTAGGCACGAGTTCTTTTGATAAGGGAATATGCCCTCTGTGTGCTCATTACCTTAACTGGAGGCTACCTGCTTACCTGTGGGACTGGTAATAAAGGTGACTGTGATTTGAACCCTACTTCCTCAATGCAGTTTGTGCAGTTTTGTTTCATCTTGTTCTAAAGCTGTGGTAAAGCATCCATTGGCTTCCCTACTATGGTTTTAAGTTGTATATGAGCTCTCTGAGAGAAGTCTGTGGGTCAGCTAAGCTGTCATGGGTTTGAGGCAAAAAGTTCAACGTATCATGCTAAGCAGTTGAAGGAAAAAATCTGTTTCTAGAGTCTTCACCCATTCTTTAACTTTCTGGATCATTGGTCTAGTTGCTGGATACATTATGTGAAAACACTTAGCAGTTAGCACAGGGGAAAATCCTAGGCAGGCTATGAAAAGAACAGAAGGCATTCTAATGTAACAGATGGGATATAAGAAACTGTAAGGCCTATGTGAACATGCAAAAAAAAAAAAAAAAAGATATAGATCTAGTTGCATTTAAGCCCACCTTAAGGTGTTTCAGAATGCAGAAAGAAGGGAGGTGGGTGCATTAGAAACTTCAATTATCTGCTGGGACTGGTGAATGGGTACTTGAAAAAAACTCAGAAAAACAGAACTTCCTGTGAAATTGCTTCTTTGCTCCCAGTTAGAATACATCTGTTCCTCATTGGAAAGCATAGGGGCAAAAGTGCCCATCATGCTAAAAAAACCAAATCAAACCTAAACTGGAATATGATCTCAGTTTAATCATAGAAGGCATTGTCTGTTTTCTTGTTTTCTTCTTAAGTGGAAATAGGCATCTGCTTTAATGATAATATTTAAAAAAATAATAAACTTGTTGTGTCTTGTGGAAAATTAATTGGATGTGCATGGATGTGACTGTTGGCTATAATAAAGATGGAGACTCTTGCCAAGTTCTGTTATTTCCTCATAGCTCTTTATTGAGGAGGACCCATGAGCATCTAAAAAGCTTGTGTGCCTGGAACACTATCGAAACCCTACGCTGTTAGAGAACGTAGAGAAATTCTGAAACAGCCTCTCTTTCTTGTGGCTTTTCTGGCAGCTACAGACAGAAATTGGCCTTAGCCAATTTAGCTTCTTCATGGGCCGTGATAAAATAGCCAGGATAAATTAGATTGGGAAGATGAGTGGGATGGAATGTTGGGGCTAAAGGTCTGTCATTTGCTCTAGGACCTGAACAGCTTTAAACCTATGTAGTATGATGGGTGGGGATTGTCTATAGACAGAAGCTGGTGTGTGTTTGTAACCCTGTGCTGCCCATTTACTGTTACATTCTGGAATAAAGTGGTTGAAAGGTTTCAAACTGATGGGCTGGCTGAGCCAGTGATCATGCTTTTTCCTTTCTTTCCCTAAATTGGTACATTCCATGACTTTCTTGCATTAAAGAATTGTCTAATGTCCTGCAGTGGTGTGTTTAGTCCTGTAAACTCAAATACTGAATGCTTTTTACTGTCTACTGACCTCTGTGGTCAGTTTCCCTAAGTAGTTTCCCTAAGTTTTCAACAGGGTAAGTTCTGGTAGGTTATTGGGCATATCCTTCACATCATTTAAACATGGCTTCAATCCCAGTTTGAAGTGTTTGCTAAACTGTGCAGTTTCTCCATGTATCTTCATGGAAATCCAGCATGTAACATGAGGAGCTGACTTCTGCTATTTTCTTGATAAAAAGTAATATGGTGCCATGCATACGCAAGTGCTGCTTAAAACAACATGGGATGAGGTATATCCAGTGCTGCCTCTATTGGATCTGTGATTTTTAAATCCCTGGGAAGATAAATCTTTGAGTAAGTCCTGTTGCATCAATAAAGATCACGCAGCAACTCTGGTTGGTGCAGCTGATTAGGATGGTTCTAATGAAACACAGCATGAAAATTAGTGGCTTAAAACAGGTAAACAAAAAGAACATTGCTGAATGAAAGTCCAACACTTCTGAAATTATTTGATATTTGAAAAGATTTTTCAAGAGATTTGTTTGTACAATGTGACATATCGAATTGGTGATGATGAAGACTGATTGGTGTTTACTTAGAACGCTGGGAACATCAAGAAATCATCAATGCACCACATGCTGTTTCAGGCCCTTACAGGGAGTGTGATTTATTGTTTGAATTGAACAATTCCTTTGGGTCTAGCACAAAACAAAGTTGCTTAAATGGTTTGGAAAACTGTACCCTTTTGAACAAAGCAGTTCCCTTTGTCAGTATGAGCTGCTGTCGACTTTTCTTTCAATTCCCTATTGGGCATGTGGCAGGCAGATAGCACCTAACCCTTTCTGTGCTATTTTATCTCATTTTATGTAGTATTGTTCTCTCTGAGCTCTGTTGTCATGGTTTAGTTGCATCAAACTCCTGCTGTGGAAAGCTGGAATATGCCAGCCTGTATTGTCTGGCTGTGTGGTATATGGCCTTAATGCACACCAGCCTAAATCAATTTGTTTCTGCAGCCATATGACAGCTGAAACCCTAGACTGAAAATTTCAATTAAAAAAAAAAACAAAACAAACTTCTGTTTGTGCACTTTGTTCCCCCAGTCTGTCTGTGCTGGGGCTGTTCCAAGCATTCTGTTTGGCTTTAAATAACTTGCTCCATGTCCAATTTTTAAAAGCTGCTGTACTGCACCACTGTCTTCTTTACTTCTCTTAGGTTGGATTTACCAAGGTCTTTGATTTTTCCTTTTTTCTATAATTTCAGCCCATCACTACATCCTTAAATTACTTTATTTCATTGTCCCCAACCTGCTTCCTTGTCCCCCTGAACATCTTTGTCAAATCCAGTTCCCTATTTTGATATTATATGCCACCTTATGTGGAGCTCACAAGCAAAACATTGCATGTGAAATATATGTAGAATTTTCAAAAATACAGTTGTCTTACAAGATTTAAACAATTTTTGTACTGGCATGGTAGTGCTTTCTGCAGTTCTTAATTTATTAAAACTTTGAAGTTCTGAGTATGTACTTTTTGAAAACCCTGAAGTTTAAAGGGAAGATTTCTGAGTTCTGTTGTTGGCTGAGTTGGTAACAGCCTTTCAAGTGCCACCTAGAGATCTAGTAATATAAAAGGTAATGATTACACTAAGAAAACAAAATTTGTTTTTGCCACTAGTGTGACTTTGTTTTATCAACCAATAGAGTGTTCTTTCAGAATCTTCTCTTGTAATTACTTGAGAGCTCAGATGTTTTCGATACAGAAAATTAAGCAACTGGACCATTGTGCACTGAAATGATTGAAAAAATTTTTTTGGTGTTATGAAATCTCTTTTCCAAGAGATTGCACAATTATTTTTCATTTTCAGAAATAGACAACTGGGAGAGTGCATCTTTCAAAGTTAATTCGTGCAGGTAGTAAGTAGGATTTTCTCTGATCTAGGGGGAAATCTGCAGCAGACACAGAAGTTATTATAGGAGCTCCTCTGCACAGCAATAGTTTCTGATTTACAGGCAATAGTAGATAGGATACACGTGAAGTATTTGAAATTTCCAGATGTTTTAGCTGTGAGGTTACCACTATATATTGGTTTTGTGTTTAGGTTTTTTTCAATACATTGCTTAAACAGTGATGGGATTTTTGAATGACTGTAAGATCCCTTTCTGTTTGGATTAACCTGGTGACTGTATTTGAGCTGTTGCTTTCTAGTATTTATTTTTTAAGTCTCTCCCCAACAAATATTTGTTTGGGATTTTTAAAAATTTTTTTTATTTTAATGCTTATTTCTTCAGCGTTTAGAATATTTAAATTTTCTATAAGTACCTTTGCAAATACTTGTTGCTTTGTTTATTTTATTTATGATTCTGCTTAGCATCAGTTTTTCTCAGTTTATTTCTGGACATCATTATTTTTTGGTAGCATATCTGGCTAATTTCTTCAGGCTCTGAGTGTGGAAGTTCTGACTCGAGTACAATAGCTTGATGAGAAACCACCTACTGGTGGGTGTCTGATTTTTACCACCATGATGGAAACACCTTCCCAAAATACCATTCTAGTCAATAATTGCATGGCTAATTAGGAACATCATGATGGTGTAATCTGGAAACAGCAGATCTGGTGGTAGTGGCCTCTGTTCTGTGACTTATGGTGAATTTATGGTAGCTTCTTTTATCTTTACTTTATTACAACTTTATTACTTGTTTACATATGTGTGTATGATTTTAACTGTTTTAACTGACAGGGTTTTTTTGTTATAAAACATCTGGCTGCTGTGCTTTGCAGGAAGGGATTGAGGAGTGATTTTTGAGAGCAACTGAGCCATGAGGTCTGGAGAAGGAGAGGAACTGCAGAGCTTACAGGGAACTGTAGGCTGGAAGCTTCTTAAAAAGGAGAAGAGAACTCAGTTGCAGTAGGATGGTGACAGAAAGACAGAAGCCATTCTAGGGCTCTGGAGGTGAAAACATGAACATTGTTCAATCAGCATTTGAAAGCTTTTGGATCAGATAGACAAATTACATGGAAAGACTCGCCCTGGGAAACGTTATGGCCAAAATGAATTTTTCAGGCTTTTCCATGCAGCAGGTTTGAGTTCTGGATTCTCTATTACTAGATTTGTAGTTTTGTGCTTGTGCTAGTAATTTGAAATAGAGAAGTGGGGGGGGTTGTTGGTAAAATTTTTATTTTATTTTTTGTTATTTTGTTGCTTTGTTTTGTTTTTTCTGTTTGGTTTTGTCTGGTTTTTTTGTTTGGTGTTTTGTTGGTTTGGTTTTGTTTTTTTTTTTTGTGTACTCAGTTGATTTCAGCTGAAGACTCTGGCTGAGATGAAGCTCCATCATGAATGTCTGTATTACAAACTGGCCAAATGTTATAGTGGGACAAGACCACAAAACCCACCAGTTTTGTGGTTGACTCCTTCGAATAGAGAGCTCTGAAAATACACATGAATGCTGATGCAGAGATTTCTTTAAGACTCTATTTTGTTTTTCCTTATTTTAATTTATTTTCTTTTTTTATAGTGTAATAAATGAATGTATATTTGAACCACAGACTCCAGTGCCCACCTTTGACATGGAAGCTATTACAGACTACCAAAAAGGGGAATACAAAATATTAGAACTTAATAGGGTCCACACTTGCCTTCCAAAAGCTGGATGGATTCTAATTGTGAGTGAATTTTATCAAAGTCCACCAATGCATCCACCAAGTTCTTTGCTATTTTTTATTGGTTTAAATTTTTTATTTATTCAAAATTCACTGTGTATGACTGGACATAGATAAAGCTGTATTCAGGTTGCTTTTTTTTTTTTTTTTTTCTTTTTTCTTTTTTCCCTGTTTGTTATCTGCAGAGAAGACACATAAGTAATTTCTGGATGCCTGTGCTAACAGTTTTGACATAAGGCTTTGCAAATGTATGCTTGCACCAGTATTTCTGACTTGGGCTTTTTTCAGCCCCCAAAAAGCCCACTCCAAATGTCTGCATGTATGGATGTCATCTGACATGGAGGTAAAATAAAAATAGGCTTTTTTTTTTTTTTTTTTTTTCAAATTCCATACTTAATGGTCTGAGATGCAAGGTTTTTAGTTTCTTTCTGCAGTCTTTATGTTAGGTAAATTAGCACTGATTTATGCAAAGATTGAACCAGTGTTCATACCACTTTGCAAAGAAAAACTGCATTAAAAGTAGAATTCCTTCCTGAAGATCTTAAACCAAGACTACAGAAATGAAATAATGTTTTTTCTTAGTTATTGGCTATCGTATAATCTGTAAGGTTGGTATTCTACTTGAAGCATTTAGGGAGAACAGCACAGTCACCTCAAACGTATTTTTATCTGTGTGAACAACTCATTGCATGCCATGACTAATCTCCATTTGTCACTTGAGTGCCAGAATGGTTTTCTAGAGAGCTAGATTTTTTTCATTTCCACAGTGCTTTGTGAACAATTTCATTTGATATGAGAAATTCAAGTTGATGTGGATATTCCAGATAATAAGGAAGCTTTTTCTTCTTCTTTTCTCTCCTTTATGTTTTGGTACAGGAAGACATAAAAAGTATGGGTGAGATCATCAGGTCCAATGGGGACAAGAGATTTATTACCTGGGGTTACCTCCAAGTATACTATTAATTATTAGTAGTATTCACTGTTGCAATAGCAACAGTTTACATCCTGAAACTACTTTCACTGTGTTTTCCTTGTTGTTCAATCTAATTTCCAGTTGCAGATAAAGAGCATTAGGGTGGTGGGAACTTGAAATAATAAATAATACTAAGTCTTTCAGTTTCTCAGTTCTGAATTCATGACCGTATATACATTCTAATGGAAAAACCAATATAGGCTAATCTCAAGGGGAGGACAAGGTGTTACTGAAAGCTGAACCTGTCTCCAGGAAGTTCTCTAACAGTCTTATGAAGCTCATTTTTCTCTGTGTATTCAGTTTTGAGGGGTGGAGGTGTTGAGTTTACCCTTGACTTTTCATTTTTTTGGCATCTCAAACATAGGTCTAGTTTTTCTTTGCTTTTCTAGAGCTAATGACGTATATTGTTCTCACAGAGCTCAAGAGAAGTTATATATCAGTTGAAAAACCTGTTTTTTAGCTGCTGCTTTTTTTTTTTTAAATCTATTTTATTTGATGTGCTGTTGTTTTTAACTTTTTCACCACTATGTCGTTTTGCACGCATAATAGGTGGAAAAATAAAATCCCAAAGTTCTTTAGCTAAGGATTTATCTGAAAAACTGTGAGTTTTTTGTTGCTCTGGATTTCTAGATTACACAACATCATCTTCAGCATGACTGTGTGCATGTAACCCTTTATCAGTGCCAGCTAATTAATCCATTTGCCTTTTCTGTTGATTGATTTTGGTTTCTTCTTCAAAAGAAAGCTCATTCTTCAGTACTTATATTGATCCCTGACCCAGTGTGGGACTTTGCATTCACTGTTGACCTCTGCAGGGTTCCTGTCAGCCCATTTCTTAAGACTGCTGAAACCTGTCTGAATACTGCCCTTGTGTTGCCCACGAATGTGCTGGAAGTCACTCTGTCCAATTGTCCAAGTCATTAGTGAGACATGAAGCAGCACTGACCCTGGTAGATCCCTGATACTTCTCATGTAGTATCTACTGACCCTGGTAGATCCCTGGTACTACTCAAGTAGTATCTGACCACCAGTTTGACTCAATATGCTGACCACAACCCTTTTAGCCATATAGGTCATCCTGTTTCCCACCCATTTTATATGGTTTTCCAGTGCAGATGTTGCAGATTTCTCTTTAAGGATTGTATGGCAGACTGTCAGAGGCAGATGGTCAGACATGCAATACCTTCTGCTTTCCTGTAGTCCACAGTCATCTCACACAGAAGGCATCCAGGTTAGTCAAATTCAGTTTGCAATACAAATCCATGTTCCTCACTTTCTGCCTTCCTTCTTGAAATATGAGAATCCTGACCATTTGGCCTCTTGGTGGCTGATTCCTGAGCTTGGTCTTGTTTGGCTGTGGGAAATTTTTGTCATTTTCAACTCCAAGTAAAAAGTGCATGTAAATTCCTCCCCTGTACCTTCTCTTTAGTGACCTGGCTATTGTCTTCATAGCATGACTCCCAAGACAAGCTGTCTGCAGTTAGACTGGCTGTTACTCTGATTAAGGAGATTGGAGCCTGTATTTGTGACTCGTTTTTTTTTTTTTTTTTTTTTGGTACTAGAGAAAGGAGTATCTAACAGTATTACTTTGACACTGAAGATGTTGACCAAGTCTAACTTCTGCCTGAAGTTTCTTCTGTTGCAAAGTTAACTTAGCTTTAATTCCTTGAAATCTGCTCAGCTCCAGGATACTCCTTCAAAGAGCAATAGAGCTGAGTGGAGGAAAAGTTGAATTTTCACTTCATTATGGAGTTTATATTCTGCTTCTATACTGAGTCCTATAAATTTGACCTATCAAATTGATTTGATACTGACAAATGATGCCCAGCTTCCTAAGTTGCAGAGTCTGCTTATTGTCCTGGTGTTTCTGCTACTGATCCCATGGCCAGAGGTTAAGCTCATCAGCTTGCTGATTTTTGCAGAAAATTTACATACATTTCTTCCCAACAGAAATGCTTAACTTTCTTTCAGATAGGTGAGCTAATCTAGCAATGATGTTGCTGCAGGATGAGCCAAATCTGATGCAGTGGAAGGATCGGGAATGTGAGAGGAGGAGGGGAGCTGATCAGAAACTTCCCTTTTGATTGGTTATATGCTGGGGTTGGTTGAAATGAAAAGCAAAATAATATCTTTAGGGATCTGATTTCACCGTGGATTCTTACAGGGCATTTGTCACAGGTTTCTGTCTCTGTAAGAGCAGGAATCTAGACAGCTGTCACCCAAGGTTTCAGGCTATTGCAGTACACAATGATATTTGAGGACAGATTACTTCAATTTGTTCCTTCAGTACCAACATTGACCACTATCCAGGTAGCTTTCATAGAATCATTCTATGATTTGGGTTTGAAGGGACCTAAAAGATCATCTAGTTCCAACCCTCTTGCCATGGGAAGGGATAACTACCACTAGATCAGGTTGCTCAAGGCCCCAACCAACCTGGCCTTGAACACCTTTGGAAGGTAAAATTCTAATTTCTTAAATCCAAAGCATCACAGACAAAATATCTCCCAAAATGACAAGAACAGATTCTATCTGTAGAAATGCCTTCCTGCTTCCAAGATAGGGCTCTAAATTGCTTGGAAGTTCTTGAATTCAGATGCTGTGTCCTCATTGCCTTGCAGAACATGGGCCTAAGAGGAAACGGAATCCTTATTGTGTTTTTGACAGGTGGAAGCTTAAATGTGATTGTATTACGTAGTGTATATACTTGCTGTTAACTCTTCCAAAAGAATATGTTTCATAATTGGATCTCTGAAAGCATATCCATAAAATACATCCTCTCAAGTAAATCACTAAAACCAAGACTGGAAGGAAGAGTAAGAGTCATGTAGTTTATGCTTAATGCCTCTGGTAACTAGATGTAATACTTAATTGTGGACAAAGTTATATAAGCATCGTTATAAAGAATGAAAATAGTGGCTACTGGTAAAAAATTATTTAGAGCTTACTGTTCTTGTAGTTTTGCTTTTCAGCACTGGCTGATGTATCTAGTCTTTTTCATTATATTTCATGATGAAATAATTTTCTTTTCCTACAAATTTACCCTCTAGGTTATTAATACCCTTCTTATATTTCATATTTGATTTTACTATTTCATCTTGAAATAAGCTAAAGAGATTCAATTCAAAGAAAGTACTGCCTCTCCTCTGTGCATATAGCCTGCAGTATAATTGTATTGGGATTTTGAAATAGCGCAGGTGTGCAAATTGTTTCTGAGAACATAAAGTAAGCTCACCCTTACTCTTAATGTGTTTTTCTGCCAGCTTGCCTTACCTTTCTGTCTGTGACTGTTTATTTCTCTGGGATATAATCCAAAGCCATTGAAAAGTCTGTTAATTCCAGTGAACTTGCTCTCAAGGCATTAAAATTCTCAATTTTAATCTCTGCAGGAAGAAATGTTGATGGCTTATGTAGTGCTGATTACTGTTTTAAGGGCTCTAGTCTGTGCTTTGTTTTTAAGAGTCTATTCAGCATGGATACTGACTTGTTTTAAAGTCCTTTAGCCTGGCATGGTGTTAAATAGAGACCATTTCTTTTTAAGTGTCCTTTATAACAGCTGGTTTTGAGGGGCTGAGGTTTTGGATGTGAGGGGTTCTTTGGTTTACTAAAAGGAAAAACTCCATAATAACAGAAACCTGTGTTTTGCATAGGGCTGTAAACCTGAAGGCTCACATAATTATGAGATGCATTTGCAGAACAATTCTGTGACTCATAGACAGATTGATTGACTGTCTTGGGTGATATTATCACAAGTAGCCTCTTTTACAAAGTATATTAGACAACACATTTTATGTTTGTGCTCATCAAAATTTTATTACCAAAAGGTTTGGTTTTAATTTTTATTGCAGTTCCATTTTTGTTTTGATTTTTTTTTTTTCCTTGAAGAATAGCTATTTGATTTCAACCTGTGTGCAGGCACAAGTGTGAGTTAAAAGAAAAACAGCTTTTCTTTTCTCATTTAGTAATGTTTTCAGACTGCTCCAGGTTACAGTCTTCCTCTTTCTTCCCCTTGTGTTAAGGATGCAATTTTACTTTTTTTTTTAATGCATGTAAAATATATGTATGTATAATACAGAGTTCAACAGTCTCTTAAATTGTTACAGATTTGGCTATGCTATGAAATATGTTGAAAGGATAATTTTACAAATATATGTAGAAAAGTGTGCAAACCAAGCTTCTCTGGTGCTGGAGATACTGGCTTTGTCATCTAGAGAGCCACTACCCAAAGGAAAAAAAGGAGCTGGTTAAGACTTCATTCTGTAATGCATGGTATTCTCTCTATATATTCCTCAGCCCTTAGTGTTTCAGAAGTGATTTGTTTTCCTGGCAGGTCAAGCTGAAGTCACTCTGCAGTCTCCTCAAGGCCACATTTTTCAGTTGTGTAAACAAGTGGAACGCAACAACAAGTGATGCACAGAGGAAACTACTGATGCTGTCTGTGTGCTACAGCAGCAAAGAATTTGGCCAGGAAAGCTACCCAGGTCTTAATTACCTCTTGGAACTAACTTGATGCCTTAAAATCATTAGGTGATTAATCATTAATGAACTTAAGCTGTGTCTTCAGCTCAGCTTGATTGGTAATATGTTCATTAAGTTATTCATTACCCAACATTAAATTTCTGAAGAGTAACTTTCAGCTACACTGCAAAAATGTAGGTATTAATCTATAAATGCCTGTAATTTCTTTCTTCCTCTGGCAGTGCAGTATAATGACTGTATATAACAGGCACATGGTGTATTCTTGTTCTGTCTTATGCTTCAGCATACAGTGTTTTTAAATTTGCTACTCAACCACTGTTCCACAGTACAGTCACCTCCTGGTGGCCTGAAAAACACAGCCTTAAGCAGATCATCCTCTTTCACCTGGAAGATGTATTCAGAGGTGTCAAGCTGCTTTGGTTTTGGTTTGGGGTTTTTGCTACTTTGTTGATAAACTCTTTCTCACTCTTGTTTCCTAGTTACAGCTGTTGATGTCATCTTACTATCTGACTCCATGCCACCATTACAAAGCTTTAATTTCAAAAGCAAGAAATGTGTTGGCTACAAAGAGCACAAAGTCTATTCATGTGTTAAGTTATAGCCGATTTTAATAATTTACTTCTCCAAAGTTCCTAGACAGTGTTAGCACAGCACAAAGGCCTTCTCTGGTTCTCATTTGCCTCCCAGAGGGAGCAGTCTAGGGTGTGAAGAGGTTGGGAGGGGATGCAGCTGGCATGGCTTACTCAAATTGACAAGAGAGGTGTTTATCATATGACATTATTGGTAATTGTTGGTATTATTGGTAATAAAAACTGGATGTGGAGGAAGAAGGGGGTGGATCTCTGCAGGTGACTCTCGTGGTGGTGATTGCTCAAAGACTGGGCATCTGTCTGCTTCTGGAAAGTAGTGAGTGATTTCCTTTGACTCACTCATTTGGGGATGACCCAAATGGGTTTAGCTTCACCCATTAAGTTGTCTTTATTTGTTCCACAAGTTTTCCTGCTCTGTTCTTCCTATTCTCTCTTATGTTCCAGTGAGGGAGGGGAGTGAGCTGGCTGTATAGGTGTTTGTCTTCTGGCTGGAGTCATCCCACTGTAAGAGTTCATGTAAGTACAAATCATGTGCAGAGCTGCAGTGAGAACTAGTGTTGCTGTCCAGATACCAGTTTTGTGTTCCTGTCTGGTGAAAGTTGGCTGTATAAAAGCAGAATGTCAATCCGATTTACACGTGTAGTTGCTTTGAAGCTTATGCCCATCGGACTAGAAGTTCTGTCCATCAGTCTCCAGAGTGAGATAACCTATTCTTTCTGAGAACTTTCTTTATTTTAAAATCAATTTGCAGACTTTGCAGAGTTTATTGACTTCACTTTTTCATAGGCAGGAGCCTCATAGCGCTCAGGACAAAGAATAGCCTACCTTGTGATCTGTTGTTAAATGGACTTTTTAAAAAAAGCTTGGTAAAATGAAAGACTTTTTTCTATTGATCTCACCCTATTTGCCCACAATTAAACAGGGCAAAGCCTCAGCTGCACTACCCTTTTTATTTGAAGGAAACAGGCCATTCACCAAATAATTTTTCTTCTTTCTCCAATATGGATGGGGTTTGGGTTAAAGAATTTATCCCAGAACCTTGTGCAGTTTTATTGAGAAGCCTTTCAAAGACCTTTTCAATAAAGTCAGTTCCATATGCTTTCTTCTTGTATGCTTATTGACAAGTGAGCCAGATTATCATCTGCTCCTATCATCTGTTTTTCAGATGTTCTGTCATTTCCAGAAATGTTTTGGTGTTTTTTGTGGTTTTTTTTTTTTCTTTCCCTTGTTTTCTTTTCAGCTCTCTGATCACTTGCTGTGTCTCTTCACAAGATGCTATCAGGTCTTGGTTTGGTGAATGCTCTGGTAATCCTCCAGTCACTTCTTCAGAAAGTAGTTTTCTCTGTGTTAAGAAAGCCCTTGGAGTATGGGAGTGTTTATCCCTCCTATCCTTACCCTTTTGAGTGTTTTTGTAGCTCTCTGCTCTAATACTGCTAAAATTGGGAGAGCTCTTTGTTTTTGTTGCTGGGTTTTGGTTTTGAGGCTGTTCTTTCTGTGTATTACTCACTTGCTGAACTTTTTGCAATGTCTGTAGTATACCTGCAGGATAGTATATGACAATTTATGATATGATTTGTTATGATATGATATAATTTGCGTGATGGTATATGGGAAATCCGTTTGCTGTTGCTCTTTTGTTTTCATTTTGGATGGATGCAGACTGGATGTGATCTAGGGCTTCTTTGATAAGTCCCTAGTACACATCAGACAACTGTCCCTTAGGATTGATTCCTGGGCCGAACCTCACAGCGTTTTATTTCCATATTCTTCTGGTGTAGAGGCAGCCAGGTGAACACAACCAGGTGTTGCCAGTCAGGAGGAGGAAGGCCTGAGCTCCTGTTAAGCCCACCTGTGCCCAGTTAGGGCTGGCCCCAACTGCACATGAGCAGAACTGGGGGACCAATAAAAGGTGAGCTTCCAGAGGCCTGGGGAGCGCTTCTCTAGAGCTGCCAGAGGAGGGGGCTGAACAGTCTCCCGGTTTTTTGGTGACCCTGATGTGATTCGAACCCACAGCCTTCTGATCTGGGGTCAGAGTCGCTATCGCTGCGCTAACAGGAGCTCATCAGACAGAAAACAGGAGAAGGTGGGAGCTCGTGGCACAACCAGTAGTGCGTCTTTTATTGGTCCCCCAGTTCTGCTCATGTGCAGTTGGGGCCAGCCCTAATCCTAATTGGGCACAGGTGGGCTGAACAGGAGCTCATGCCTTCCTCCTCCTGACTGCCAACACCTGATTGTGTCCACCTGGTTGCCTCTACATTCTAAGCCTATCACTGTCTCCATGTTGTATCTTCATAGTTCATCTTTCTCACAGAGCTTGTAGTGAGTAGAATGGTAGCTCATGAATTTGGAGACCAAGTATGTGTTATTAAGGTTTTCCTTGCTGCTGTTCCTGTTTCATGGTGAAGAGAATCCAGATCTTGCATATGTCTTCCAGCCCTGTGCAGGTCAGTTTCTTGTTCAGCATGTTCTGGAGATGGATATCATGTACACGTACACGTCTCATGTTTCCACAGATCTGTGGCAGTCATTTGCTTGCTTAATCTCTTGCTGATGGCTCTTTTCATTTGGAGGTGGGTTTCATCAGTGCCACCTACTTCACTGGGTGTTTAAGTGTTGCCTGAATAAATGCTGGTGCTTTTCAGCTAGTTTTCAGTTCTCAGGATCAATCTTTTACCTGAGAACCAGTTAGTGAGGCTCACGTGTGGTTTTTTTTAATAGACTGTATTTATCATTGAGTTAGTTGACTTGGAATAGTTTTGCACTCTCCTGGCTCTGTTGCTTGGGATGGTGGCACCATGTCTGTCAGGTACTCTGTACCCCAGGAACATGAGCCTTGGCCAAGCAATACCTTTCTGAGCATTTTCTTGCAATAGTACTCTGCTGTGCCTCCGCATTCTGTATGCAGTTTTCCAGAATGATCCTTCTCAAGTATGTGTCAGGCATTGGCTTTTTGAGGATGGCTTTGGAAGGGAAGTTCAAGAAAGTTCAACAGATGTAGGCCACACTTATCTTTTGCAGCCCTGAGGTCACACCAGGCCCTGAGGATCAGTCTGGGTGCTGCTTCATTTCCCTGTTTCAGTCTGAAGTTATTCTCAACTTAGTCGCAGAAGGTTTGGTCTTCCTGCTATTTCTTTCCTCTTCTATCCAGTTTGAGACTGGCATTAGGCAGTTACTGCAGCAGAATTAAATGTCTTTTATAATCTAGGAAAATTATATTAAGTTTAATTTCACATGGAAACAAAACTGAATTACATCAACACAGCTAATGCTGCTATGTAGGAGGCAAAACACTGGAGTATGAGTAATGGTGAGCTGTTCAAAAAGCTGGCTGTTTTTCAGTGTGTACATAGGCTTTTTGTATAAAAATCTGCTTCAAGTGCTCTATAGCATATATTGTGATAATTCTTGCTTAGCTTAATTAAGTTAATTCAAGTGGTTGTTGTAGGATAATACAGCTCTGCGTTTGTTATTTATTCCATTGCTGGAGAATGGGACCCGAGCAATGCTGCACCTCCCTCTCGTGGTGAGAGGGAGAGGAAAAGCAAATGCCTGGCAGGCACCACACTGAGAGTAATGCAAAAAAAAAAGGGAGATCTGCTCATTCATGTCGATTCTTATATGCTTTCTTCCTATTTTGAATATGGACAAGTGTTTCTTTAGGAATGGAAGCTACTGGGGAAAATACTGTTAACCATATTTGTCAGTGACAGAAACAGTTTGATTACTGATGGGGTGTTACCATGATAGCAACTTTGGTATTTAAAGACTGCGTCTCATTTTCACTAACATATATAACAAGAGGAAATCTTTTTTCTTTTGGCTAAAAAATTAGGATCTCCCTCTTCTTATAAGGCTTTTTTAGAAACATCTCTTCAGTCACTGTGTGATGGCAAGGATGCTTGGTGTGTGTATTCTGTACACCTGCAAAATAATAATCTGTGATTAGTGCTCAAAATACAATAGACAAAACCCCAAACTTCTTTAAATGTGACTCTTTGAACGTCTGCTTCTTGCTTTAGAATATGATTCCAGTTGTGTGCTACTTTCAAAGGAATGTTGTGCTGGCCTGAGTTGTTTGACTGCAGCCTGCATAGCAGCAGTGTCATTGCCTCTGTCATTACTGATGAGGAGGTGGAAGTTGCCCACCCCCTCAGTGCCACACAGCACTGCCCTCCTGCTTCTGCTTCTCCTGCCCCAGCCGTCTCCCAGGGGTGCTGAAGAGGTTCTTGTAGCCCACATGGCTGCCTCTGGTGTAGGAGTGGTAGCAGACATTGGCTTTGTGCATCAGTCTTGGGGCCTGAAGGGAGAAAGAGTCTATTGATTCTGTTTTCCTTTATCAGGCTGTGCAGGCAGGAATTCCTGTGCATATGAGAGAGAGATGGCTTCAGCTCTTTTTTGAAGCTGTCACCTGGCTGCTCTGTTTGGGCTTAGGTCTGTGCATAACTAAAGCTAGGGTCATCCAGTGTGACCCCCTTGGTACAATGGTCAGTGGGAACAGAATCTAGAAACTACTTGTTGTCTCGCAGTCCTTGGAAATTGTTTCCTTGGGCACAGAGTCAATGTACCACAGAAACAGAAAGAAATGTTTCTAAGCATCTGGACTCTGGGAGGCAGCACTCATATGTTTTTTCAGCTGCATCTGATAGATAAGGTGGCTTTAGCTTTTTTTTTTTTTTTTTTTTTTTTTTTTTTTTTTTTTTTTATATTAAAATGTTTTGAATATGGTGGTGTTTCTTTTATAGTTGTTCTTACCTTCAACTCATGCTTTCAGCTCTTAAAAAAAATAAGAGAAAAATATTTTTTTGAAACTTGTAACTGATGTTTGATCTTAATGGCAGTGAAAACCCATCATCCTCACTGTGTGCTGCTGCTTCCCATTTAAATGCCACACACATTGGCACATCAGTTTAGGACTGAGTGTAATGCATGTAGATTTTGTAAGAAAGCTAAATATTTAGGGCCATGTTTCATCCTTTGGCTACTGCTGACTAACATCTTAGTTGGTAGGTAACCTCTGCTGCTGTCTGGGTGTTGTATCAGTTTTGTAACATGTGAGAGTATTTATATTGATTTTAAATTAAAGATTACATTCTGTCAAGTGTGAGGTCATAATCTCTACAAATAGAATTTTCCTTAAATTTTTCTTTTCTGGAAGACCAATAATTCTTATTAATTTGCTTTAGAACATAATTTGAAGTTTTTGTGGTTGTGTTTTTTATCTGTCCTCTTAGAGAAGAGGACTTTACCTCTGGAAAATCTCTAGGATCTTAATTTATGAATTGTATGAGTGAGGGCATTTCAGGATGGAGAGTATGTTAGAATTTGGTAAAGCTTCTTAAAAGGTGAAATGGTGCTATCTGTGTGGAAGAGTAGCAGACTAGGTGGTGATGTCTTTAGTTTGGAAGCTGTTGGTTTTTGTGTTTTTTGTGCTGGTTAATGATTTGTAGATGCAGCAAGCCTTTATGCAGGACTAGACTCAACTACCTTGCTGTTCTGACCATTTTTTTGACTGTTTGTTTTTTTAACCTCCTCCTCCTCACCTCTTCTCCTTCTTTCTTTCTTTCTTTCTTTCTTTACAGCAGTTTCCTTTTTCTGGCAAATTCTGTTTCTTTCCCATGTCAAAAATGAAACTGATGAGCAGTAAAAAAATCTAATACTGACATCTATATTTGTGTGTGATTCTCTTTAGAGAGCTTTATTTTTATTTTTTCAAGTAGCCTCTGAAGCATGGGGCCCCTGGTGACAGTTAATCTGCTGAGAGGGGTAAATTCTGGAAATATATACATGCCTGAACTCAAACTTTGGAGGAACTCGGTTTCTTCTTAAAAATCGAAGAAATTCAGGAAGTGTCCAGAAAATATAAGCTCCCTTTACTTCTGTATCTTTAACAACTGAAGGAAAAAATATTAGAAAAGTTAATATTTAAGGAGAATTTAATCCTTAAGGCTTATGTAGATGTAGAAGTTGAAGATCACATTTAAACTATTGCAGTTATGCCAGTACAAAATTATTTCCCTTGCTGGGTACTGCTTTTTCTCTGTGTGTGTGTTGTAGGGGGGTTAAAGTAAATGAAAGATATGTCCTTCTTTAAAAGCCATAATACTACTCACTCACTAACTTGAGTGATTTATTTTTTTTTTTCCTGCCTGCGTAATTGTATTAACAGTGCTTGTTCTGTGAAGAAATGTCTTTCAGTTGAATTTAAGAGGTGATATTTACACTTGAATTTGGGGTCTGCATTTTAAAAATATGATAAAACCACGTTAGAATTCACTTAGAAGTCTGGATGCACTGAATTCTTAACTGTGCAGTATAAAATGGGGGCATCCTGACTTCATTGAAAGGCAGAGTTGAAAACTGCATGTGTGCATACAGCCCATATCACCTTGTTCCATGTACATTTTGTGTAGAAACATGCAGGGGCAAGACTTGGGTGCGTTTCTTCACATTTGGTAACTGATCACTCTCCCTGTGGATGCATTTTGTGAATATAAGGGTTTCAGAATTTCCCAGGATTGCAGGAAAGGTTTGCACAGACTAGCAAGATGGCTGAAAGCATCCTGATGGAAAAGTTTTTATCTCTAGAAAGAGCAATCCCTCTGTAGCGTGACTCATTGTAATTGAATTTTTTCCCAGAATTGTCTGTTGGGTCACAGGAATATTCCAAGTGGGGCCTCCCTGGTGGCACTCCCATGAGCAGATTCACACACGTGGCTGTGGGAGCCGTTTCCTGTCACTGGTGTGGCAATGGGCACTTTGCAGTGCACCTCCTGCTCTGTCCATGCTGCTGAAATCACTCAAGACAAAGTCTCTGTAAACAGCATTCTTGTCCAACAGTGCAAGCAGTGCTCTGTACTAATCTTCTTTATCCTGTATGCTACCTTGTATTCTGTTGTGTATTTCTTTCCTGAAATTTGGTCTCTCTTGGCTTTGTGGAACACATTTTGCCTAGTTTTTCCTTCCTACTTTCTGAATTACTCTTTTATTGCCTCCTTCAACTCTATCCTGGTATGCTGCTTAGGAGGCTGAACCGTGGTCTCTTTATTTACATCAGCTGACCTCACCTGTAAATACAAATAAAATTAATCTTTGTCATGTTGGCTTGTAAATATTTTTAAATTATTATTATTATACCAGACCTTTCTTCTTCAGCCAGAACTGAAGAGAGCTTCTTTAGGCTATTCAGCTAGATATCAACCTCACCTCCTGTAGATGCCCCTACTGCTGCTTCCTTGTCACTCTGAAAAACAACCTAATCTTGCCATGATGTCCATAACATGTGTCATTTATTGTTTTGTTATTTCTAAGTTAGAACCAACATGGTCACTGTTGCTGATGACTAAATCTTACTTCTCTATATAATTTCTTAAAGTAAGTTCGTTGATGCTTCAACAATCCAAAACTTCCTTCCAGCTCTTTTTCACCTTTTTACAAGCATGCCAATCAGGCCAGCATCCTTTCTCTTGCTTTTTTTGAGGTCAGTCCTGCACTCTCATACCCATTTAAGCTGATTCATTATTGTATCCTGTTGCAAAGAGAAAAAAAAAAAACAACTATGAGTATATCTTCTGAATTTCTTTTCTTTCCCTGCACAGAGCACGGCCTTAACTTTTATAGACCTTTATAAAGTCTCAGTCATTGCAGAAGCATCACTCCATCCTCTTTCATCCATTCGTTGAAATTTCAGAGTCTGTCTTGTGCACTCTTAGTACAACACTATGCTTTCTCCTTGAGAGCATGTCCAAAGTACCCTCCATAGCCTCCTCATGACTCTTGCTTTAAACAACTTTGTTGTGGTGTTCAAAACCTTGGAAATTGTCAGGTTGTTGGGTAATTACCCTGAGTACCTATCAAACTAACCAGGACTGTCTGATTTGGTTCTTTATGCCTCCTCCTTTGTCATTCCTTACTGTGCTCTTTGATGACAAGGCCTATGCTGACAGGGCTGTCTTTGTTGTTTAGTTTTGCATCATACCCAGCACAGCAGCATCCTGGGTCACTGAGAAGATTAAGATGGTTATAATATTAACTAAGTTATAGTTACTTAGAAGAGAGATGTTCTATGCTGTCTATTCTTGAGAGGGGTGAGGTTAGAAGGGGGTAATAGAAGTGCCAGATCATATTTTAATCCCTTTGGAACTCACCACCTTGACTTCATTAGGAAAAAAAAACAGTTTTGTGGGTTTTTTTTTTTTTTAAACCCAAAAAATAAAAGAAAAAAAAACCAAAAAACAACCACATTGCAAACAAAAGATGCTCTTAGCTATTCTGAAGGGACATTTGGCTGCCTCACAAATACAATGTGTATTTTGGCAAAGTTAGGAGCTTTGGCTTAGGAAGATCCATGTTTGGAATAACAGGGTATGTTGCAAGTCAACATTCAGGTATCTTGGCAGAGATATATGCATAACCTGGCATGATGCCTTTCTGCACTGTGCCTAGCTGTAGCAAGTGCTAAAGTCCCTTGTGAACAATATATGAATCTTTTTCTGGAAAAGAAAAAGAAAGAGGAGGAGGGAAGAGGGAGCCTGGATTTATTTTAACATTTAGTGGATATAAAAAAAAAAAATTACCAAGATGCAAAAAATTTCCATGAAGCATTCACTGTGAAAAATCTGTAACTTCTTGTTGCAAATGTCTTTATCACTTGGATTGGCTGATTTCCAGAGCATCAAGGCTAGGAATTGAGAGACTGAAATATAATCAGTGGTGATACATTTTAACCACATAAAACATTCTCTGCTTCCAAAGCCTCCGGTGTCTCTAGTAAGCAGTGCATCAGCAACAGCTCCCTGCTGCTGGACTCCGGAGACGGGGAAAATATTGGATCAGAATGGTAAGAAGCCCTTTACTTTTCACCAGATATAGATTACTACTTGAAAAAGAATGTTTAAAAGCTAGTGATGAAACTAGTAGGTTTCAGCATTTAACCCAAGAAAACAGCATATAAAGATCCAGTAGCATTATTGATGTTTTGCTGGAAGAGATCAGCAAAGCAAGTTGGTGACAAATATCTTTGGCACTGAGTATGTTGAGCAGCTTATATAAAATCTTTTTTAAACTGGAAAACAGTACTGACTAGAATTTGATGTAAAATATATGCCTGCCTACATGCAGAAGGACAGCTGCATGTGCTTATAAAATAATATTGCATTGATGTACACTGACACAGACTTTATACATAACAAGTATAAATAAATCTCTGCTGATTGCTTATGCAGGCTACATCATGTTTGTAAGTTTTCTTTTATTGGGTGTTTGCTGGGGGCTTGGGGGTTGGTTTCAGTTGTTTTGTTGGGGTTTTTTTGTTTATTTGTTTGCTTGGTTGTTTTTGGTTTTGTTTGAAAAAGCAGTGATGTGCAGTACATACCTTTTGACTTCTAGGGAGCTATTAAGTTGTTTTTTTTTTTTTTTTTGGATTTTCAGCCCTGGAAGACCTGTTTGTCACATTGTGTTTCTCTTGAGTAATTGTTTGGTGGGAAAAACAACCAGGGAAAACTTTTTGAGATAGTAATTTTATTATTTACAGCAATTCAGTGTAACCTAAATAGTCAAACAATACGATAGAAAGAGAAACACATAAATACAAAATACGAAATTATTTTAAATTTATATAAATGCTATTAGTAGTTTAAACAGTGCCTGAAGTTATATTAAAAATATTCTTATCAGCAGTTTTCTAGATATTAAGCAATTGGAGGGGCTAGATGCAAATCATGTGAGTGCTTAGTCCTGAGACTCATTGTCAAAATTGGATTTTTTTGTTATTGGGGTTTTTTTAATTGAAATTTGCTTCAAGCCCAATATCCTGTATGGTAACTCAGCCATTCATTTTAAGTGCACACAAAGTAAAGGAATACATTGATTATGGAATTATAGTACATCAGGGTGAAAGGAAAACATTACTAAATTAGTCAGAAGAGTACTGAGATTTGCTTACTTGCAGCCCAGCGGATGTGTGGGAAATTAGTCTCTTTGTCATTCAAATGGAAGAGGAGATTTTAAAAAGACCAACTATGAGTTTGAAAAGTGTACAGCAGATGTGAAACTGTCTGATTTGGTATTTTCTATCCTGCTTGTTTATTTGTTGTTGCTCAGCTGTGTGAAAATTAGAATGCAAGAACTTAAACTATAACTGTATGCTTTCTGATCTCTTCCCTTCCTAAGTGATTTCACTGAGTGTCAGAAAAAAAAAAACTGATTTATAGTAGAAAATGTGATTTACTACCTTGGCATAGATATTCCAGGTTATGATTGTAAACATGCTTTGCTGTATTAAGGATTTCTGTTTTCTTTTTCAACATGCACCACAGAATACAAAAATCAATAACTGAATGGCAACCAGGCTCTCCCTGGAAATGTTTTTAGTATAAATTTAGGCGTGGTGGTAGTTGCTATTTTTATATGTATTAGTAATATGTAGTATTGATATGTGTTATTATTTATTATTAATTACTATTATTATTAAATGTACTATTTATTAGTATTTTCTTGACAAAAATGCCCAGTGTTGAGCATTCATTAGCTGCTACTCTGGTAGTGTAGAGGCTTTAGGACATTGTTTCTTGTCAGAAAATAATATTATCAATATTATTCTGTATCTAAATTTTGGTATAGAACACTTGGGATACAGAACATCTGGCTGCTTTTCCCTATTATAAATACAGAATTATTAATGATGAATGAGTTTACATATATTTCTGGTGTTTGATTCCATAGTTTCTATATAAGTGGAATGCAGTTATGCTCCAGTAACAGCAAACTAGAGAAAACGTTTCCTCTAGAAACATACTACTGACACACTGCCACATACTTACTCTTGATAAAGTTTAAGCCAAGGTAAACTTACACCGTGTCCTTCTTGATATGGATCAGTTAGGGAACAAGTGCAGGCAGTTCACAAGGGATCTGCTTCATTGGATTTGGATTGTCTAGACAAGGGTCCTGCATATGTTTTTGAATGGGGGGAAAAAAAAAGCCATAATTTCCCCCTCCAGTCAAAAAGACGGACACTTAGTAGTTAACAGCTATGTAATGGCACAGCTAAATACTAAATGTTCTTAAAGATGTCAGAAATGCAAGCTGTCAAGTGCTTTAGGTACCAAAGCATAAACATGCAAAATGTTTTTTTCTAATAAGTTTAAGGAACACAAGTAAAATGATAAATAATGTACCAGCCGTAATTAAGAAGTTGTAAACGTGACTGTTGCAGTGCTAAATTATAATAAAGGTTCACCTAGGATTAGTGCAAGAGATGCTGTTTACAGCAAAGTTTAAATGGTTTTGGTGCAAAATTTCAAAAAGCCTACTCAACATTTGGATTCATGATTCATCCAAATGAATTCAGGTTAAATACTTTTTTTTAATACCAGTGATAAAACAAGAGTTTCATAATCTGACTGAAAATGTAATTTATTTTTTTTAAAGGGGTATTGTATAAATTTGTGAGCAATGTAGCTTACTTGTAATATGAAGTATGCTTAGGGAAAGGAAAAATAGCTTTTCAACTACTATTAGTTTGATTCAAGATTTAATAGTATTCTAAGGTCTTACTGTTTTATCTTGTTCCTTTGTTCTCCTGCCAATATTTTGGAAAAAAAAAAAAAAAAAAATTCATTCAGAGTAGTCACTCTGGCTCTCATAATACTTCTGCTGAAAAAGTTACGAAGGATTTAGTCTGAAGAAATCTGATGCAGTACAGCTTTGGTGAAATCAGTGTTGTATCTGTGTTTAGGACTAATTTATATTGCCTCAACTAACTTTAGCACAGTTTGGTTCAGGTGATGTGTGATGGGATACTTACCATATGAGTGAGTCCATGCACCATTCTAAAGTGAAATACACACTTGCATGCTCCATAAATATATAAAAAAACCCATTCTGACCCTGAGTTGAGATGTAATGCTGAAATATATCTGGGTATATATAACAGTTTATTCTTAATGAAATAAGCTTCTGTTTTGAAATATCAGTATCCATGTTTATGCAGCCTGAATACTTTGAGTGAACAAAATATGACTGCAAGCAAGGCTTCTGCAAGGATCCCTTAACTACAATAGTTTAAAAAACACCAGTTTTTATTTCTAAAAACTTTTAAGCCATTTTCCTTTTGATTCATTATCAATATATTTTGTAGATTAGGTTTTGCTTACTGAAATCCATTTTTTAAATTGTGCCATTACAGTGGCAGTATAACTTCAAAAGAGTTGCTTTCAGGAAGCTATAAATTATTTGCTGCAGTTTACATAATGTATTAGCATGTCAGCTGCATCTGTGGTCAAGACATGCTGTAATGGCACAATGTCAGTTCCTTCATCCATGTCGTATACAAATAAACTCTTAAAAAGAAATAATTTTAGCACTAGTCTGTCCTTCTGGTTTTTATTCTGTATTTTTACTGGGAAAATGAAGGCAAAGGAAAAGGTCAGTCTGGTATTTAGGTGTAATAATTGATGGGAGAAGCTTCCTGAGAAATAGAGCTGAAGTGAGAAGATGGCTGGACAATATGTATGTTTCTTCATCTGGTTAGTGTTCATATTGCAGCATTTGCAGTGTTTTGAAAAATCAAGACACAATTTTCCTGTCCATATATCTTACGACTCTCGTAGCAATGTGAAGTTTTGCTGAACATAATAGTTCTTCCACTTCGTGACCATATTGAGAATATGTGACTTACCTTTTACCTTGAAAAAGTTCTGGAGAAGACAAAAGGATACTGACAACTTTATAGCCTCTTGAAAGTGTGCAGGAGGAGCTGGTTATGACATTGTGCCCATGTTTCTATGGATATGTTTCCATTTCTTGTATAAGGAGAGTGCTCCAGTTAGCACTGTGGCTGAACAATATGCAGTGGTGGGAGGCACGGTGCACGGTCTGTCTGGAGTTCCAGGCTTGCTCCACTACATAGAGTGATGATGGGAGGCTGCCCATACCTAAAGGAATTCTCTAGATCTTGCATTTGAATTTTCAGTCTACTGTAAGGACAGTCTGTTAAGGACAGTCCTGGCTCACTGGGGACATCCCAGATGATTGGAAGTTGGTGAATGTCACGCCAACCCACAAAAAGGGACAGAAAGAGGACCGGAGAAACTGCAGGCCTGTCAGCCTGACCTCAGTGCCTGGCAGGGTTATGGAACAGATCATCCTCAGTGCAATCACACAGCACCTACAGGATGGACAAGGGATCAGACCCAGCCAGCACGGGTTTAGGAAGGTCCTGTCTGACCAACCTGATCTCCTTTTATGATCGGGTGACCCGCCTGGTGGATGAGGGGAAGGCTGTGCATGTGGTCTACCTGGACTTCAGCAAGGCCTTTGACACCGTCTCCCACAGCATTCTCCTGAAAAAGCTGTCAGCCCACAGCTTGGACAGGAGCACCCTGTGCTGGGTTAGGAACTGGCTGGAGGGCCGGGCCCAGAGAGTGGTGCTGAACGGTGCTGATCCAGTTCACAGCCGGTCACTAGTGGCGTCCCCCAGGGATCAGTGTTGGGCCCAGTTCTGTTTAATATCTTTATTGATGATTTAGATGAGGGGATTGAGTCCATCATCAGCAAATTTGCAGATGACACTAAGCTGGGAGGAAGTGTCAATCAGCTGGAAGGCAGGAGGGACCTGCAGAGGGACCTGGATAGGTTGGAGAGTTGGGCTGATTCCAACGGGATGAGGTGTGGTGAGGCCACACCTCGAGTACTGTGTCCAGTTCTGGGCCCCTCAGTTCAGGAAGGATATTGAGGTCTCTTTTCCCAGGCAACTACTAGCAAGACAAGAGGGCATGGTCTTAAGTTGTGCCAGGGGAGGTTTAGGTTGGATATTAGAAAGAATTTCTTCGCCAAGAGGGTGATCAGACATTGGAATGGGCTGCCCAGGGAAGTAGTGGATTCTCTGTCCCTGGAGATATTTAAAAAGAGACTGATGTGGCACTCAGTGCCATGGTCTAGTAACTGCAGCGGGAGTGGATCAAGGGTTGGACTTGATGATCTCTGAGGTCCCTTCCAACCCAGCCGATTCTATGATTCTATGATTTTATTTAAATACTTTTTCTGTTGTTGCTGTGTGACATGGGGATACAGCTGTATAGTCAGCCCTATTCTATCATCTGATAATGAAGTGGACAACTTGGAGGTGAGTGTTGTCAACTGCCCTGGAACTGTGCCAGAGGCTGCACTTCCCCTCTGCTCACCAAGATACACCTCAGATACATGACTGAAGATTTTGGAATGAGAATCTCAGCAGAAAGTTGGCAATCTTGAGTTGAGTTGAATTGAGGAGAGTAGATAAAATGTGTTGAAACCCAGAGCACTTCTGCCTCCGTTGCCATAGTAGGATGATTTTCCTTAGTAATCATGGCTTTCACTCAATAGTGCTTTTGGATAGCTCAAAGATGTGCTCAAAGACCACGTGTTGCAGCCTCTTCTCCCTGTATGTGATGGTATATGGCTTTCATCACCTTACTTGTATGTGGTCATTCTCCCTGTCACAGGAGAGGAGGTAATTCATGTGGGTCAGGCTACTGTGCTAGAGGCTGCTGACATATTCCCTCCTCTGACTGGACATACACATCTCCAGTAAAAAAAACCAACTCTGTTTTGGTGGTGTAAATGTATTTATTTGGCCAGTTGATGACTGAGACTGGATATTCATTTGGGGAAATAGCAAGAAGGAGAATGCCATAGGACTACAATTCTGATTTAACTTTTTTCACCAATACTCTTATTAGTTTTTGTTTTCATACTTCCTGTTCAGAAAGGAAAAATCTGTGTTTTGGAAGAATATATGCTTGATTTGGCCCAAACACAGAATGTGAGCCATTAGTTCTACAGGAATCAGAGAGCTTCTACTTTGCAGACCTCTTCCTCTTCTGTGTGAGAATGAAGGCTCATCTATTGGCTAAAAATAGCCTACAAAATTTCTGGTTTTTTCTTTTCATTGGAGAGATGGGACTAATTTTAGAGAGTGCTGAACAACTTATTAATGAGAAGGTACTGTAACTCAATTAAACTCAGATTCTTTTCTGACTCTACTAGGCTGGCTGTATACACTACTGTTAATTTTCCTACTTTTCTCTTACTAGGATTGTCAAAAGTAATAAGCCTGTTAAACCTAAATAATTCTTCAGCTGCAACACAGGTAGAGAGAAAATGAGTTCAGTGTGAGGGGTGATTACAACACACTAGGAATGCTATAGGAAGAATATATTAAGGGTTTTGCTAGCATCTGCTTGCTATAGAGGTCATAATGACGTGATGCTTGTATTCAGTTGCTTCATCTTTGTTGTGGATTGTATTTCCTCTGTTGCTAAATTCTGGTGTGGTCCTGTAGCCAGTAAGTAATGGAGAATTTCCTCATCTTCAGCTGCACATCATGTATAATTTCTGTTGCAAGGGCACCCATGTATTAATCATCTAAAGCTAATTGTTCAGGTTGGGCTCCTGAAGTTGCAGAAAAGCCTGAAAGAATCTTTGGCTAAGTGATCCTGGTGAATCTGATGGTTTTGGAGTTGGCAGATAATTGCTTTATTGTGATGTTTGGAGAAAGCAAACAGTCATAATTTTGGGTTAAAATCTTGCTGGAAGGAAAAAAAATACTTGGAAACTATTATGGAAGGATTGGATAGATTGAGAAGACGTGCTTCATAGTGACAGCATTTTATTCCTCTGATGCTGACAATAACAGATTATATAGTGTGTGCCATTCCTCAGCCCCTTGTTTGTTCTTTCCTTTGGAGAACAAAAACACCTCCAGAGGGTTAAGACTAACAGCTTTTACCAAATGTTTCTTTGGGTAGTTTGCTTTGTATACGGAGCAGCACTGCAATCAAATGGGGCATGTGCACATCCTATTAAGTGCTGGGAAAAATTAAACAAATCAAAATGTGTAGCAGGATAAACATGAGTCATACTACCTTATCAACTTTAGAACTCCTTGAAGTCATGGCAAGTGCAAACAATCTAACTGCAGAAATTATTTTTGATGCTATACATCAAAAGAGAGAACATGGAGTTTCTTAACTGTATTATAAAAGGAAGTTTACAATACGACATTAGAATTTCTATGACTTTGTGTTATGTCAACATCTGTAGTAATTTTTTCTATGTTAGCATATCACAAGACCCTAAAATGGACACTTTTAATGCCTTTTTCATAAACTGACTGAATGAAGCTGACTTCAATGTTGATTAGGGTCCATTTTTTAGTAAAGAGAAACAGATATTTCTAGAAGAATCTGAAAGGTGAAAAAAAGACTAAAAAACTGCTAACATCGATGTAGAATGACCTCAATAGTGCTTCCAGTTGCAGCCTTATGGATTCTCTAGTGTAAGCTGATGGTAATGCATTTGCTGTGGATCATTTTATATGGTCCAAAACCAGTGAAATATTCTCTCTGATCTCTGTCGGTGGTGGTGGGGAAGCACATGTAATATATGCTTTTAGTCAGCAGTGGAGAGTAGGAGGATTTTTCAGGAACAATATAATTTAATGGCTGCATGTAAAACGTACCTGCAGGATGCTGCTTGAGAAAGTACTTCATAGAAATAGATAATTATACAGGAAGAATTACTTCTTTGGAACGATAGTATGTGTTATTAATTTACCAGTGGTGGAAAGGTTTTCCAAGTAGTTTGTTTCCTAGTTGCAACATAGTATTGTTTTTCTAATAATCTTTGTGTCTTTGGAAAGGAATTTTAGATCAAAACATTTTATTGGGCATATTACACTGGAGTTGTTTTACAGAATTGATAAAGCCACTCTTGTAAATGTTTGTTTCAGAGCTTAAAAATTGTTTGCTCTTGCAGAACTGCAGGGACTACAAAAACTTTTGGAATTCACAGCTTTTCCTGTATTTTACTGCAGTTTAAATTGTGTGCATGGTTGACAACATTGTGGATCACATCCATGTTCCATTAAAAGTGTCCAGAAGATGTGATATTAATTCACCTGCTGCTAAATACTATCCTACTTAGAAAGTAGTTAAGAAGTGACTCAGAGATCAGAAATGAAAACAAAGTCAGTTGCTTAGGGCTAAATCTTGGAAGTGCTTACTACTGGCTATGGTGTGTTGTGACTTTCCTGGGATTAATCACATCCCAAACAGACAAAAAAAAAAATCCACTTCTCCCTTCCTCCTCCTTCTTAATATTCATGTTTTCTGTGAAAAGAAAGAGTCTTCAGTCTCCAGTGGATTTTGTTTCAACTATCTGCCAACACAGCTGTACATGGTGTGTTGGTTTCAAGAATGGACGGCTTAGATGCACCTGGAAACTCTTGGTCAAAAATGTGCTTTTTGTGCTAAGCTCTTAGTGTAGCCCAAAGAAACCTTGAGCACGAGGAGCTCGAGTCTCCTGAGGATGCTCTGTGTATTTGCCCTCAGCCAGGAGCTCTGACTTCAGAGCCTCATCTGGTGCTCATGGCCCTGCCCCTGCCTATGCCCACTGCTGGTGAATGCTTTGCTTTGCTAAGAGAGAGCTCTTTGTTTCCAGGCCTGATTGAAGAGGTGCAGTAAAAAGTAATTGGTGAAAATGAACTGTCACTGCAGTTTACTCTGGGGTAAGGGGGGGTGTATATGAGTGTGTGTGTTCATTGAAGCTGTCTAATAACTCCCCTCAACTGTATTTTAAAAAACAAAACCCGGTGCAGTCCGTGTAATCGTAACTGAAAAGTGGGCTTTACCCCTTTGTTGCCTGTTCTAAAGACAGGCTCTTCCCAGTTTGCTTTACTGGAAACTTTCCTACTGAGTAGAAATTAGGATATTGCAACAGACTGTCCTATACTGAGATATAGCTGGGGCTGAGCATTCTTGCCAGTTCTGCCTTAAATTTTGGTATTGCCCAAAAAACAAAGCAGAGAGTTTGACCCAGACTGCATCTTGGCAATTGAGGAGAAGATGGTGTGTTCAGTCAGTGTTAATTTCAAAGAGAAATCCCAACAAGAACCATTAAGCTGAATCTGTGTCAGATATGAGAGGTTTCATAAGCTAAGCCTATAAACTGTCTGCCTTGGAAAAAAAAAGTAGCTACTGATGGTTTTAATGGTCAAAGAGAGACCCACAGCTGAACATGGGAAACTTGCAGATTCTGGATATGGATCTCCTATCTTTAGTTTACATAGGCTTCTTGTATTTTCAGTACTGGCATGATATTTTCTGCTGAGTCTCTGATCTAAGTACACAAATATATAAACGTGTATTTATATATTTTTTTAAAAAACAAAAGCAAAATTTCTGAATGGACATTGTACTCTACAGAAATGGATACAGGACACAGAAGACCATTCTTAGTTCAGAATTTTTGCTGTCTTTTAAGGCTTGACACTTCTTAGGCTGCAGTGAGAAGCAGATAATTTATTGTGTTATAAAAGCTGTTCCATCTTAAATTCTAAAATAGTTGTTTCCTGGAGGAGGCTTGGAATATAAACTGATGTACCTGACAGTTAATTAAAATTCAGTGTTGTTTGTTCTTGCTTAAATTAGTGAAGAAAAGCTTCTAGGAAACACCATGGAGAATAACATTCTGAAGATTTCAAATTATTTTGAAATATGACAATTTCCATGACTCAAGACCTTAAGGAGTTGAAACGTAATTCAGATGCTTCTTTACCACCTGTCACTACTTTTTTTTTTTTTTGCAATTTTAGAGCAAATATTTTTTCTCTCTCATAAATAAGTAAAAGGAGTGAACTGCACAGAGAAGCTCTTATTTCTTTTTTTACCCTGCAGGTTGTTTTCTGAATCCTATTTAGTCAATTACATGCACATACTACTTCTATTATAGTGCTGTAACATATCTGGGCAAATGCATACCTAGTGGAAGTCCCATTGTTTCATTAAGTTACTCCAGAAATTGACTGGCATTGTTGTACATCCTAGAAAAAATTGTTTGTTATTGGTTTTGTTTGTAACGTGAAATCAAGGATTAGCCAGTTAATACACGATATTTTTCCCATGTGCATAGCATTTCATGCTCAGAAAGATGGGATTTTTTTTTTTTTTAAATTAAAAAAAAATAATAATTAAAAAGGCAATTAGGTTTCCAGATGTCTGAACCCTTAGCTTGGAAAACTTCACAAGATATCCCTGAAGTAAAAATAATTGAGATAGTCCAAAACATCTTTCATGATTGCCCATCTGTCAGGATATGCATTTAATTTTTCATGTGGTAAATAAAATTCTGAAGTGATTCTTAAAATCATTGCTGCACACTCATTACAGAGATCTCATGCTTGCTAATACTTAAGGCAAAAAGACTGACAAAGCCTGCAGAGCACCCATACTACGTTTGCAAGGCAGGAAGTCCATCATAGAGAAGAGGAATAATTCAGTGGTTTTATGCAGGATATTAGCCACTTAACCTGTGGTTTATTTCCCTATTGCCCCTTTCAAGCAATGCAGATACCTACTGAGGGGATGGAAAGGATAGTTTTCCAAGCTTTCTTGTTGAGTTTGTGCCCTTAATTTTCCTTCTAAATCAGGTGATCTGATTTTAAGCTGTCCTTTCAAGTTATGTACTCTATTACAGGGGACTGGATTCATATCTCTGTTCAGGTAGCCAGGCATCTCTAGTCTTAGGGCTTAAATTTAGGATTTTACCTTTTTCAGATTGTTAAAAGGTCACTTCTGCTGGAGTTTGACAGGTTATGAGGGCTGACACGTGGACAGATCAAGTCCTTTCTATACCTTATACTGAAGTCACAGCTGGAAAAAAGGAGTATTACTGACTTATGTTCTCAAAACTGTTGACTGACTCTTGCACACTTCACTCGAGGTGCAGTCAATCAAAACAGCTGCAGCTCAAAATGCCTGGAAGTTGTGCAGCTCTTAAATGCCTGAATGGAAATCTAAGAACCTAGTTTTAAGCAGGCAGATTTTGTAATTTGCCTTTGGTTACCCAGGAAACCAGTTAATTACTATGCATTTGCTCCAGCACTCTGCATGCAGCTTTTTTATTATATTTATTATAATTTTTCTTTTATTTTGTCTTAAGCTAGTGTTTGTAGAAAGGACTAACTTGACAGCTCTGGCAAATGAAATAGTCTGCCTGCCCACAGAGTATGTGCTTCCTAGACAGTGGCAGTCCAAACTTCCTCATGCTGTTTTTTCAGTGTGCCATAACTGTTCTTGGAAGGGGGAAAGGAGGGGAAGGGTTGAAGGAGGAGGAAGGGTTCTTGTAACATCAAGTCTTTGCCATCAAAATGGGTAAGCGTTGTCAGAAAAAATTACCTGTATTTTCCTTCCAGCAAAAAAAAAAACCAGTGCAGCTCAAAACTGGATGAACTTAAGCTCTGGAAATCTGTCCCCAGTCTGCGAACAATTGACAAGATGACAACCTTGATTTTACTGCTGCGTTGCAGTTGGGACTGATGACAGATGATCTCATGCACTAAGCAGAGTTTTTCTTGCTCAATGCTGATGAAAAACAAACTTTCGAAGAGTTTTTGTGCTGCAACCTTCAGAAAAGTCCTGGGATTATATTTGCAAATTAGAGGTAGAAGTTGGAAATCTGAGAATTTCCTCTAAAATATTAAATAAAATATTCTGTTGAGACAGATGTATAATATGAATCCTGATAGCTACAAATCACCAAGCATCCCTAGGAAAAGAATCCAGAAAGTAGTGTATTTTCAGGAAAGAATCGTGCAGTCTGAGTAATGCTGCTCAGCCCTATGCCATGCAGCCTCATCCTTTTACTCTGGCAAGTGCTACCACTTGTAATGAATCAGTTCCTGGAGCTGCTTGCTTGAAAACTAACCAAGAGTTTTGAACTTGTGGGGTGGAAGATGTTGTCTACTGCAGGGGAGAGTTTTGCATACTTGATTTGGCAAGGAATCTGTGATCTGGCTCGTAAAAGGCAAGAGTATTGCTAAGCATAAATGAAATGGCATTATGTTAGAAGTGTGAGAGCGCAAAAGAAAACACTAGAATTCACTCTTTGGTTGTGAAAGTCACTCAGGGACTCTTGTTCTTTGAATGCTGTTTTGAGCTACCAAATAATTTTTCATAGCTTTCTCTACTAGGTTATACTTTTGAGTCAGTCACTTTAGTTCTGAGAAAGAGGTGTGAATTCTACTGGTTTTCCTCCTGCAGACGGTATAGTACAAAGATGTTTACATTACTGGTGTTCTAAACTTATGAACCTTTTTAGCATGTAAATTCAAGATTCAATGATGCTTTCAATATTATTTTGAAATTATTGGTGCATTAATGTAGCCCTGATTTGTGGTATTCACATTGATCTCGTAGATGTTGCATCTTTAAATGAAGACAAGAAGGAGCAGTGTATAGGAGAAAATGGAAAATATCTCATTTGTTGTCTGAATTAGAATATATTCTTCCTACCTGAAGAATCAATATTTTAGAAACTAGTAATACAGAAAGGACTTCCATAGTGGATTTGGATTTGTAGGTATAAGGAATGCGGATTTATTAGTTGATGTTAGAAGATATTTATAAAGTGAGAGTGAGATCCTGCTTCATAACACTGCAAAAATATTTCTCTTTTGAGACCTAGTGGACCTTATTTTAATGGTGCAGAAGTGACCAGTTTCTTGTTTACTCTTTGAGACTGGCTAAAGGAATAGCCAAAAATTTCCCAGATGCAGTGGATTTTTTTCTTATCTGTGTGGGTCATCCACAGACACATTTAGCCTAACTGTAAGATGGTGACAATGGTCATCTTTCCCATGTAATTTTTTTAGTTGCTAATTCTGTTAAGTAGTAGCCTTTCTCAGCTTACAGCCTTGTCAAGTCTCCAGGGGAACTAGCAGAATTTTTTCATTCATCTTTGTATTAATTTTGTGCCAGTTCCATTAAATTTCATGAATCTTGCTTCACTCACTGACACAGAGTGTATGTTTCTGCTCTATTTACTGAGAGTCATAGAAATCTTTCATAATTGTACCAACTCAGGAAGCTTGAAATCTTTTTTTTTGGTGGTGGTGGTAATGATTATCTCTACCTTTTGTTATGTCTATTCAACACAAGCAAAACCCAACTTATTAATATCTGTGTTAGAGGCAAAACAGAGATGATTCTAAGGGCTAAACTTCTCAGGTGGCTGTGAGGTACTGCTAGAATTAATTCATCTTCCATTGTTATTTGGGAAAGAGACGCAGCCTGTAAAGCAAAAGTACAGAGTACCATTGTGTATGCAGTTCTGAAGACTCATTTACATTGCTGCTTGTCTTTATATGAAATACATACACAGAAAAAACCATCAACCCACAGATATAAGAGCTGTTCTTACTCCAGGCAAGCAGTACTTATACAAATAAACTTAATTCTTAAAGAGCAAGTCAAAATCAAACTACTGTCTTCATGAATCTAGTCCACTTGCTCCCTGGCAGATGTGCTTTGGTGAAGAACATGTGGTGGTGTGTGGGGCTGGGAAGCTCCAAGGTCTCATATGATAATAAAGAAAAATTGCCACAAATACAGGTTGAGTGGATTTAGAACAGCACTGAGGAGAAGGACCCTGGGAGTGCTGGTTGTTGGAAAGCTCAATGTGAGCTTGCAATGTACACTTGCAGCCCAGAAAACCAACTGTGTCCTGGGCCACATCAAGAGAAGAGTGGTCAAGCAGGTCAAGGGAGGTGATTCTCCCCCTCTACTCTGTTCTCCTGAGACCCCCCCTGGGGTACTGTGTTCAGTTCTGGAGCCCCAACAAAGGAAGGACAAGGAGCTGTTGGGGCAAAGGTAAAGGAAGGCCACAAAGATAACCAGAGGGCTGAAGCACCTCTCCTGTGAAGAGAGGTTGAGAGAGTTGGGGTCGTTTAGCCTGGAGAAGGCTCCAGGGGGACCACAGAGTGGCATTTCAGTACCTGAGTGAGCCTACAAGAAAGCTGGGGGAGGACTTTTTACAAAAGCATGTAGCAACAGGACATAAGCAACGTGGTTTTAAACTGGAAGAGGGTAGATTTAGGTTGGACATTAGGATGAAATTCTTCACTATGAGGGTAGTGAGACAGTGGCATAGGCTGCCCAAGGAGGTTTGGACACCTCATACCTAGAAGTGTTCAAAGACAGGTTGGATAGGGTCTTGATCAACCTGCTCTAGTGAGGGGTCCCTGTCCATGCAGGGGGGGTTGGAACTAGGTGATCTTTAAGAAACCTTCCAACCTCAATCCATTCTATACTTCTACTTGCTATGGTCATGGGCTGTGGAAAGGACAAGCTGAAAGTATTGAAAGTTTCTGGCCACATACTGAAAATTAACATGATCTAAAATGGTAGATGGAAATTCCTGTAGAGGCAACCAGGAAAACACAATCAGGTGTTGGCAGTCAGGAGGAGGAAGGCATGAGCTCCTGTTCAGCCCACCTGTGCCCAGTTAGGGCTGGCCCCAGCTGTGCATGAGCAGAACTGGGGGACCAATAAAAGACAAGCTACTTATTGTGCCACGAGCTCCCACCTTCTCCTGTTTTCTGTCTGATGAGCTCCTGTTAGCGCAGCAGCAGGGACTCTGACCCCAGATCAGAAGGCTTCAGGTTCAAATCATGTTGGAGCACCACCAAATACGGGAGAAGGTGGGAGCTCGTGGCGCAATAGCAGCGCGTCTGACCCCAGATCAGAAGGCTGCGTGTTCAAATCACATCAGGGTCACCGAAAAAACAAGAGACTGTTCAGCCCCCTCCTCTGGCAGCTCTAGAGAAGCGCTCCCCAGGCCTCTGGAAGCTCACCTTTTATTGGTCCCCCAGTTCTGCTCATGTGCAGTTGGGGCCAGCCCTAACTGGCGCACAACACCTGGTTGACTCTTCAAATTCCTTCTTTTGATGCCTCTGATTTTGGCACCCTCTCATATTCACAGGGGACTTTGATGTTGTTTTCTGTGACACCTCTGACAGCAGTAGAAAGATTTTTGTAGAACATAATGAAGCCTCCCTAGCTTTTTGAGAGAAGGTTTTGGGACATGCAACAAAGTCTAAATGAATTTTTGTTCTCTAGTGCAAAGATGTCATTTCAAAGATGAGCCAGTAATCTTGCTGAAATTGAGAATCAGTGAATGGTAGCAATAATGTAAAATTCTTGCAAAAGAAAAACCAAAATATGCTGCCTCTGTTTTATGAAAAGATTATTTTTTTATTCCTTGGGTATACCAGTTTCTTAGATGATAAAGGGAAAATAAGATAAAAGGAATTTCAGCATAGCTTCATTATGGAAGGGGTCTCTGAATACAAGGGTAGGACTTTTTTTTTCATTTTATGCTCTCTGCTCCAAGATTAAGGTCACAGAGGGTAAGCACAGTTACTGAAATTGCTGTGATATTGGTGGAGCATTCACCCTGGATGGTGTTATGGGTGCAAACATGACTCTCCAGGTCTTTTCCTAGATTTGCCTGTGAGTCAATGTATCATTCCTAGTGCACTCCAGCATCAAATATCAGGATTAATAGTGTTTTCAAATTTCTAAAAGGAGTCCTTTAAATTTCTGTGTCTTAGCACTCTGTTTGGTGAACTCCAACTTCAGTCTTCTTTTTTTGTCCTCCTTCATCCCATAGACCTGCCTCATTCTAGTCCATCAGGCTCTCTTCCATCAGAGAAGCTAAAAAGTGCTGTTTGGCTCCTGTAATACTACATTAACAGAACCACAATGCTGATGTTTCTGGTTGTTTGTGTGTGTTGGAGAAATACATAAAGATTTTAAGGAATTAATATTAGCATCCCTGGCTGTTACAGGCAGCCCACAATCTATCAACTCATTTTTAATCACCTTGTATAGTATGCCAGGATTGTTGAGAAAAGTGGCATTAAGCAATTTATGCAATCTCATTATCCTCAGTTGACTTTAGAAGGCCATCATCTAGTGAGCATCAATTAATTTTGATGGCATTGGTGTTTCCCTGTAGCTCTTTAGAATGATGGGACAAGGCTATTCCCTTCCCATCGTTTACCTGCACATCAGGTACCCTCCTGGCAGGAGCTCTGCCAGCTTCATGGCAGCCCAGCTGAAGGATGGCAGAATAGAGGCTGGAGAGAAGAGGAGATAAGGCTTGTTCTTCAGAAAGGATACCATCTAAACCATTAGTTCCAACACTTTAAACAGCTGTTAGATCACATACTGTGCTCTGCCCTGTGCTTATTTTTTTTTTTCCCCCCAACCCTCACATAATTCCTTTTTTCTCTCAAACCTGCTGTAGATTTAATTTCAGTCAAGGAGTTTGTCTGGGTACTATCTTTCAGCTTTCTACAGGAAGAGCTGTGATTGTCTAGCAGGGAACAAAGCGTCAGAAAATTCTTGCATTGAGCAAAAAAACTTGAGATGCTTTTTGTCAAATGGTCATTCACAGTCTCTGCGACTGTGCAGAGATAAATTGCCAAAGTTGCCGTCTACAAAGTAATTTGCACAGCTACAAAACATCAGAAAGGGAATATATTAATTTCTGCAGATACAGCAAATAAACTCACTGTCCTTGGAAGGATATCTGGATAAGTGCAACCTTATTTCTTGAGTTTATAAAATGCTAGGTAATTTCCTTCAGCTTGGTCCATCATGACTTAGATGAAAACTAGTAATTTTTCCCCTCATGTTTAAAAATGTGCTTTCTGTGCTTCTCAGGCAAAACTATTAAGCTCTATAATAATTTTTTGTAAAGTATCTCAGTTTATTAGAAAACTGTTAGTATGTTGTTGAGATAGAAAGCTCAGTTAGTTTCCAGCACACCCTCTGGGTTTTTTGATGTGAGAACAAATCTGAAAGCCATGGAAGAAACAGAAATATCCGAATGGCATGTATTTAAACATTTTCATCTTTCCTAAATAACTCTGTAGATGCTGTTAGCCATGGAGGAGCTAAGAAGAACAAGGGCCTAACTATGTTCGTGTTTATGTTGTTAGAATTTTTGAAGAAAGTCCATTAAGTTGTTAGTAAGGTTCTTTTAGCAGTGTGTTTATGGTAACAGAACATGGTTGCAAACAGAAAAAGAAGTTAATATCATGCTTTAATCCAGCCTTGCAGTCCTAGCAGAGATGTCCTGCCATTTGCTGTGTCCCCTCAGGAAGCAAAATTGTGATAAGAGGAACAAAATCTAGAACTGTTGTCTGTTGTGGAAGGGGCTTGAAGGAAAGGGCTCAGGAGAAAGGGACAAAAGGAAATTATGAATCTGTCAAAAAGTCTTAGCAACAAAGGGAAATCAAAATGGCATCTCTTCTTAGTTATATGCAATAGGGTAATATGAGGCTATTTAGTAAGGTGCCAGATGCTTTCAATCATCTTTTAAATTTTGACCAAGGCTTCTATATTCAAAGTATAAATCAAGTTTATGAATTTACACCATATCTAATGCATGGATAGTGTTTCTTTATATATTTAGTGTCATCTCAAAATGACATCAAGAGATTTGTCTAGCAGAGAACCATGAGAAGTCCATGAGCAATCAAGTTGCTACCTGGCTGTACATTCTGAACACAGCAAAATGAATGTGGTAGGTTATAGCTGCAGTTTTATGTCCTTGGCAAAATCTGAATTTGAGCTCAGTGAAGGAGACGAGTTTTGGCTTAGACATGTATCTAATTATGCCTTTAGGTCCAGAGGGAACTGGAGTTTTCTGAGCCAGACAGAATGAACTGAAGAAAGGGCAAAATTTTAAAATAATGAACTGCATATTGTCCCCCCAAAATGTGTTTTTGAATGAGTAACTTTTTAGTGCTTGTAGTGCAATTTAATAACCCCTCGAAAAGAGAAAGGCTACAGTTTTATATCTGAAAGAAATTTATAATGTATTTTATTTAAAGTGGATTTTTGGCTTTTGCAATATAAATATAATTATATATACTTTTTGAAAATTGAGTTAAGCCTTGTTACTTTTAAAAATAGTGGCAAAATTGCTCTTGTACACAGCACCTTGGTCAAAACCAACAGCAAATTCAATACGAAAGACAGGTGGAGAGCAGAGAAAGGCAGGAGCAGATGGGAAGTGTAAAAACGGAGAACATGAGAAGCACCAGAGAAATCATGGCTTGTATTTTGTCTTAAATCTGCATTGGGAGTGTGCTAGTAAGCTTGGTGGCTCTGCAGTGGGTAAGGACAGAATTTCAGTGCAACCCTGTCTCCAGTAACTCCTTACTGAACACTATCAAGTGTGACTCTTTTGGTAAGCTTACTGCAAGACTTTTGCCCTTTTTAGTGATTTAACATCTTGGTGTGTTTGTGGACATTTATGTCTGTAATGCATGCGTATGCACATCTTGAGCTCCATGCTGCTACAAAATGTTGTCCTTTTCTATATATTAAGAATAAATATTTCAAACATCTCTGCTGTATGTTTGGACATCTGGATTTGAGTGGGGTCTGTGCATCTTCCCTGTATCTCCCCACCGTAGGAAAAGGTAACTTTGACCCTGGAACATTAAATTTTGACCTTATCTGTGGAATTTTATAGGGTGTAGTCCAGACAGAACATATTAGCTAACCCATTGAAATATGTTAAATATTTCTTTACTCTTTACTTGACTCTTATTGTAACTGCAATTTGTTGTTAAATAGGTATGGTTTTCCAGAAACCATGTAGTTTCTAGAAAACTACAGCTCTTGAGGTCTGGCAGTGTTGCAGTGACCCAAAAAATTCAGAAACTACTATTCTGTGCTTTTGATATAGAGTAAGTTTTGTAGAGCATACATATATACATGTGCATATTTCTTACAAATGCCAGCAAAGATATCTATTAATTTTCTTGGCTACCATTAATTCAGTGCATGTCAATTAATAATTTAAATATTATTATTATTGTTGTTGTTATTATTATTATTATTTAGTTTGTGGATTAATTCTTTTAGTAACAGTTTTTGTGGAAATCTCTTAATAGATTAATATGGGGATGAACATCTTCAATTAAAAAAAAAACCATCCACGTGGGCACCAAGATTGATTTTCTATCAGGTGATAGTGTGAGCCTTACACAGACTTTTGTGTAGCTTCTGCAGGAGGTCTGTCTCATTCTGATATTGTATGTTGTCTTAGAAATAATCAAAATGGTTTGTTTTGAATGTGCTCTGGAATACCAGTACACATTTTATAAATTTTCTTTGTAAATAGCTAGGAAACTAAGAAAAGCAAACCTGATGAAATTAGGCTTACATTTCTTCTACAGAGGGACTCTAAGAACTGTGAGAACCACTGTTGTCTCAGCAAGTCTGTACAGGGACACAGGGTGACACAGTGAAATCTGGAAACATTTTCACCCTTTGGTATTGGGGTTCATTATTTTTAAGGAGTATCCACGTGAGTTGCATAATATTATACTTGATAGAATGTTATACATCCAGATAGCAAACGTGTACCTAATTTTAATTGAATTTCATTTATAATTTTACCAGAACACAAATAAATACTCTATTGGTTTTTATTAATGTGTAATTCACTTCGGCCTTCAGTGGGGCATGCAAAAATTATTTAGACTCTAATCTTGTATTCATAAGTGCAGGTGCATGTGTTCTACAGCTGTTGCTTTCAGGAGAAAACTTAAAATGCAAAATAATATGACAGTGTGAAATCTACTTATCTCAAATAACTTCCAAAATGCTAGAAATTAGTAGCATTTTGCTGCTTTCTGAAAGAAGAACCTGATTGTGTGAAAATTCCTGTGGCAAATGAAACATGGATGTCTGTGTGAATTTTGCAAAAGTAACAAACTGACTACTTTTTGAAGAGAGAGCTTCTGATGAATTTAATAACTTTGTTATTTTTAGGGCCTGTGACACTAATCCTGAGACTGAGATTTTCCAGATAAATCTCTAATATTCTCTATAAGGTTTTGCTCTTTTGGGGCCTTGATATTCAACTGAAAACTGAAGCTGTGCTTTATTTGCAGTTTAGAAAGGCCTTGGAAGGTACTGTGAGCACAAACCTGCGTGCAAAGAAATTTTACTCAGTTGTTAGTCAGCCATAAGGGACTTTTATTCCAAATAATTTTCCTCCAAAGAGACTCTTCCCAATGAAGTTTGCTCCTGAAAAGAAAAGAAGGGGGTGGGAGTGGGAGGAAAGGCTCCCCCCAAAATATTCTGGACTTCACAGCAGGATGAAAGGTGATAATGTTCACTGACATTAATTGGCATTCAGTTTCTCTTTCTTGGAACATTCTCTGATACATCATCACTTCTGTTGGTGAGGTGCAATACACCTCTTCTCTCTGGAACATTGAAACATCAGTGAGTGACGTGAACCTCTGCTCTGCCAGATCGTTGTCTGGCTATTTTGTATTCAGGATTTATCTTCACCTCTCTGGGTTTTGCGTTTTTTTTTTACTTATTGGGATTATCTGGTATGGAAAAGAGAATAGGAAGTCAGAACTTCACAGTAGCTTCATTCCGTGTTTTATTTTGCAGCATGATTAAAATTCTAAATTAGGAGTGATTTAAAAAAATCTGTGGTGATTAGCTAATTAAAACAGCAATAAAACTAGATACAAACTGAGATAGGCCAAAATACCAGATAGTTTGCTTGGCAACAGTCATGTATTTATATACATATATATATATATATTTGTTTTAACCGTACCTGTCATGTATATATATAAATATATATATACATATATATATAGGTAGATATAATAGCAAACAGTCTTAAAGAGGAAGTATTAAACTGTGATTGTGGGGTTAAGAGTATGTGTATAAATATTTATATTCACATACATGCATCTTTTTCCTTCTCAGTACCTTCTAAATGGACTGATTGACTTAAGCAATATGTAATTGACAAGCAGAGATCTAAAAGAGATTTCCAAGTCAGGTTTCATGCAAACTGCTGATGGGGTGAGGGAAAGAGCAGATATTCTGTCACATAGTGAAGTATTTTACATACCTGGGCTCTGTTTTATCTGGATTTTCAGTGACTGAAGTGCAAAAAACAATCAAGAACAGGAAATGCAGGAAGCCAAGTTAAATTTTTTTAATGCATGTTCAGTCAGTTATGATGTTGATAGGTTATTCTGATGCATAATATTGTAAAAATTATTATTTTCAGAGACCTGCAGAATAGAATTGTTTGGGTTGGAAGAGACCTTAGAGACCATCCAGTTCCAATCCTCCAGCGTGAGCTGGGACACCTCCCACTAGACCAGGTTGCTCAGAGCCCCATCCAACCTCACCTTGAACATTTCCAGGGACTGAGCATCTGCAACTTTCATTTAAAAATAAAACAAAAAACCCTAAACCCCTCCACACACAAAACAAAACACAGAAGAACTGCCATGTCCCTCTTGGTCAGAGAAAAGGGCACAAAGCAGAGCCCCTGAGGCTCCCTCCAAGGGGAGTCACCTGCCTTGGAAGGATGCATGTGAAAGGGGACACTTGTAGCCTGGCTTTATTCAGATTGGAGTTTTGCAGGCAGGATAGGGGATGGTGCTGCACTTGGTGACATCTCACCCTCCTGTCCGCTGTTCACCATTAAAAATGTAATTTGAAATCATAGAATATTGTCAGATTTCAAGGAGGGAGGTTTTTGTCTCTTCTTCCTTTTTTTTGCAGAAATTCAGAGATCTTGACACAGAGGATGTCACCAAGGCATTTTGCAGGGAAGGAATTATCTGGGCCAATTTTATTTTTTTTCCAGAAATGATGTTAAGGATCAGGTTTGTGTAAACCATTTTGTGTTGCCAAAGCCAGAGTCAATACAGCAGTCACATCTTTACTCGTAACTTACATATTTCCCAGGCAGTAAAGGAATTATCCATCAAGCAGAATGTAGAGATGTAAAAGTTATAAATAGTCATGTAATTAAAATACAGAATTTTATAGGATCAAAATACAACCAAGTTACCTCTGAAGTCTGTCATAAAAAAGCAAGCATAGACACTTAATCACTATTATTAACTAGTTTACATTTATAGGTCTGGATATCTGTGGATCATCTCAATCTCTCTTTATTTTTCTTTATCTCTCCTTTAAGTAGAATGTAATTCCTATTGTGAATGTCACATTGGTTGTGTTGTCTGTGACAATGGAATTAACTTGCTTGGATGAATGGCAAATCTATTATTTCAACATGTACTCACAGTGTAACGAGATTTTCACAATGAGCAAAAAATAAATGATTCTTATATGAGAATTACATTTCATGACCGTTTGTCAATTTATAATAGAGTTAATCAAACTTTTTTCCTTAACTATGTCTCATCAGAATGAGTAAAATGAAACTCTTGAAAAATATAATTTGAAATCTTAATTTGTTTTTTATACTTCATGAAAGGGAATCTGGCAATTTATGATTCATCTAATGAACTATGTTAGTACCTTTGGGTTCAGTTGCACCACCTACTTTTTGATTGCTTTAGGGGGATTTAATGTGATTTTGCTGTGATGGATGGGACATGCATTCTTATCCTCTCCCAATGGCAGGATGAAAGGCTTAAACCTCAGTGGAAAGTCTGAAGTAACTTATTTTGCCTTGTTAATCTGGCAAAGAAAAACACACTCTAGGTAGAGTGACAAGTTTCTTCTAGAGAACTGCACTTTAGCTGCTAAAATTTGTGTCTAACAGCCTCTCTGATGTAATTTTTGTTCCAGTAGGTACAGGCTTGGGGTTGTTTGGTTTTTTTTTTCTTGTTGTTTTTTTTTAAAGAATCTTAGAAAAAACAGCAAAAGGCTGTGTGTGCAAGGAGCCTGAACTGACTCCATGAGATCATTTAATGTGCCAAAAATGACAGATGCAAACACTTGAGGAATAAAAAATTTCTTCATGACTTTTAAATTTCATTTACTTTATCTAAGGATTTATGAGCACCATTAATTGAAAAGACATTTCCTTGAAAGAAATATGATTCTTGTAGGTGATGTTGTGCTGATGGCAAATTTTAGTTTAAGGATGTCACTAATATTTTTTGTTCTGTCGTTACTGAAGTACTAAAATATGTTATAGTTACTTTTGAACATAACAGAGGCATTGCCATTTGTAAGTTACAGTATGAAATCAATGTATTAATATGTATTTGGGTTTGTGTGCTTTGTTTTTTCTAAAGGTACTTTTTATTGTATGGTCAATTCTTGATCCAAAAAGAAATTGATTATGGATTTGTCGAGCAATTTTTTTCTTGGAAAATTGGTAGTGGAGAAATGGGTCTAATGGTAGCTATGGTAAGAGTCCTTACCTAGACAGTCCATATATAATGATGTGCAAAGAGATAATGGGATATAGAAATCCTATTTACAGTGGTTTTTACTAATGAGGTATTAATAGTATTCTGCATTGATTGTTCAGGCCAGGTTCAGATTGTTCAATGCTTTTTTTTTTCTTTCTTTCTTTCTTTGCAGAAGATGCTGGATTTGAGCAGACTTATTTTTAGGGTAGACAGCATCTTTTTTTTGGCATTGCCAAACCATACTACTACCCCACATTATGATGAAGATGGAGTCGCTATATTGCATTGACCAGTTAGGGTTCAGTTTTGGGAAAATGACACATGAACACTTTAATGTATTCAGGCATTCCACTCCTTCTCTTATGCCAATTCTGGTAAACAAAATGCATTAGAGGTCAGTTGGTCATGTGCTGGAAACCCCTGGTTTTTTTCCTTATAGATCCCATATTCTGACTTGTTAATAGCTTTCTGTAGTGTCGCCCTTTGTGCAGAGGAGGTTCAGATTAAGTAACGCCTAAAGCCTGGGATTTCTTCCAAAGTAGTTTATTAGTTTTCTATTTATAGTAACCTATCTGCCCTGTGTTACATGCCTGACCTGTTGGATCAAAGCTGTGTTTGGAGAGCAGTGGAACCAACGCAGCTGCTTCCCTGCAGGAGCAGGCTCAGGGCCCACAGCTCCTCTCTATACCACTGAGCTGTCTCTTGCTGGAGGGCAGAACTTTGGTTCATGTGAAATGTCTGAGAGAAAATGATATTTCCGTAAATCTTTCCTTCAAATACGGATTAAGAAGTAACTGGGCAGTGTTGTTTCATATGCTTTGTGTGCTTAGAAATCATTGAAATTAAAGAATATTGCTAGAATTAGCTAGTGATTGTCTGCTTTCTGTGGGCAACTATAGGACTAAATATTTAATTTTGCTTTTTTTTCTTTAAAGTGTCCCCCTGCAGTCTTGAAAAGTGGACACAATATGCTAACTTGAATTAGAGGGTAAGGATTATTTTTGCCTCATGTGCAGTACACGTATTACTATGTTGGGCTGTAGAGATATCAGTCAACACAACAGTTCATTCATGTCCAGGCTGTAGTCAGCTATAATATGTGGGTCTTTCTGTGGAAGAAGCAAAGTGAGATTGTAGCGAATACATTCTACTGCTCAGACCCATGGCATATCTAAACCTGTGCTGTGAGTCTAACAGTGGCAACAGCATGTCCCCCAGCATCTCTGTGAGAGGTTTTCTGCCTGTTTTCTGTAGTATCTACTCTGGGCACGTTTTTGAAGTCTTTGTCTAATCTGTTTTTAAACCTGCTGCTGTTTGCTTTCGCAGCCTCATGTGGCAACAGATTCCAGATTCTCAATATCTACTTCATTAAAAAGTACTTTATCTTTTTGAAATTTAACTCCTACAAATTTCAGTAAACTTCCCCTATTTCTGATATTGGGGTACATGGTGAATAATTATTTTGTCTTCAGTACACCTGATGCTATTGCTATGATTTTTTACCTCTTGTTCATATTTCTTCTCCTCTCCAAACTACTGAATCCTATCCCTTTTTGGTCTCTCTTCCTAAAGCATCTGCTCCAGCCTCTTAATCATTTTGAATATCCTTTTCCCTAACTTTTTTCCAGTTCCTATGTATGTGTAACTGACTGCTCCTACCTCCTGATAGCTCATTTCTCTTCCATGATTGAATTTAAACCTATTTTTCTTAACATACTCCCTAAATTGTCAGTAACATTTTTAAATTTTAATCTAGTCTTCCATCATGCTTTCAATTTCTCTGCTTTGGTTTGATTTAAAACTTAATAAATGCATTTCATTTCTAGTCCATAATTTAGATTGTTAATGAAGACATGAACAAAAACAGATATGCAGCAGAATCCTCTGAATCTTCCCTAAGACATCCTCCCATTTTTTCAATGAGCATCCTTACACCTCTCCTGTAATAATCTGGACAGAATTTCTTTGGTTTGTAGGAAAGTTTTTATTAAAGATCAAAGTACATTGTATTTTCAGCTTCTCCAGCAGCGTAACAGGGCTTATAACTAGGAAAGATGGAAATCAGAATTGATTGATGTGACTTTTTCTTGACAATATTTCTTATCTTCTAGGTGTTTATGTATAATAGCTTCCTTACTTGCTTGTTCAAGTATTTTCTAGAAATTGAAGTTAAAATAATGAGTTTATTATTTCCCAACTTCTATTGCTTGCCCCTCTTTTGTTCTTAAATATGGGTAACATTTTTGCTTTTGCCAGTCTTCAGATACTTCACTTGCCCTTGTGAGTTTTCAGAGGCAAGTGCTAAAAGTTCTCTGTTAGTCTCAGCCAGGACCTTTAATATCCAAGGACGAAGGTCACTAGGCTGAGACAATTTGAAAATATTTAATTTATTTTAGGACTCTGGGATCAGCTCCCCCTCATTTTTTTTTTTAATAGGAATCTTAGTGTTGATTGATATTAATCATACAAGCTGGGAGATTTAAAGCTGCAATGGAGATTATCCTGTGCATGAATGGAAAACAGTTTATAGTAATGTTTTTCTCTGATAAATACACAATGTTTTTAAGAACTGAAATTAATCCCAACATGACTGGTAATTTTTAAAATACAATTCCTTGCTACCTTTGGCAAGTCTACTGTAGCATACCATAAAACCCCACTCATAAGCAGAATTTTAAGAGCTGTTGAACAGGTTACAAGTGTTGAAGATGTGTGCTTTATTTCTTACACTGGTGTTCAGACATGGTGCAGCAAAGAGAAGACTACTGATATGACAGAAGATGGGAAAACCTACTTTTTAGAGCCTTTGTGGTTCTGACAAGCAAATGCAAACTTCATATTAGTATGCTGTATAAATATTCTTTATTCTTTAAATACATACAGAAATGAAGCACTAGGTGAAAGCCATGGCACATTTTGTTATGTGTTCAGTTTTCTCAGTAGATGCAGCATTGCAATTTCATGGCTCCTGTTTGGGGGGAGAAGGACATTTTTCTACTTTATTGAGGGAAAAGTAAATTCCTCATTGAATTTAGTGTTTAACAGAGGTACCTATTGTTTTGGAGGCATCAAAGTTTTCTTAACAGCTTTTGATCAGTGGGAATGCAGTAAGATAGAAGGCTTTTTCCTTCTCCCATTTTCAGTTCTGCTTGGGTATCAAAAGTTCTGCTGTAACCTTAACTGGCACAGACAATCATCCTTTTTATTCATCAAACAGGTTTCAATCCTTCTCAAATTGAAATGCAATCTGGGGCTGAGTCCTTTACTGCACACCCATTGTGCTGCTTTTGTTCACTTTTCTCACTCTCTGCCTAGGAGTATAAGAATATGAAAAATAGCACACTTTGGTTCAGTAAAGCAGTGTTTTTGTGGAATTGTTTTAACTTAGGTATTGTTTATGGTAGATGAGACAAGTGAAAGAAACATATTTTGTTCATGACTGGAAAATAGCAGCTTTTTTGACAGTCCTCATTCCTGCAGGAGTTTCTTGCCCAGTTGCCCATAAGCTCTTTCTTTCATGAAACAGAATCTCTGGGCTTACAGGAGATCTCCACACTGTTACGAGTGAAAATTCAGTCATTGTTGTCCTCTGAGAGGTGCAGTGAAACTAGTAGGTGCTCTGGGCCCAGGTCTCTTTGCACCTTCAGCAGTCTTCCAATATGTAGGAGACTGGAGCAGGAAAGAATTACTCTGTTTTCAGCAAGTATGTGAAAAAAAAAATGCACTGCAGCATAAGAGACATAAGTTAGGCTTCAATAAGGCACTGGCATGTGGGATGGGTTGCTTGAAAACTGGAGATTTTTAGAGACAGACTACACAAATGTCTGCTAGAAGTTATATTTGTGTAAATTAAATTTGTATGAATTAATCATATTCATGGACAGATGGACTACATAAGCTTTAGAGATCTCCCCCGACCCTAATTAAATGCTGAAGTCTGAAAACTTAAACACAGAGAGATTTTAGGCATTTACTGTAGGAAGCAGGTGGAGAGGTCTGATAAGCTCTGAGGAATCGCAGTTGCAAAAGGGTTACAGAGTAACATGGCATCAAGAAAACAGTTTGCCTAAATAGCTCAAGAGATTGAAGAACAAATCTAACAGATTCCCTCTGGTCTGTCTAGGGTGTGAGCTCTGGTATTTTAAACACTTTCAAGAAGCCTACTATGATTTGCACATGCAAAGACACACACACATAGGCATATGTGGATGGAGTAGCAGAAGAGTGATGTGGTCTATTCGTATCTGGTTTTGTTAGAAAAACTCTATTAGAGAATTGCCCACAGTGTAGAGTTGGAGCATGAAAATTGATACTTACTCCCGTTGTCAAAAGAGAGACTTGGAAGACTTGATTGGTGTCTAATTTTATTCTTGGTGGCTAATTTTATTCTTTGTTTTCTAATGTAAACATAAATTTGAATCTAAGCAATATTTAAATATACATTTCTAATGAAAGTTTAGATTTAAAAGCAATTAAAATTCCCCATGCTGCAGGAGTAATTTCAAGGTGAATTGTAAAACCATTTGAAAATTTTAAAAATGGTCTTTACTCAATGCTTCAGACCTGTGACTAAAAATGTAGGGTTAGAAGAATTGCAAACTTGGAACTTTTGCTCTGTTTCATTAATTTGTGCTATCCTTAGTTGAAAGACAAAACACCACTGTCGCAGTTTGATAAGGTGGTTCTTTGTGTGTGTGTGGATTTAACAGGTCCCCTGCACTATATGTAGCAATGTTGTTAAGCTGTTACTTAAGAAAAAGTGAAATATGTAATCTGTTATAACTGCCAAAAAAAAAAATGCATAGAATCATAGAATGGTTTGGCTTCAAAGAAACCTTAAAGATCATCCAGTTCCACCCACCCTGCCGTGGACAGGAACATTGTCCACTAGACCAGGTTGCTGCGACTGTCTCACCGCCCTCACACTAAAGAATTTCTTCCTTATGTCTAACCTAAATCTACCCTTTTCCAGCTTAAAACCATTACCCCCCTTCCTGTAGATTTTGTATAGCTTTTGGGCTTTAAATTTGCAACAGGTTAAAAGTTCTTTAGGGCTGTTGTATGACTTATGATGTCTATGATAGAGGTATTGCAGACTTCTAATGAACGATGCTGCTTCCATGTGTGCTGGCCCAGCCTTGAGGGCTACTGTCATCCTTGTTGGTCCAGTGACCCTGCAACTCTCTGTAGTTCTGCTGCTTTCATGGAGATGCAGCAAGAAGATGGAGTTATTCCATGGGGAAATGGAATAAAGAATTTATACTGTGTGCTAGGTAGGATGCTTGTTGCTACAAATTTGCCCAAAACTTGGACATGGGACTCTTCCCAGAGAGTAGAAGGGCTGCAGATAATCTGGTTTTAGAGGAAAAAGAACACTACTGAGTGTTTTGACCTGTACTGGGTCATATCCTCTGCTCTTAGGGGATAGAGAACAAGCCTTGACTCTTTTTGGCTTGATGGTATGGGAGCAGTTTTGCTCTCTTGCTGCCATGGTGATATGCTTAGTGCTTGGAAGAAGCTGCATCAGTTTCTGCAACTACACTTACACAACTGTAAAAAACTGCTTGAGACATTGGTCTCAGCAAGAGTGTGAGCAATGCTGCTGGAGAAATGAAAGTGTCCCAAATCTGTATCCCTCTGTATGTTTGGCACTTCTTAGTTTTTCTTGCCAGTAGACACAATGGTAAAACACAATGTTTTACTGTGTTTCTCTTTAGTCCCACTTTGCAGCCTCAGTTGAGGACACCAAATGCAGTAATTTCTAATTCTCTTCATACAATGCCAGGATTATATATGGGAGCAGGAAAAAAAGGTCTGAAATTTATTTCAAAACTAGGCTTCATATGCTCTGCATTCTTGTAAGATTTTTAGGTAATATAAAATATTTGAAAGGTATACAAATGTCTAATATGAATTATACTTAGAATATGCATGTAACCTAAGCATATCCAGTGTTACCATTATGTAAAAGGATAAATGATTGTTTCAGATTTTCACAGACTGAAATTAAATTCTTGTATCTGTTTTTAGTTGGTTGGTTGTTTTTTTTTCCCTGAAATGCTTGAACTTTTTTCTTCTGGGATATGCCACACTTTGGGAATTTTGTAAACTTTTTTTTTTTAAACTAAGTCAAGCTTTTTCTTTATGCATACAGTAAACTTATTACTCTGAAACTTATTACCACTTAAACAAATGTCAGGAACAATGCAAATACTTTGAAATTGGTTTTAGCTGCAAGTATGAATTGGTTTTCCCTTACACTTTTTTCTGCTTTCCCATATAATTTCCCACTTTACCATTCCTTTATAAAGCTTCTTTCTCTATGAGACACTTTAATTACAGGACAATAATGAAAATTAAGAAAATAACTACAGCAACAAATGTTAGGCTTCTGACGTGTGGTTTTGTGCAAATTTTACTTCAGTAGCAAAACACATTTGTTTGAACATTTGGTTTCAGAATAAAATATATTTTACATTTATGCAGCTATGTGAATTGCATGTCAGGAGTTTGCCTTTAGGAGTTTTCACATTTCTAGGGCTGTATGCATCATTTGCATCTGACTTAGCACTGCAGGATTTTATATTGTACCATAAGGTAGGGCTATGCAGTGTTTTAATATTAAATCTGAGATGAGGAGAGCATTGCCTATCACACTGAGCAGCAGTCTCCTACTGTTTCCTTGAACCCCATCTATCACCAGTACATTTATTTGCCTTTATATTATGAAGTACCGTGGGGCAAGGAGTTGCCATAGGGTCTCAGTTGCTGTGACAATCACACTAACAATGTCACTTAATTTGTGTAGCAACAAAACCCCCAACTTTGCTCTTCAGCCTACTTGCAATGACATGTTTTACTTCAGCCAAACACAAGAGAATTCTCAAGTCTTGACTGCCACACTAAGTGTGTACTTTGCCTGCGAGGCACAATCAGAAAATGCGTAGTTAATGTGAAAACAGTTATTCTAATGCATAATATTTTCCTTCTGGTACAGACAGAAAATAGGTCAAATTATGACTATTATTTGTTACATGAATTATTTAACCATGTCTGAGAGATTTGAAATGCACCTCAAGGTGCTACCTGAAGGACAGCTTTGAGAGTGTTCTCATCTTGAGGTGTGTTTCATGTTAACAGCTATGCCAGTAAGATCTTCAAAGAGTTTTAGATCTTATGTAAAAGTTTGAGTCTCAGGTCATTGACTAGAATATGCTCATGCCATTAAAACTTTTTTAATCTTAATCTCTTTCAGTCCCAGCAAAGATGCATTGTGATCTTTGCACTGGTATGCTGCTTTGCAATTCTGGTTGCACTGATATTTTCGGCAGTGGATATTATGGGAGAAGATGAGGATGGACTCTCAGAAAAGAACTGTCAAAATAAGTGTCGGTAAGAGGTAACAAACAAAACTTCTCTTTTGGGGTGTATGAGAAAATACATGTCCTATATTATAGCATGTAGTCCTTACCATAGTCGTGTGGTGTAATTGTAAGAGTAGGTAACAGAAGAAGAAATGGTTCCTTGATTTAGAGGTCGGTTTGACAAAAGAAAGCACAATTTTTGAAGTTATTTTTGGTTTTATGTTTTGAGCAAGAATCTTGTGTTAGTTCAATTATTTTCTCAGGGTCAAAGCCCATTTAATTTCAGTAAATGAGCACTGAGGTGGTTTACATAGTTCCTTATTCTGTCATGTCTTTAATCAAGAGGTTTTTTTCAGGAAGGTCACTTGTCACTGTTGACCTAGGTCTGCCGCCCCTTTTATAAAGGGGGACATCTTTAGATTCATGTCTGTTGCAGTCCCCTGGGAGACAGAGTGGCTTGCCTAGGAGTTGTGAAGAGAATAACTGATACTGTCAGAAAAACTGGAGTACTGATTATGTTGGCTTAGGATTTGCCTCAGACACCTGCCATGATTGTTCCTATATTTAAATTTTATATTTAAGCAGGTGACTAGATTTTTTTTGGCCTTTCATTTCCAGTCTGCATGTTTCATTTTGTTGTCTCTCAATGTCCGGTTCCTCCAAGAATCAGTTTCTCAGAGGTGGTCAGTGCTCTTTTTGTTGTCCAAAATCCTCTTCAGTCCACCAGCAAAGCTGGTTTAACAAGCTTCTGTAGATTTCATTCACAATTGTACTCTGCTTTTTTTTTTTTAAGGCTTTAAATTTTATAGAGAGCACCCTCTCAGTTTAATTTTGTGGAAAAAGAGTACTCCTTAAATAATTTATTGTAAATCCATTCTAATCCAAGCAGGGAATTGCTGGAGTGGGAAGGGGCCTCTGGGCATCCTACAGTTGGAGCAAGGTCTGCAACAGCAGGTTCCTCAGGGACATGCAGTCAGGCTTTGGATAGCTCCAAGGATGGGCTCCACAGACTTCCTGGGGAACATCTTCAACTGTTTGTAGAGAATCTACTCAGCCACCAGAGTCTGGGTTTCTGGTCAGTTGGACGTATTTATTTTTCAGAATAGCCATAGCCTAATGAAAAATTAATGTTTCTTTGAGCCCTTTTGTCCTTATTCCTGCTATTGTTTATATTTTCAAAAAATTATGTTTTTGCAATTATACTGGATACTTACAATATTATTTAGATGTGGGGAAAAAAAAAAAAAAAAGGGTGAGAGGAGAAGAGGGAAAAAGATTCTTTGATTTTGTAGCTGCTTTCAAACAGGTCGTGCCTGCAGCATCAGGTAGCTTTGTTTTACGACCAACCAGCTTTCTGGAGCTTTTTTCACAGCTTTATTTATTTATTTATTCATTTATTTTGTAAAATGGCTTGGCCCTGACTTTCCTGTATGCTTTGAATTCTGGGCAGCTTTGTACTACCTCGTCTGAATTTTCTGGTGTTCAGCTAGCTTCCCTTTCCCCATCAGGGTCTTAGGTATTCTTCACTGTGAGTTGTTGGTTCCAGACTTTTAAAGTTACTGCATGTGTCACCTCTACACCCACTATCTCCATGTGTGAATCTTTGACAGAACCAGGTCAGATGAGAGCAAAGCCTTGCTGCTCATTGGCTTCAATGTACTGCACATGACTTCAACACACACAACAATTATTGCACCATGCTCTCCTCTTAGTTGTATCAACTAATGGTATCCATTTTCTGGGTGCTGCATAGGCCTTGTCAAGGAAGAACTTAATCTTCTTCCCTTTTCCTGTTGTGATTTATTCCATGTGTACTTCACATGGAATAAAATTCAGAGTGAGAGCTATTGTCCAGTGCTATAGAAAAATGGGATATTTACCATGTGTAAGATTAATTGCTTCTCTTTGTGTGGGTTACACCAATCTGCCTTTCTAAAGTAAACTCACTTTTCACAGTTTTTGTTGGTTAGTGTGTGTCATTCTTGTCTCTCCCGGACTGGTGTTTGAGGACCCCGAGAGTAAATCTTGCATGCTGACTTTAAACATAAGAGTCAATGAAGCTGCTCTGCATCTAATGGTTAAAGCAACCTCAGACCCCAGCTCTATTTTAAGGTGCCTTTCACAGAGCTATTCAAGCTCATGATCCAGCTACTGATGCCTGAACCAGGAGGCACCTCGATGCTGTGCATGCAAGCTGCCTAAATCATTTCTAATAACAGTATCCAAATCTGACAGCTATTGCCTGCTAAGTATTGAATCCTTGTCTATGTGAGTAAATTGGGCTCCTCTATGTGTTAAATACATTGCAGAATTAACTGAAGTGCTGTAAGATAATTGCTGCCTGTGGCATATATTTAGTACATGCAGTAAATGCTTTTAATATGTAAGACAAGAACGATTGAATTCTTATATTTCTGCTGCGTGAGTGAAATAGGGGAACGGGCACTTACCTTTGAAGGACTGAGACAGAATGGTAATAGATGGTCCTTTGTTTAGGTGAAGTAAATTCAAATATAAGTTTGCATATATGATCCCAGAATTCTGTAATTCTTTTTAGGTTTTAATTGATCAAATTTATGAAGAAGGTTGATGTGACAGGATGCTGTTGATCTGAGAAGAACTTCACTCATGGCTTGTAAAAGGCTTTAATCTTCTGAAAATTGATTTAATTCATGTCTTATACTAAAGAAAATATGTCTGAAGTAGAGCTGTAGTCTAGAATAGATCTTTGGATAGAAAATTTTGGAGAAAATCTCAGGAGTAGCACCTGAGAATTTTTTAAGAGAGAGGGAAAGAAAAAAAATGTAGAAGGAAAACATTTTTCAAAGCTGAGAGTATTTTTTAGCCTGATAGAGGAATCTTTGAGGTATGTTGTAAACAGTGTTTTCTAGTAAAGTCTACATCTATTTTTGTTCCTGTCGTAGTATTATTGTTCATTCAGCCTTTCTGATCATCTTGTTCTAATTCAACATGAGGTTCCTCTTCGGCTGATAATTCTTTAAGCTCTTACTAAATAATGAATTCTTACTGTGTATGTTATCAAACAGACCTTCCCCTATACTGATGTCTTGATTTCTCTTAGGGGTTTTGTGACAAAAACTACTCAGGGAAGTGGGAAGGCAGGCTTCTTTGCATGTCTACACCAATTGCTGAAGGGATTGTTGCCACCCATCTAGAAGGGTGCATAGGAAATGGCATTTCATGAATGTATAAAAAATATGCTTGAAACAAACAAAAAAAAAGAATTGTGATTTATAAAATGTGAACTTCTTGCTGAAAAACTCAGCCTGCAGTTGAGAACCAGATGAGATTGGTTTAGAGGACGTGCTCAGCAGTCTGGGAATTTTGCCTGTCTTGCCGTGGATCCGTTATACTCTTCATCTATAAAATCAGGTTATTGTAATTTGAAAATCATACTTTTTAATGGCTGGTTTATTGTGAATAAATCTTGGATAGCCTCTGAACTAATGCCAGTCAAGATTTACCTGGCTTTGTTGAAACTGGATGGTAAATTCCAAAAATGGCAATCTGGAAACTGAAGAAATTACAGCTTTTAAGGAAAGGGATTCTGTTATCTGAAGTGTTTGAACCAAGGTCATTTAGATTTATTGCCAGAAGCTTCAGATGTTCAGTATATACCTCTTCTCCTGCTTCTTGCTGCTGATCGTCATGCTAGGGCCTACAGAGTTTGCTCATCCTCATCTCAATAGATATCCTCATCTCAATAGATAATTAAATATATAATTAAAAATATAAATATATAATTCATATATCCATTGAAGAGGTATTTGCAACTGGCATAGCTTCCTGCTCCTGGGTGTGGTTTGGCCCTCTTTTTTAAGAGTGGCTAAGGAGCAGCTAAGTGGAAAAGGAAATGATGGTAGCTGCTTTCAACAGGTCCCACATTTAGAGTGTACTGAAACTCTTGTCACAATAATTTTTGGTTTTATTTCAATTTTTGCCTGTCTCTGATATGAGGTTTTCTTGGTTTGTGTGTGAGTTTCAAGGCAGATTCTGACTTGCATTCTATTCCAGTGATGCAATTTTGCTATTTTGATAATTTCTCTTGTTCTCAGAGTAATATATAATGAAGGCACTTGTTTTTTTGTCTTTGGACTTGTGATGGAAGAATCTGCTTTTCTATGTGACGTGAGTAGCAAAGCTAATTAATTCACTTGGTGACTGCACGGAGAGTTTGACCAATTCTTTGCTGTAGCAAGTAGGTGGTGGTGCTTAGTCAGTGTTTCTGTTTGCTTTGGAAATAGTATGGATTGTTTTGGATGAGGGTTTTTATCATCTGTAATTTCAGTATGCTGCAGAGAAGCTGAATTGTCCTGTTGAAACAATAAGTTTGGCATCACAACAGTACCCTGCAGCAGTGAGTTCCAGAGGTTAAATCTAGTCATGTACAATAATTATTGATATTGTCCAGTAATGTGTGGTGTGCACTGCTTTCAATTCTGTTAGGTGTTTCTTTTTCTCGGGCTGTGGGGGAGGCCCCACAATTGATTTTTTCTGTTGCTTTATAGATCTTGAGTTCAGCTCCTCTCTGCTGTTTTACCCAGTAGGGTTCTGCAGCACTGAATTAAGCACACTGCAGCCCATGGTTACATTGCTTTACCTTGGAAGTGCTTTGCCCTGGGCTGCTTGAGTGGGAGATTTTCTCTGCACTGTGTGGGTTCTGAACATAGCAAGGTTTATATTGACTGATTTCTATTTAATAAACAGACTATGACAGGCATAATAATTAAATGTCTAAACAGAACAAGATGTTCAGATTTTGAAAACGAGCCTGTTAAAGAGCAACTGAAGATTTCTACTTACAAAACACTTATGCCACTTGGCAAAAATGCCTCCTGTCAACATGAAGGATGAGGGGATCGTGTGCACCCTCAGTACATTTGCAGATGACATCAAGTTAGGCAAGAGTGTTGTTGATCTGCTTCAGGGTAAGAAAGCTCAGCAGGAGGGGTTTGGACAGGCTGGATTAATGATCTTAAACCAATGCATGAGGTTCAACAAGGCCAAGTGCCTGCACTTAGTTGACAACAATTCCATGCAATGCTACAATGGGGAAGAGTGACTGGAAAGCTGCTCAGCAGAAAAGGACCTGGGAGTGTTGACTGACAGCTGAATGATTGACTGACAGCTGAATGAACACGAGCCAGCAGTGTTCTCAGGTGGCCAAGGTGGTCAGCAGCATATTGGTACTATCAGGAATAGTGTGGCCAGCAGGACCGAGGGAAGTGATTGTTCCCCTTTATTTAGTGCTTGGCACCTCAAATACTGTGTTTGGCTATGGGCCCCTCACTACAAGAAGGACACTGAGGTGATGGAGCAGGTCCAGAGAAGGGCAACAATGTTGATCAAGCATCTAAAGCACAAGTCTTACGGAGAAAGGCTGAGGGGACTGAGATTGTTTAGTCAAGAGAAAAGTAGTCTGAGGGGAGACCTTACTGCACTCTTCAGCTACCTGAAAGGAGCTTGTAGCAAGGTGGGTGTTGGTCTCTTCTCCCCAGTATCAAGTGATAGGACTAGAAGACATGGTCTCAAGTTGCACCAGGGGAAGTTTAAATTGGATACTAGGAAAAATTTCTTCACTATACGAGTTGTCAGACACTGGAACAGGCTGCCCTGGGGAGTGGTGGAGTCACCTTCCTTGGAGGTACTTAAAAGACATGCAGATGTTGTGCTCAGGGACATGGTTTAGTGGTGGACTTGGCAGTGCTGTGTTTAATATTGGACTTGATCTTAAAAGTCTTTTCCAACCTATATGGTTCTATGATACTGTGACTGCTGTAGCAGTAGTGGCAGTACTCTTGCATTGGGGTGGTGGAGAGAATAAGCTATAAACCCACTTGATTTTTAAGATGATCCCTAATTACAGTAATTTTATTTTTGCAACAAAAGAAGCAATATCCTCAAAGCTGAAGTTTCTGTGGCAGGGGGGTGGGCGGAGCTCCTGCAAATACATTCAACACCCTGAGCCAGGGAGGGAAATCAGTAATTCAATAAGCTTGTAGAAGAAGCTCCTCTACATTTTCTACCTCTTACTTTCCATTTATAAGAATATATTTTAATGACAAATATACCATATTAACAGTTCCTTGGTATCTGTACGGAGTAATTTTTTTCTTCTATTTCTGCACTGTTACAAAAAAGGGTCCATTTGTTGTCTTGCATTTACTTTCAGCTATGAAGAATGTCTTCAGAGATTAAAAAAGTAGTGTCAAAACTCATCATCTGTTCAGATCTTAGTCTGTTTGCATTACTGAGAGTAGATAGTTCATTATTAGTTACATAATATCAAATAGATCTGGGCTTCAACTCATTTCATCTAAATGTACAAACCATTAATTTTCTTCTGTTGGTTGTTCTGCTAAATCTAATGGTTTTCTCTGGAGTTTAGGATAGAGTGCTTTGTAATATTCTTAAGTCAGCTTTTCCTGTCATGCTAAGCATTGTTTAGCATGTAATACAAATACTGACATATTTTGTGTACTTGGAAGTTATATATATAAGGATGTAGTTTTTCACCTTTGAGTTAGAATTTGTGAACACACGAGAGACAATGTTCCAACCTTAATAGAAATCAAATTACTTTAAAGTTCCTGAGTAGTGTAGGTGAGATAAAGGAAAACTGATGTACTAGAGTAGCCTTTCTCCTGTGTGGTTTTCTGTGGTTTCTCTGTGATCAGATCTATTTTTTCTTTTTTTCTTTTCTTTCCTCCTTTCTAACTTAATGTGTTCAGAAAAGTGAAATTACTTCATCCCAGCAGGATTCATAAGATCCTCAAGGTAATCTTCTTTACTGGATTGTAAAACTACTCTAAACAGAGTTATTAAATCTGAAACTACTGGTCATTCTTGTGATCTTGGACACTGATTTGTGACATTTCAGAGAGGTTTTTATTCTTCCCAGTGAGAATAGCAATCCAGCTTAATAAAGCTCCCTGATAAATTGTTCTCCCTTTCCTCTGTTGGAGAGGCATTAAAAGTGGCAAGAATTTGAAATCAAATCTGCCTGACCTCATGTTCCAGCACAGAGCAACTTCGTAATTCAGCCAGGGCTGATTTTTCATCAGAGCCTTGTGAGCACCTCTTCCAGTGACACTATTTATTTTAAATTGCTTCTCCACCCTCATAGCAGTATATAGAAAAAGGTTCTTGTTATCCTGTCAGCTCACAGGAGATGTGTTGAGTTCTGTCTAAGCCTATGATGGTCCTGTGAGTGTCCTCTCAACATGATTTCATACTGCTCAAGAGAAGAAGTGTAACATGCTAGACATGGCCTTAGGTGACCTGCTGAGTACATGGCTGGGTCTGCCTCCAGAGCACCAGCACGGTGCTCACTGAAGCCTAAGCACTATGCCAGAGCTGTGGGCACTGTTTGGCTGGGTGAGCCAAACTTTTTCAGCCACATACAACACACTTTGCCAGTTGTAGCACTGAGGTTGCTACAGGCTGTAGTAGTTCTTGGTGTTAATGCCCCTCTGGGAGGCATGGAGGTAAACTGATGGTTAAGTTTTATTAAGACTGTTCTGTATGAGTTTTAGGAAGATGTACTTGGAAACATTCCAGATTTTCCTTGTTATTCTGAACATTTTGCCCTGATTGCTTTTCCTCATATTAACACACAGGTTCTGATACAGGGTCCTCTCTATGGTCTCTCAAATGGTCTCTGTATTTCTACAGATCTCTAGTTAGTCAGTTATCATTGTCTGTGAGTAATACTTCAGTTACAAAATACTCTTGTGTGTTGGGCAGCTTAATCTCTCTAACCTTTGTTAATCAGGAAAGTGTGAGTTTGTTTCCTTTGTTTCCTTTTTCCAACATCTGCTTGACCAAGGGTAAAAATGCATTGGAAGTCTTGATCCATTTTATTATCATTACTGTTCATACTGTTCATTTTAGGTTTTTGCCATGATGAATTTTCTTCCTGTCAATCAGAATGGGAAACATAAGAATAACGTACAAATATCAGCCTTGGCATCTACCACATGGATCTCCTTATCTGTCATTTATTCTCTATTTAATGGCCAGTCCTTTCCAATCAAGACCATAACAAAATTATCATGTGGTTCAAAAGGAGTTTCATGACTGACAGCATCATAATTTGGTACATTTAAATTTGGCTTCTTCACATACTAAGTGTTGAAATGGCTCTTCTAAGAGCCACCAGTGATTTGCATGCCTTCTGATATGAGGGGGAGGATTCATCTTGTCTCAAACTAAACTGATGGATATCTAATGGCAAATTAAAAGTGTTGGCTTTGTCTTTTTACTGTTTTTCTAGATCTGCTTTCTAGTATCTCAGAATAAATACATTGTGTGCATATATATGACCACAGATGGTAATCTGATAGCTTTGATCAGTTTGGTGAGCTAATTGATCTACACTGATCTTCCAAAATATTTATCTAAAATCCTCTTGGGAAAATGAGTTTTTAGTTTTCATTGTCATTTATTGTATGCTTTGGCTGTCATTTATTAAATACATCCTCAAGTCAGCTGAACTTGGATCAGTCTCTAAAACAATAAATTTTAGAGCTCATCTTCTGCTGGCTGGGAATTGGAGAAAAATGCAGCTTTACCATTTAAAAGAAAACTTTATTCTTCTGTAGCTGAAGGTCTGGCTTATTTAATCCAAAGCACTATGATTCTGTTTTTCAGAACAAAGACTCTTAAGGAGCACTTTCATGGGGAAAATTAAAAAGCCACTATGAACATAACCACTAAACTTACAAAATGGGTGTTACATGAGTTCATTATTATTAAATCTGAAAAGTAAGATATATAAATGAACACAGTGTAGCAAAGTGAGGGCTTTTCCTATCATAGGGAATAAGTAATAGGATATGGTGGTAAAAGTGCAAAATACAAATATGCATAAGCTTCATAACTAATCACAGAACATTAAAGACAGAATGAATGTGTCATCAGCATGAAGGGGGGCACCACCATTTTATTGTTATTCTAACATGGTAAAAAAAATCACCCTTGTCTTTTTATTTTTTTCTAATTTTTGGTCACTTTTAACATATTGGCAGTGTGTGTTTTGCAGTTTGTTACAAATGCTGGTGTAAAGCAGCCAGACATGGCTTAATAAAAGGCATTGGGGGATGCTAGGGGTGACATGTTTTGGGCAACAGAGGCTGAAGTGCTGGACCAGTTGAAATGTCTTCTCAAGCATGCAGCCAGTGCTACTGGGGTGATGACAGTATCCCAAATCTGCCTCATCTACCATGGTTTATAGATGTATGTGAGCCTAAACATCTTCCAGTTTTGAGCAAAGAAAGACTGTCAGTCCCTGGAGCCACTCCATCACTGCAGCAGCTTTGGGGAATGGCATGGGAAAGCAGTAGGGCTTTAACTCTGGGACATCAGATGAACTTTTCTTTTTCGTGGGGGCTCACCTGTTGGCATGGGAAAAGACTTTTCCAGGAGTGAAAGGAGAAAACAGTGAGCTGGCCAAAGCTGCTTTTAAGAAAAGTCACACAAATAGCTGAGATGAGCAGCCAAGTGGTTCTGTGTCAGAGATACCAGTCTGAACACATGGTAATGCTCCAGCTAGAAATGTACTTCTAATAATTGAGGATATTTTGATGTTTTCAGGGCTTTTTTGAGAGTCAAGATGTTCCTATTAAAATATATTACTTAGAGTTCTCTATACAGAGTAATTACCAGTAACTCAGGTAATGCTTTCTACTAAAACCTGAAAGGATGGGGCTTTTTTGTTTGGTTTTGGTTGGGTTTTACTCTAATTGCATCAGGTGAAAAGATTTTCAATAGAAATATAAATACTACTTTATCAAACTACATAGTTTGTGTCTGTTTTGGAAAGAGGTCTCAGCACTTTCCTCATCTTGTCCAGAAATTATTATGGCTTTTTCCCTCCAGAATTTTAACATAGATGCAACAAATTTTAACAGATGAAATTTTAATGAGAGTCTATGTGGCCTAAACTTAATAACCCCTTAAAAAAGTGAAATAAAACCTTATCAAAACAACAAAAACCTCACCCAGAAACACAAATAGATACCTAAGAGCAGCAGACAAGAGTCAAACAGTCAAACCTACCTTATGATGCTAAGGTGTCCTGAAACATTTCCGTAGAATCTTTCCTCTGTAAGTTGAGGGCTAGATATGTCCTTTAGGACCGGATACTTTGAGTACTTTGTTTTCATCTGTGGATTTTTATCACCATTCCTACCTTGACTATATCTGCAGAGGCAATCAGGGAAAGACAATCAGGTGTTGCCAGTCAGGAGGAGGAAGGCATGAGCTCCTGTTCAGCCCACCTGTGCCCAGTTAGGGCTGGCCCCAGCTGTGCATGAGCAGAACTGGGGGACCAATAAAAGGTGAGCTTCCAAACCCATGGGGAGCTCACTCTGGAGCTGCCAGAGAAGAGGTTAGTCGAGTCCAGAGTGTTAGCACCAAGATAGACTAACTGAATCCAAGGCAACTCTCCGAGTACTGTTCTTACACCTTGGCAAGGACACCTACTCCTCCTCAAAACACCGTGGTCCAGGTCAGGATTGTCTGCAACATATCTGCTGAATTTGCAGTGCTGATTTCAAAAAATGGCTGACTAAAGGTTTTACCTTGAGCTTTCCTTCATTGTTTTGCAAAGTAATTTTGTTCTTTTTGGGTAGGAAGGGCATTAATTAAGTTTCAGGGCAAGTGTGAACATTTTGAATAATGAACATTGGTGTTTTAAATTGTTAATACTTTACCAACAAAATCTGACTTGTAGTAGCTGGTGTTGCTGCTGGTGTTGACTTAGTTTCTCTTGGCTTACACTCTGATAAGATTTTGTCATGTAAAGAGGTTTCCTCATTGCTTCCTTATTTTTATGGCTTTTAAAGTTACCTTTCCTTCCCTGTGACAGTCATCTGTAACTGTGTTTTCCTCCTTTCTTTCTTTACCATGTCATTTTGATTTGGCTTTGTGTGTGGTTCTGACTGTGTATGGTACTTGCTTTTCCCTTGGACTTTTCCTCAAGGGCTTTTTGTGGTCTTTCCCTAACCCCCCAGTGGTTTAGGAAGTGGCATGAACTCCATTTCTTGGAACATTTTCAGACTCTCTCCTACACACATGCATGTTCCCTGCTTAGATAAACTATCCCAAGTCTATATTTGGAGACAGAGAGTGTCTCAAGGATAAATCTGTTTTGGTCACAGTGCTGCAAATATCAAACAAATCCACAATTTTATGTATTAGTATAATTAGCAGAAGAATTTGGCTGATTTGTTAAGAAATATGGTGTAAGTATTAGAAGATTGTCTAATAAGATCATTAATCCAGTGTATATGCCAATGTGAGCTAAGTTTTATTAGATTTGAAATCAAAATACTTCAGCTGTTCTACTCCTGTGAAGGTTTATTTTCTTCTGACTGCAAATGGTAGACTTTGACACGGTACACTGAAAACAGCAAAGCAGGCCCTTTTTGGGTTGTCCAAAGGATGTCTTTTTTTGGGAAGTATGAAGGGTCAGTGTTTAACCAGGAGACATTATGAAGAAGTGCTATTCTGCTTTTAGCACAGGGGAAAATCCATTTAACCCCTTCCTTTCTGCACTGACCAACTCTTGGCATTACTGCTACCTCTCCCCCTGCCCCTTCCTTGTACATTTAGGTGAGGTCCTTTGAAGAAGCACCTTTAAGTTAGACACGCTGCTCTTCCCCACCTTCACAGAGCCCATGGATCACAGAGGGGCTTTGTTTAGACATGGTCCTTGCAGGTGAGAGCTGCTGTTTGCATTTGCTGTGGACTGGTCAGGTCAGCTGCTTTCTCCTGCCTCAGCACCCTCAGGCTCTTGTCTCCCAGCAGAATCCGCTGACCAGCTCTCAATTCTCCCCACACAGCTGCAAAACCCTCTAGAATGGTTTAGTGCTGACAGGCAGAAAAGTGTGAAAAATGCAAATTTTCTTCTGCTGAAGGGCAAGATGCCAAGAAATGCTTTTTAAAATATTTCACTGCTGAATAAGGGTTTAGGGAGTTGACAGGGCTGGAAGGCAGTTTAAAGAAATGGGAGAGAAGCTTATACAGTCCGTAAGATCACTGGTTAATTACTATAGAATTTTGGCATGGTTTGCTTTCTGTACTTTTTTTTTTTAATAGAGAATATGGGGCTAAGAAGTGATGTTCTGCTCTTTTGGTACACAAAGGAAGGACTGCTTCGTAGGCTTCAACATGGCACTTTCACCTGCCTAAATACTAGACTTAGGATTCCACAGAAAAGCTCAGGATGGAACAGTCAGCTTCCATTCATCAGATATTTTAAGTTTGTGTGCACATTGATGCTCTGTAGAACTGTAGCCAAGTGAAATGGACAGAACTACACCCTTGGCTGGCAGTGGACTATTGAGCCAGAGAGATTGTTTTATCTTTTTCCTTTAAGGCAAGAACATTTAATGAAAACAATAGTGTTTTCTGCTACAAGAGGAATAGATGGTGAATGCTTGGTTTGGAATTTGAAACAGGCTGTGACATTTCATCAGAGAATTAAAAAATTATTTTTCTTGTACCTCTCAGCTGAAATAATATAGTAAGTGCATGACAGTTCATATTCTGTTTTGAATATTTTCTCCCCTTAGCAAGAGGCTGAAAAATAAGAGGAGTTGATTATATTTCTGCTTTTTCCTGCTTCAGAAATGTACTTCCTATACCAACAGTGCAATACTTTCATCCTTTCAGTCCTCCATTGCCCCTTATGGGCTGTTCAGGCATAATGTGCATGAAACATTCTCCAAAGTGCAGTCACCTCTATTGAACTCCTGTATTTGTGTTATTGTGTTCCATCTCAGCTCTCAGTTTTCCATTGGATACTACATAATGAGGACAGGTGGAATTAACCCTTTGCAGTTCAGCAAATTACTTTGTCTGAGGATTGTCACTACCATCTTCAGAAAGTTTTACATAAATTGTAAGCCAAAATAACATCTTTTTCAGGTACTTTCTCATAACACTACTAAAGTCCACAGTGAGTGTGTCATGAGTGTTAGTTGGTTCAGCATTATCATGAAACATTAGCTCTTTGTAGTAAAATCTCTGTATTGATCTCAACAGTAATTCCTACACTTCAATATTGTCTAATTTTAGTCTGAGCAGCCACCTAAGGGGCATACAAATGTATTTGAAGATTCTCACAACTTATTCTGATAAAAATCTGTGTCACACAGAGCTGTCTGCAGTGATCAATGCAATGTGTGAAAACCCATTAATAGGAGTGAAATAGAAAGAAGGCAGAAGAAATCATACCCTCCCACAGGGGAAAGAAGCCAAAAAATTTCAATGGGACATTTAATACTGTTTGAGAAGCTCAGTGGTGTTGGCACAAATGTCCCCTGAAGGTGTGCACAAATTAGAAAGGAGTAGGTTTGCATTTTAAGATCCCAGCAACCACAGACTTTGCTTTCTTGTAATCCTGTGGTAATCAAAGGCCTATCAGCTGGATAATCTGTCACTGAACCAAATTTATTCATCCTCAAGATGTATCTGAGAAACCATACTGCAAGATAAAGTGGTTATCAGTGTAGCTTCCTTTAGATTAGTTAAGTGAATTATGGCATTAAAGTTATGTGCATTATTTTTATACTTGACCTAATTAAATTAACTAGGTATGCTATTAGGTAACTAATCCATTTCTAGCATTTCTAAGAAAGAGTTGGTTTTAGATCCGTTACTTGAAAAACTGTATTTCAGTTGGTTTTATCCTATCTTTCATCAGGAAATATACTGGAACTCTCATGCCTAGAGTCTTAACTCATAATTACTACTTTGTTCCTTTTAGCTATAACCAAGATCAGCTGACAAATCCACTGGAGTTAATAAAAGCTGTGGATCCAGTTAATAAGTTTATCCACAAACAATAAAAAGTTTGATTTTCATTTCTTTGAGAGGTACATAGATGGAGTGTCTGATCAGTGGAAAAAATCAAAGACTAAACATCCATTTTCTAAATGCTCACTTTTGTTTATAACTACCTTACTTCATACTGAATTTAAGTGGTCTTTGTAACAATCGATTCTTCGTGGCATCTTCTCTTTTCCTCTCCTTTGTTCTCTAGCTCCAGCAATCCATCATGATGATGGCACATAACTTTCTTTCCCTCTTCCAGGTTTCAAGTGATAGGAATTCATTGAACTGGTACTGTAACTAATAGTGTGGCATTGAAGAGGGGTATTTGCTTGACATGGTTTTTCAAGCTTAATGGACTCCCTGTGCCTCTCACCATTTAGCAAGTCAAGAATGCCAATTGATCTGTTATTAATAATGACATGTGTGGGACACTCCTCCTGGAAGTAAGTGACAGGTTAAGAGTAAAAGATAGCTGGAGGTAGAGGAAAAACAACTAACATTTGGCTATTCCTCAGGCTCCTGGAAATATTCTGTTTGTCTTCGTTCAAGGGCAAAAGTAGTAGCAAAATTTTGAGCTCCCCTATCCAACAGTTTTTTTTAATTACAGGTGCATGTTGTAAATATTGCTCTGTTGTTCAGTGTCAACATTTTAGAAAGCTAATGTATGCTAGAAGGTTATCACATCTCATGCACGTGGCCAGCCTTAATATTTTTTATGCAGAATACCTGATTGCATGAGATGTATCGTCAATGAAAATTGCCCATCTCTACATCAGAAAGAGGAAAAGATAGATAAATGATATTTGCTTATTTTCCGAGGACCATATTTCCATCAGACTTTCTTTTTTTGTATTTAGGTTTTTGTTTGTTTTTAAATCAGAAATGCTCTTTTCTTTTGTTTAAGCAGTTGCAAGTGAGCAGTTTTTAAGGCAAAGCACCATTCTGGCTTGGTGTGAAGTTGGGCCCATGTTGGTGTTGGATGTAAGTGGAAAGGATAGAGTAACTGCTTTTTAAAATAATACACAGTGAAAAATGAGATTTTTAGTAACAACACTTGTCTCATTAAGAACAAAATTTGGTTTCATCTGAAATGTATTTGGTATGAAAAACACTTGTAATAATTTGAAGACAATTGGAAGTCTGTATTGAGGCGTGGCACTGAAGGAGTGTGACAATAACACAAAAGATCCCACTGTGTTAACCACTCACTGAGGTTTTAAAACAATGACTGTTTCCAGTGAAAAAACTAATTTGAAGCAACAGAAAGCATTTTCAAGCTGGTAAAATTTCATTTTTTCCAATGTTGTCTTCAAATTCATAGTAATTTTCATTACAAAGTCACTTATTTTGTGTATGGTTATAAGCTAGAAACAAATTAGCAAATATTTTTGCTAATGCTTAGCAATATATTGCTGAAAACTTACAGTAATTTTCTTTAATGAAGCAGATTAATTCATGTTCTTGTTGCTTCTTGTAGCACAATAGCCCAAATTTCAAGTACTTCATAATTCAACTCGTCAGTTCTTTTAGTTTGAACAAGAAGTTGCTTTGTGTATGTGGTTTTTGGGGTTGGAGCCTTGACAGTTTTTCATACAATAGTTGATGTCTTCTACTGACTACGGTTTAGTTAAGAAAATAAATTATTTCCTTCTGGAATGCTTGGAAGAAAAGGAACTGAAAAACCCTGGATCAGTCAGTCAACCAAGTATAGACCAATACTGTCTTGACATCTCACCCACTACAGAATTTAAACATTGAAAAACAGTCCCCAGTCCTTAGTTTTGTAGAAAGCTTGTTGTTTTGAGAGGTGGACAAGTAAGGGAGTGTTCAGTATAGATTATTATGTCAGCAAAGCTTCTTAATGTTTTTTACAGCAAGTGAGTTTATTGTTCTAAACTTCAGTTAACTGTCTGTCTCTTAATTATAACAGAAAGCTTGCAATCACAGAAAGTGATTGATTTTCATCAACAGTCCCACCCCCATCAAGCAGTCTATTTATGTGCTGAGCAGAAGACAGCAATACATTTTTTCAGCTTTCATATGCCTTGAAGCAGTAGTAATTTCTTTTTCATGAGATCATACTGTTACAGCTCACTGATGTATAACTACAGCATGAGTTATGTGGTATTGCTTCTTGTTTTCAATAACTGAAATTAGAGAGTAAAAGAACGGGTAAATTTTTCATTTTCCCACAGAGATGAATTTACACAGATGATGTGATTCTTTGGGCATTTCAGTATTCCAGTTCACAGACACTAGGGCTGAAAACTTGATTAGAACTTATCTCCAAATTATTAGATGTGAAAAATACATAGTTATTTTAAACAGCAAATATGTGACATTTTCCACCAAAGCTCTCAAAAGTATGATGCAATGCACTTACTAAACACTGAATTAAAATTCAGCAAAAAGGGAGATAAGGAAGCAGGACTGTCTAAGAGAGGGCACAGAATCCATAAATGTAAAATAGTATTATGAATTTTCAGGTGATACTGAAATTTACTGTTTTATATTAGGAGCCATCTCTTCCTTCAGCCAACTTGGGTTTTACGATTAAATAGTTCCTCTGGGTAATTACAGATCTGGGAGATCTGCTTGGTTCAGTCTGAGCAGAGCTGACACAGCTGAGCTTATAGCCATGCCAGGAGGTTGGTGTTTGCCTTCCTAGAGTGAGCAGTAGCTGGAAAGCAGAAGAGCTGAGCTGTAGGCTTGTCTTTGCATCTTCCATTTCAGAAGAGTCTTTATCGTCAGATCAGGGACATGGCCAGGTATTTACCTTGTGGTGTGCTTTCTGCTGGCTGTGAAAACTGTGTCTGTGAAATCTAAATTAATGCATGGTTCATAGGGCCCAGAAAATGAGCAACTGTGTGAAGAGAAGGCATGTGCTTTTTTAAAAATCTGTGTCTACCCACTGATGAGGGTACTCCCAGTGGATCCAGACCTTTTAAAGATCTTAAATAGCCCTGAATGTTTTTTTTCTGCAGTAGTTTTGAACATCAATAACCATTTAAACTTGGCTGTTAAAAATGTTGATTTGCAATTTTCATGCCTTGCAAATTGAAACATTTTTGATTCTTTTACATACTAATAATTTATTCTCTTTGATATTCATAAACTCATGAGGCACAAAAAATTGCTGGGCCAGAATTAACTAAAGTTGAGTCTTCATGAGATCAAACCAACAGTTAATGGGTTTGAGCAGTGAACAGCTCTAGAATCCCTTATGTATAGGCTTTTTGGGAAGTTATTTGAAAATTATTAAATTAGAGCTAAGTTCTGTTCTAACTGAACTTAGAGGAATTTTGCTTTTCACTTTAGGAAGGTCAGTTTTTAATTTGCCTTGCTGCACCACAATCCACCATCTGCTTCCTCAGGTGAGGGATACATGGGGTTCCATGGAAATATACAGTTTCCATAAACAGTTGGCTTGCTCCTGGGGAGGGAAAGAGAAAACCCATTAATTCTGTGAGAAGCCTTTTCTTGCCAATGTACAAACAGGAGAGAGAGAGAGCTGGTATTTTGCTACTGCCTTTCCCTCTACCTTCACCAGTAATATAAACCTTTTTTACGGTCTCTTGTTCTCTGTATCTTTGTCACCATTTCTGTCTTTGGAGCATCAGGAATGGGGCTTTGCTTTGAAAACACTGTACAGCTCATCAAGTACTTGCATGACTTTTTTTGGAATCACTGGGGCCAAGGGACAGAGACATAGTTGAAGACTCTTGTCTGCCATAGCATCTCCATTGATCTGTATAGCTTGCTTAAAGAGCAAGAGGTTATAGGAATTCTTTCAGGAGAGATTTCTTAACATTTATAGTAAGTTATAGCTAAAGCATTAGTTCACAGACCAACATCCTCAGCTCCTCCTCAGCTCTAGGGTTTCTCTGGTGTCTGGAACAGAGGAGATGTGAAATTTTCAGAGCAATTTACTCTTTGGAAACATCTGTTGTCTTCTGTAATGGTAGATCTGAGGAGGGGTTTTGAAAGATTATGTAATAAAGTGGGAGGAATCTACTCTGAATTGTAGGTTAGTTGTTGAAATTTCAGATGTTTCTACCAGAAAGAGTTAAGAACAATAAATTAATTCAGTTGTAAACTTTTGGTTTTATTTGTCCTTGCATCTGTCTTTACATAGTCCTGATATGTTCTGTAATATTATATTGTCCAGAATATCTTAAATATTGCAGCAAGCTGTACCCTAAAGAAATGTCTTGAACTTACAATAAAGTTAGATGTCATAACCTTTTGTTATATCTCTAAAATAATCACCAGAGAAATTATTCTAGAGTGGGTTGAACTCCTGAGAAGATTAGCATTGAGCAAGCAATTGCTATCAAAAAATTTCTGAGTTTTTGTTTGATGCTTCTATGATGCAGTGGGAATATAAGTTTCAGTAATATAGAACTGTAGAATTTTTATTCTTGAACTAAACCCGGGTAAATTATTTACCATAAGATGCTTTAAGAAATAGTTTGTGGCGAGTGTTAGAAACAGAATAAGAAAAAAAGGCACGCTAGTTTTAGCCCTATATGGGTATTGCAGGCAGCCCTGATGAACTTGACATTAGTTATGTTAACTGAGAAAGTACAGGTCCAGAAAATACTGGAGAAAGGAAAACAAAATAACCTTGACTTTTTCATAGGGTAAAGGAATACCATGATTAATGAGTAACCAATTTTGGTGGGTGGGTTGCTGGTTTGATTAGGGTTGTTGGGGTTTTTTTTGGGGGGTGGGGGGAGTTTGTTTTATTTTGTGATGTTTGGGGGTTTCTTTTTTTGGTTGCTTTTTAAATTATTGTTATTTTTGGATCAAGGTAAGTTGGCTTCCTGTCCAATCACTTTGTATAAATTAAAATAGCAGAACACTTTGTGTTTCTATGTCCTTGAACCCATTTTTATGTAGAGATTTCTAGCTGCAAGTGTCCAAGCCCTTTTATAGGAGCAGCTGCTTATGGTATATTTCTGCTTTATAAGTTAGTTTTCCCATTGAAGTTTCTTTGAAATCAGCTTTACTTTTTGGTTACATGTAGCTACCTTTCTTAAAATTGTTTTGTTCCATAATAATTAATCATTTCCATAAAACTTACTCACTGTAGCAAATGAGCTTTCCACATCCAGCTCTGTTGCTTTTGTTTTTATTTACTCATAATGTATGATCAAGTCAAGTAAAATTCTTTTTATCTTCTTGGATGAAAGCCTGGTCTCTTTGGGATGGTTACTTGAAGTTTTATGCTTTCCCAGGTAGTGTTAGTAAGTTAACAGATCCTCTACTATTAAAAATAAATTATCTCAGCCTATAAATTCAGCTTCAGTTTAATATTTTAGCACAGAGATGTTGTAAAGAAGGATAGAAATTTCCTGTTATTTTGGAAGATAGGTTGGATCAGACTAATATATTTCCAGTGATAAGGTAACTGACTACTTTACCAGTAAAACAGTGGATCTACTCAGTATCAGTATCATTTGGTGGATGAGAAATGTCCATAAGTGAGAAAGCAGAGTAATCTGCATCCTTGGAGATATCCAACACTTCAAATTATTTTATTTCAGATGATGTTCTAAGAAACCTGATCTAAGTGGACCTGTTTGGAACAGGAGAATAGATGATGGAATATCTTCTAATCTGAATTATTTGATGATAAAGTCTTCTTGTTTTTTGCTTTGTTTGTTTGTGGTTGGTGGTGGTTTGTTTTTCTGGAATGTCTACTGGAGTTACTGTTTCTCTTCTGCAGTTGTGTTCTCCCTTGCAGTTACACAAGCTTTTTACATCTGCTTCTCAAGAGGGGTGTGTCTCCCTTCCCTAGAGGTGATTCTCACAATCTATCATCTTTGCTAAGGCTTCATTCCTGAAGGTTTTCTTTGCTGCAGATTCCAGTCATGAAATCATGATACAGTTTCTTATCAGGAATTAGGATAATGCCTCGAAGTTGCTTTTTGCACACTTTATGTATTTTAAACTTTTTTTCCTCTCTCTCTCTTTTTTTTTTTTTTTTTTTTTTTTTTTTTTCTTTTATTTGTTGGAAATAATAAGACAGGCTCAGAAACAGCTTTGAGAGAAATTGAAGTTTCCTCAACTGTTGTCTGTTTTGTTGGAACATCTTGCTTGCACTTTCAGAAGAGGGTCTTCAGAGATCTTTCTTATGACTGTTGCACATTTCAGCAGTTGCCTGGCTTTTAATTTTTCTGATTCTTTGCTCTTGGTACCTTTTTACTTTGTTTAACTCTTCAAACTGCACAAATTACAGCAGTCATGCAGAAGTAGAGAATGACAGAGGTCTGGTTTAGATAGTTTTCTGTCTTAAATATGTGAATAGATTAACAGCTTAATGTAGAGCCTTTTCCACACAGACATCATTAGAATTAAATTTGAATGAGGAAATATGTGATCTGAAGCAGAAAATAAGTGATCGCAAAATTCCCTTTCCTCAGACTGAGAATGAGAAAACCCTTTTTCAAAATTACAAGGTTATAATGGATCTTAAATATCCATTTTAGTTAGCACTTTGATTTTAGTCACTCTTAAGCAATAGTCCAACTGTAGATTAACTATATTTTCTATCTTTTTATCATTTAAGGGAAGCAGTTCCTTAGGGAAACTGTAATAAAAGAGTTGCTTAGAGATAGATACAATTCTGTTTCCATCGGGCAAGGTGTAACCAGCAGTGCAAAAGCAGTATTAATGCCATTTTGAAAGGCACTGGTAAGTTTAAATGGGCAACACTATGTGTAACTGACTACCAGTAATCAAAAAAGGCTGAACTCATGCTGAGTAGGAGGAGGTTCTAGGAATGAAAGGTCTGCTTAATGAGGCAGACAGATGAAGCACTTGGCTGTGTAGGGTGGAAGCTAAGAAGGGCAATTATTGTGAAGGAAATTCTAGGGAGGGGTCTGGGTTACTGACGATAGAGGTTACAGCTGGTAAAAGAATATAAAATGAAGCAGGTTTCTGCCTACAAAAGGCAAAATAAAAAATATTCCATGCAAGTGGTGTCAAAACCCTTTTTCCTCATCTGCATAATTCAAGAATGTATGAAACATAGCCTGAAGCAGCAAGGACAAAGACTTGGTCACCCAAGAAACCTTTTTCATTTGAGTCTGGAACTTCTACTTAAGTTCCTACAAACTGTCCATGGATTGATCTGTTACTATGTAAGCTGCTTTTAGGCAGGATAACCACATTTTAAACCAATGTCTTTCTTTTTCTGCTTAGTGCAGCTGAAGGTAAGCTGCAGCAGCCTTTCAAATAGTCATTGAAATACTAATTAGAAGTGTTAATTCTTACTGCTGTGCTTCTTGTTATTGGGAAGCTGCCAGGATACCCATAAATCCCCTTAAAAAAGTAAACAAACAAAACAAAACCCCATAAAACAATCCAAACGACAAAAAAAACACAACACCCTGAAAAACAAACAAAACCCCCTATATTATAAAAGTACCCCAAAGAAAAAAAGCTCACCCAAAACAGTAAGTCCAATTAGACTTGCCTCATGCCTCCAGTGTAGAGTATGAATATTGACAGTTTAGGAAGCAGTGCTTAAAAATCTGAATATTGTATAATAATGGAAATTTATAGAAGCCCATACTGCTCCTTCCTAATGTGGTTATTCCTAGGAATTTACCAAGGATGGATCCCACTGTGTTTGTCCCTATTATTAGAATAATAATTCCTACTAATGAAGAGCTTTCAGTCTAGTTAGACAAATCAAATATGGTGGAGGAAGAGGACAGAACTCTGTCTTGCAGATTTAACAGCAATACTATGTTTTCTGCCAGCGAATTCATTCGGAAGAGATTTAATGACTAGAAGACTAACTGGAAGGAGCAAAACAACAGCAGAAGAGGTCAGCTAGGATGTAATACACAGAAAGAAGCCAGGGGAAAAGAAGAGTTCAAATTAGAGAATAACCAGAACAAAAGATGGAGGGGGGAAAAAAAAAAGACGTGTCACATGGTTGTAGTAGGGTATTCTGATGCAGATGATGCCCGGGAAAAAGTTACAGGAATCAACCTATTGTCTTAAAAAAACCTAATGATCCCCACACAAGGACTGTGCTGACTCCATTCTCTGGCTTCTCTGTAGCATTGTTTTTGCAAAAGCAAGGAAAGCAAAATCTCCCTAGAATGAACAGTTCAATCAGAATTCTTCATTTTGAGCACTTACCACCAAAGTTTAAGTCCCACTGTATAAAACATCATCAAATGAAGGGTAACTGTGAGGGAAATTCTCTTTGCTCCCTGTCACAAAGTCCTCCACAATGAGTTGGGATGAATGTCTGAGTATCTCAGAATGAGAGGGAGATGATGAGAAATAACTGGAAATAAAGAATGAAGTTGTGGTTGTCATAGAGAAGCTTTGGGAGAAATTTTTTATAGTACCTGATATTTGGCAGAGCAGATATGGGCTCGTGAAGCACCATTTTGACCCCAAATAAACTTCAGCTGTACACAAACATTGATATGGCATCCTTCATCGGTGTATTTTTTTAATAAGTTCATAATGCAAGTTGTCTTCCCTCCTTTGCTTTTAACCACTCCTGTGAAATAAGTATAAAAGGAAGTTATTCTGGCACGTGACAATGTGCTGAATATTTTTGTAACATTTTTTAGAGGTGATGAGGACAGAAGAATATCAGAGACAAATTTTAGAGCTCCTTGTCATGGCTCATCACACCCTACCAATAGCCTAATGAAGTGTCTTAAAGAAAGCCCAAATATATGCAAGAAACAGATGGCAATTTCCATTCTTGGGCTGTGTCCATTAAATAAAATTCACACATATCCCCAGGGCTTATGTTTGTCATGAATAAAGAGAACCATGAGCAGAAATGTGCAAGGTTTGACCTCTGTATTCTTGTACCTCCTTGTATACAAAATTCAGCTACATTACACTCGGAAAGGAATCATGATGATGTTTATCTATTAATTATTAGTTTTGAAATGTCAGTTCCCATCAGAACACAGGGAGAGTCAGGTGACTGCTGAGCTGATTTGGTTCAGATATTGTCTTTTTGACATCTCTAGTGGCCTTATCAAACAGTCCAAGCACATTTTTGCATTACATTGAATGGTAAATGTATTTATCTGAGTGGTGAACTTTTAGGCTAGTATGAAAGTTAGGATATGCTTCAGTTTTGATTCCTGTTTAGACAAGATAGGGGGACTTCAAGAGCTACTGACACAAGCTGGATTTAGATGCTGATTATCTGGTGCTCATCAGATCTTGTAAGGCTTCGTGAAGTGAAATGATTAAGCAACACACTTGAATGTTTCCTAAAATGAGACTCTCTCTTGGAAACTCAGTTATAGGTGTTGCTATTGCAGCCTTTCCCCCTAGCAAATAAGTCTCTCAGTATGGAATAAGGTACTAGCTGTCATGGATGAAGATAAGAGACCTGGTACTATAAAGCACCAGATTTTCACTGGGATATTGTATTGGTTTTCTGGTCAAATCAGACTTAATTAAATCTGTGGTTAGTCTACTGTTAGTTTCTGGTACTAAGTTGGGTTCTTTTCATGGGCCAAATGAATGTTTTAAAAAAAGAAATTAAGAGCACAAGACCTCTGTCATATAGGTTTTAATTTTATTGTGCTTTTACACTTGCATTTGTTAAACGTAAGGATGCTCATTTCTGATTTGATGGCTTAGCTACTCAACTTGACACTATTTTTCCCTAGCTGGGGCTAATAAACTCCTTTACCAATTCAGAAGCCATGAGAAATTCCTAAATTACTCTGTAAAACAAAGATCTGTTCTAACACACTAGGATTTTATTTGTTTGGTCTATAAGTCTATATAAATGGTTGCAAAAGGTATAAAAAAGAGGAGAAATTCAGAATTGTGATTATGCTGGGCTTTATCATATGGTTTTCATAAAGTTTGCAGTTGCCTTACACTCAATGTTTACATTTATCAATGAAAAATTAGGTTTGTATGTCCAGAACCTGTTAAATATCTTTGCTGAATAGGTGAGAAATGCCAGTTGGGAGTCTAGAGGACCAAGCTCCCTATCCTATCTGTTGAGTAAATTAACAGTCAATTTAGAAAATTAAAGATTTCTTTGGTACTCTGTATTCATATGATATTAATTCTACCTGTTAGAGAGAGATCTCAGGGTCTCAGCTGATATTACCTATTAGTGATTTAATCAAAGCACCTGGAGCAAAACTACATTATTTTTATTCCAGATAGCTATTTACATATATTTTATCTGTCTCCTTCCTTTGCAATCTAATTTTTTTTCTTCTGTTACAAAGGATTTGTTATTGATTCTTAATGATGCTAACAAGTTTTGTACAATGGAATCAACAACTTTCTTTTCAGCACTGGAAGAGGGAGTTGATAAGGCTTATTTTGGTATGAGCCTGGGTATGCAAAAGTGGAGGCCATTAATGAGCTGGACTGACCTGCATGATTCAAGAAAATATCCAATCCTGCATCGAGCATATGAAAGGTCCTAAGTTTTGGTATAGCAGGTCCTTCTTTTGAGACTTCTGTATCTATGGCATGTTGTAACATAACACAAATGTTTTGTTGTTCGTTACTTGCGTGATGTTGAAACATTGGGATTTTATTGATTCCAAAGATGATAGTATGGGAGGGAGGGAGGGAGTAATTTTTTTCTTACATAATGGTGCATGGAGCAGTCCAAAGGGAAGAGGTATTCCTGGAGTTCTTGTAGTTATGTATTTTACTGGCCCAGAGAACTGAGTCTAATCTTCAGCTAGTAAGAAATAACACTGTTCTGGTGACATAAGAACTGACTGAAATTCTTATTATTCTTATTTGTCATATTGTACCAGCCAACAGTCTGGCATGTAAAATTTTCCAAGTTTGATGGATATATTGTGCATTTCTGCACACTATACTTGGCTTGTAGACGTTGTGACAAGTGGGCACAAAAGCAATTATGTGGGAATAGCAATAACAAAGTGATCTCCAAGTTAATTATGGAAAGTATAAAAAAGTCTAAGTGCTGAGGAGATAAATATATATGTTGGTATACAGTTAGCATACTTCAATTTCCTCTGTGGACTGGTAGGAAAAATTGAAAGGAGACTAAGTGCAAAGAAGGGCAGCTATAGAAGGGGAAAGGGCAACTTATCATTTTATGCAGTAGCTGAAGTGCTTTAGGCTGGAGTTCAGTGAACACCTGAAGCTGGCAGGGCTGCTTATTCCAACAGCAACCTCCTGCACATGAAATAGGACCAGGCCACTCACTTGGCTGAAGGGAGATGTGTCTTCTGAGTCCAGTCACAGACAATCTTGACAGAATTTAGACCATCAGTTAGGAGATCTGTCAAACTTTTGTAGTAGGTGCAAGGTGGCTCTAACCCGCTCTATCTATATTACTTAGCCAACTATCTGCATATCTTCAATTTTTCATGTCAAATGCTGTGGTACTTTCTTGTGTCAGAGTGCCCTGGTGGCATCCACACTGGCTCAGGGGATCAGTGGCTGAGGAGTCACTGACTGACTTCTGTGATGGACAGAAGAAGCCAAGGACTGGTGTGTGCCTGAATCAAGATAAACTACAGTGAATGGTGTTCTACAGCTTACAGTTTTGATAGCATTCAAAAGAATTTTCCTTTTATATTTTTCAACAGAGACAAATGTTTTTGCCAATAAACCCAGTAACCCCAAGTTTATTCAAGGAACATGCCTATAGCCTCTCTCTGCCTATTTTCACTCTCTAGTCCTCCTTCTATTCTAATTAACTCAGATGCTAATTTAGGAATATCTCTGTTTCCCTCAGTTGAAAATAATTGTGTGAGATCAGAAACAAACCATCTCAGTTACTGACCAAAGAACTGTCAAAGATGACAACTCTTTGGCTTGGGACAGAATTAATTTTGAATTGCTAAATGCAAGTCATGTAGCTGAGCTCAGAAGGGTCTTATTGAGGTCAAGGCCTATTCTCTGATAGTCATCAAATACCATTATACTGATTACCACATTTCTCTTACCATAGAGGATCTTTAATCTCAGCACTGACCTACGTCTCTATAACTTCAGAGAAATCATATAGTGTTACTTTCAGGTTTCTCAGTCTGTATGAAGCAGTTTTGAGAACCTTTAGCAATATAACTGAAGAGGACAGCCTGTGTTGGCATTAATCAGATGAAATACTTAGAGCACCAGGAAATCAGGGAAGGGAAAGCCATCACATCCAACAGGTGTAAGGTTATATGCTAATGATCTTGAACATAGGAAGTCTGGTTTAATCACTGTGTTGTATTTGTTCTGATTTGCTTAGTTAATATCACATTTTTGCAGAATACATTATGTCACGATGTCTGATCTTCCTCAAGGCCTGTGAGTGACCTTCTCTCCTGGAAGTTTTTTGTTAAATCATATTTTAAAAACCTCTTTGTGTGTCATAGTGGAACAAAAATGAGTGCTAAATTTAGCTTTTATTGATGGAATTGGGGATGGCAAACTCAAACTTTTGCACAGAAGGTTTAACAAAACTCTTCTTCACTAAGCTGGAACTCTGCTGTTCTGCCAAGGGAAGAGGGAAGATTATGAAAGCAAAATCACTTAGTTCAGAAACTTGGTGGTTGATTTTTTGTATTTTTTTTTTCTTCGAAGAATTTTTCAGTGTGTAAGATGTATACTGAGGGGGGAAGGGTTGGCAAATTCAGATCTTTATTAAAGGGAAGTCTAAACTCTAGGGGATTTTAAATAGTGCCCTAGGTAGGTGAAAGCTAACTTTGTCTGCTAGTTCAGAAACTTGGTTGATTTTTTGTATTATTTTTTTTTAACTTCTGAACTTGGTGTTGAATTTTTCAGTGTGTAAGATGTATACTGGGGGAGGAGGGGTTGGCAAATTCAGATCTTTATTAAAGGGAAGTCTAAACTCTAGGGGATTTTAAATAGTGCCCTAGGTAGGTGAAAGCTAACTTTGTCTGCTAAAGAACACAAAGCACTCACTACTTGGTTAAACAAAAGACTAGGAAATATATTAACAGGTAATATCTGTTCTGAATGACAGTTTCACTAACTGGAAAGCATTTGGCCTCTGTTACATTATCAAACCAAGATTATGAAATGGCAGGAGCTGCATAGTCACATCCCTTATTTAGTGCTAGAGCTGTAGCCTACTGAACATTATGGAGACTGAAAAGTTGGAGCCGATCTGCTGGTGAAGAACAAGCTCAGCCCATCAGTCAGGACAAGTTTCCTTACCAAAAGGCACTTTGTCCCTGGCAGAGGCCCTTTGAAGACTTAAATCAATTTCTTTTTGCCCAGCAAATTTGTCTTGCTTCTTTCTTTGAAATAATCGGTTTTAACCCATGGAACAAGAGGAAGACCCCAACTTTTTTTTTATTTCCTGATAGCATCTGTACACAAATGTATCTATAGAGAAATGGCCCACATCCCCAGCTCTTTCTACATTACACTTTTAAGGTGTAGTTTCCAGTGACTTCTGGAATCTGGTTTTGTAATATATATTGAACATTTTATTCAATGTCAGACCAAAATATCTGCAAGTCAGTTCATCAGAAATAAGCATGTGGCTTTCATCTGCCATATAATATGTTAAGCTTCTTGGGCCTGGGGGTATTGGAGATACCCAAAACCTGACTGGACAGCATCCAGCCTTCCTCTGTGAAGGTGGCCATCCTACAGCTCCCCATAAAACAACTCTGGGGGCATTGATAAAAGCTTCAGTATAATTAGTAATGTTAACTATTGAAAAAGAACCATCCAGTCTTTCAAGGGATATAAGAAAAATTTTATTAGGTTCTTTAATAAGACCAGAGGTAGCAGAAATAAGTCTAAAGCCTTGAGTATTAGAGTAAAACAATTCATTTTCTTAAAGTTTGTCTTTGCTAATAGACTAGTGAGTGCACTAAACTTTTAGAGCAGTAGCTATTTTGAAAAATTAGTGAACAAGGTATGTAGGATGTTTTAGAATAAAATATACTTTGAAGACTTAACCAAATTAATCAGGTTTACTTTGCCACAATTCCTGCTGTGCTTTTGGTAAACTCCTACTAGTACTAATTTTCTGTCTTTTAAAGAGCTAACTTCACAAACGTGTTTGATATTCTGTAAAAGTTTCCATATGACCCCATAGCATGAATTTGAATCAATAGAAGATACTGCACTGACCTGTTAGATCTAACAGTCAAAAAGTGTACAATTCATGCTTATGCCTGACTTGTATTAAAAATTTATTTAAATAAAAGTTTACAATTTATATTCATATTGCCAGAGTTGATAATTAATGCCATTAATAAGTACACAAACAGTCTAGAAATGCTTGATGTACTTGGAAAAGGAGTATTCTCCAAGTTGTTGCCACACAATCTGCTTTGTTTAATTCCCCCAAAAAAGTGGCAGATGTAGGGGAGACTTATAAAAGTGCCACTTGGATAACTTGAAAATTTCATCTGTTTACCTGTCGGTAGAATTCAGAAACCTGTTTGACCTGTGTTTATTAGGAAGAAATTCTTCAGTATGAGGGGGTGAGACTCTGGAACAGATTGCCCAGAGAAGTTGTGGATGGTGGAAGCGTCCAAGGCCAGGTTGGATGAGGCTTTGATCAACCTGGTCTTAGATGAGAGGTGTCCCTGCCCATGGCAGGGAGGTTGAAATAGATGATCTCTCAAGTCCCTTCCAAATTAATCCATTCCGTTATATGATTCTATGATATTTTTAAGAATCCTCTATTGGAACTTAACTTGCTGCAATTTAAGGAAATCTAGCAGTGAGGAAATATGCTGAATGGAACACATCATTTCCCTGAAGCAGAGGAACATATTTTGAACATATTTTTGTAATCAGTTGATTACAATGTTTATTTAACTTCTTGGATCCCTGTGAACGCATGTAATTTGCAGGTATTTGAATATAGACAATGAGATCAAGGGGTCTTCCTAAAAGAAAAGGAAATTACAAGGGCTAATTCTTAACCACTGGATCCCGATTAGAGACTTACAAAGGTAAACAAAAGCTGAAAAATGAGGTAGCTTAGTGCAGCTGGAAAGGTAGACTTCACATCTAGAGACTGCAAGGTAATAAAATATCAGCTGTAAAAGCAGACTTGAAAGAATGCCAGGGAGTATACATCTTGTCATGTAGCTTAGAGGCAAGAAGAAATTAAATGCAAAGAGTAACAAAGCAAGAAGAAATTGTTTCATTCTCCCTGTCCTCAACTTAAGGACCGATTCACATTTGCTGTGTTTAAAGAAGTAAGCTTTTTCATGTTTAAGCTAATTTGGCAGACTTCTAAAGCTTAATTGGCTTAGCTGCATCTACAGTAAGTCATTTCTGCATTTCATTGTTTTGTGGACCATGACAGTCAGCAGTTTCAGAGTGAGTTGTGGGGTGGCACACTGCTGAGAGCCTCTGGGAGCAGATGCTTTGGCTCCCTGACAGTCTTAAAAATTTGGAACTTTTTAATAAAAGTGTTTTTGTTAAGTGGTTATTTTTTCCTTATCTATTCTCAGGGTTGCTCTTGTGGAAAATATTCCTGAAGGGATCAACTATTCAGACAGTGCACCATCCCATTTGTCTCTTTTCCAAGGCTGGATGAATTTACTTAATATGGCTGAAAAGTCTGTTGACATAGTATCTTCCCAGTGGGACCTCAATCACAGTCATCCATCAGCATGCCAGGTATGTTCTAGCCTAACAAAAGGGTGGGAATTTAACATTTTTCTTGTTTCACTATTAATTTTATAGAGCCACAACTCTTCCCTCTAGCAGACCTATTTGTTTGAGAAGTCTGAAAACACATTTTCATGTGGGGATTTTCCTGCCAGTGCAATAGTTTTCTGAGAGTTTCTGGCACGCTTGGACTGGATAACTCATTCAACACGTATTCATATCACTTCCATCTTAGGAAAGGTTGTCACTGTGTAATCTTGAGGAATCTGCAGATTTTTACCTGTACTAACACATCCATAATTTTGAATATGGATCAGTCTATACACTTATTTTTTTATTTGGTGCAACTGATGAATTAAAAGAACAAGCATATGGATTAATTTTGCAGCCAAATAAGTAGAATTACACTTGTAAAAAACAATTTAGTATCAGGTGATTTCTTATACCTTTTCAAAGTGAATCTTGGGAGGGAGTGGTGTCTACAACTAAGATCAACAGGAAAAAAATCATCAATCATAGCAAATGAGACAGACATGGACTATGATGATGCTGTGCCAAACCCCACTTTGTTCTTGAGAGCAGTCCTCTTAGAAATACAGTAGGGGTGAGTTTCCACTTACTGTTACTTGAGGAACTGAGATTTCCAAGAACTGATAGGCAGAGTGTCACCTCTTTTCCACCAAATGGATTCTTTGCTGAGGGAAGCTGCTCAGCTGACATGAAAGGGTGTTAACGGGACAGTTGGGTAATTGTGAGAAACCAGCTCTGTGATACTATCTCACAGACTCTTCAGTTTCCTCTTGTTTTGTTGATGCTGTGCAGTAAAAAAAAACAACACCTTTTGGTAGATGATAGGCAAAGACTGGTATTCCAAGCAACTAAAGATAGTAATGCAAGCAGCCCGTGTTTTCAAGTAATGAACTGGATTCTAATCTTTTGAAACAGGCTGTAGCATAGTGGAACTACATATATTATCTGTTCTTCAGAATAAATCTCTGTTTCCATTTAAAGTGAAGCTCCGAGGTGAGGAGCCACATGCAAAATGTAGAGCAAACCCTTCCCTTAAGAATGATTAGAAATATTGGACTCTAATTTGTAAATAAATTCATTCAGTATAACAGTATTTATACTATTTTTCACAATGTAATTATGCAGCTAAATTTTATTTAAATTCATTGCCTGAGAAACTTCAAGCCCATGTACTGTCATTCAAGCAGATGAATTAAGGACATAGTGTCTTAGATGTCTTTAGGATGTGCATGAATTGGTATGTGCATGAATCTTTTAAAAATGTTTTGTCTGAAAAAATTCAACATGTCATTTGCTTCAAAACCAACTGAGCCTAAAAACCCCAAACACAGAACAAAAATAGCAGACTGGAAATTGGGATTTCAGTAGTTAGGTATCAAAACAATTCAGTGTTTCACCTTGTCACGCAAAGTAAAAACTAAGATATTGCCAAATGTTTTTTTTTAATTAGTTACAAGATTTACCTACATTCTCTGAATATATGTTTTCATGTAGTTACATACACACTCTTATATGTCCAAGATACATATTGCATAAAAATACATCAGGAAATTTTGTTTTTATATATACACATGCATACATACATATATGTATCAACCATATGTATACATATTATCCATTATGCCCAAAGGTAAATTGTACATATATACACACACACGTGGATATATAAAATTGCAAAATTTCCCAGTGTATTTTTCTTCATTTTTGTCTGTTGCCCAGTGTCCTTTACAGTTGTCTGTCTGTGTTTTGTTGTTGTAAATCTAAATCAAAAGCCATTGCTGACTGAGCTGTCCAGGTCACAATTGCCCTGCTCAGACCTCAGAGCTGAGTCCTGTTAAATTGAAGCCTCCCAGGTGCAAACACAGGGTGCTACCATGTTGTGTGTGCTTCCACAGCTTAGGTAGTCACGTTGAGAAATATTTGGCAAAATACTAGACTTTGTATACCACTTCTCTCATTCAAAAGAAAAACATGTTTTAACAACTTAGTGATGTCATCTGTGTGCCTTTTCAAGCCAACAAGGTAGTTCTCATACAGCAGTTCAGATTTTTTTGCAGAATGTGGACCTGTGACTTCTCCTGTGGAAACCTGATGTTAGGGGTATCAGAGGAAAATGAAAACACAGTTTTTGAGTATTGATCTTAATGAATTTGCAGTGGAGAGATGAGCAAAAGATAATGCCAATTTCATTATTTTCAGAATTCACTTCCCCTGGCTCGTCTCACAATTAGAAACATCAATCCAGAGTCACCTTTTATGGTTCCATCAAGTCCTGCCTCAAAAATTTCACTTTTCACTCAAAAAAATTTCACTCAAAAACCAGTGTCATGGTTTACTGGTATCGTAAGTTATGGCATGGTTCTCACTGGATGGCTGGTTGGATGACTGAAGGGTAAACCTGAGTTTTACAATGATCACACAAAAATTGTTCAGTTCCCAAAAGGCTTGATGGTTTGACTCCCACATTACCTGACAGTTGGCTTGCACGAGAAAAAGCTTTGTAAATGTAATCTCTGACAGTGAGTCTTGTGCCACTCTCAGGCACGTATTGCTCAAGGATCTTCAGTGATTATTTTTGTTAAAACAAATGTTAGTGCCAGGACTTAATTACCCTTCGTTGACAATTACTAAAAAGTGAAAATAAGTACAAAGAAGAGCAGTTCTTCAAACCTAACAGCTACCACCAGAAAATGGCTACAACCAGCTGTAGAGTGTATTTGTTTCTCTGTAAGCTCATCTTCACACAAACATGTCTTCAGGTGGTGACATTTCCTTGTTGCAACTAGTACAGACTGAGGCATGGAAAATAAACTTTAAAAAGGGAGATATTAAAGTGAAAGAATTTCTTAACTCTGACTAAAATTAAAAAAATTTACAGTCCTTCCCTTTTTCAGTAGATATTCTGCTAGAAGAACTTGAGGAGCACATCTTAATTTCTCTGCATTAAATGGCATAAGTTTAGTTAAAGGTTGTTTTTTTTTCTCTGTTGGTTTCTGCCCACATGCTATGACTTTCAGTGACATTGTATGGATACACCCAAATGTTTTATCATACGACAGCTGTGGAAAATATTACTAAAATCATGTAGAATAAATCAGAAGAAAATTCTGGAAGTAACCATTTTATTTTTTTGAAAATAAAAAGTTAAACATTGTTTAAACTGTAGGAATTTAAGTTACCAAAGAGCACAATAGTTCAATTTTAGAGCACTTCAGTAAATACAGCATTTTCATGTTTGTGTTTCCATTATTTTATTTTTATGAAGAATTCAAGCTGATGAAGATAACAGCAGGCAAGGGAAATCAGCCAGGCTAGAATCTGCCTACCCAGTGACTGCTAAGCAATTGCTCTGGGAGCAATTTCATGGCCTTTTTGGTATAACTTTTTCCATTCTTTCTCCTTTTTCCGTTCTTTCTCGTTTTTCTTCTTCTTCCTTTTTCTTCACTGGGTGTCTGTGTCAGGTGTAGTTAGGACTGATGGTTCAGATGTATGGTAGTTTGAAGGTACCATGAGGATGTCAGTTTGTTCATATGACAAATACTACCTATTTCCTATTTTGCCATTTTCAGTAGGTTTTTAAGGCAGCCCAGCAAAAAGAGTAAGAGAATATTTTATCAGGACAGGCAGAGTTCTAGTGCTATTATTTATTAAAGCAGACATGATATAAAGTAGCATACTGGAGTTTCATAACACTTGGCTGCTGTTTCTCAGTCCTGACAAGCCAGGTATATAGAAATGATTCTGATCACTCTCACGTAGTCTCACAGCAGCCTGGTATTGTCTTGCAGAGGGAATATGGTCTGAATGACAGCATGAAGGTTTTATATTTACCAGAAGCATTTCAAATGTTCTGACAGCAGTGACAAAACTCTTCAGACCTTCTGTCCTGTATTTCTTCCTTTTCCTAACAGTACAATTGCAAGTAAATATGTCAGATTGAAACTGAGTTTCAGATTAATATTAATGGTGAAGAAGACCAGGTTCTCCAGCAATCAAGGAAGAATGTCTAGTACCTTAATTTACTCTAGTACTTACAGATTCTTAAAAAAAAAAGTTGTGAATTTTTCATAGTTGTATAGAAAGTCAAGGCTAAGCTTTGGTGAGCGTTTGACTGACAGGGACAGGGCAGGGCATAGTGGAACTTGGTTGATACAGTGATTGCAGGTCCCAGGTTTGATTATAGCCTAACAGTGCTGGTCCACAGCTATTGCAGGAGGGAGCACATTGTGGAGACCCAGGAGTCCTGGTGAGTGCCCCTCTGCTCCCTCAGGATCATGCTAGAGCTGCTGTATAACTCTGTGTGTACCACCCATCCCCTCCACGCTATTTTCTCATTATTCTTACCTCTGATAACATCTGCCCCTTTCTCCTTAAAACAAAAGACAAAACAAAAAACAAACATAAAAACCCCAAAACGAAACAAAACAAAAACCAAACAAACAAAAAAACCCAACCCAAAATAATAAACCAAAAACCAACCAAACAAAAAACCCAACACAACTACTGATGTAAGAACTGATGATCCTTTTGGCTTCATGGTGAATGTGGGAGAAGGACACTCCTTGACTTGCTGTTTTTTGAGTTGCTACCTTTAGAATGACTTAACCATATCTAGGAACATATTTATGCAGATGTACAATAGTTGGTTTTGTTTTTTTTAACAGGCATCTTTAATTTGTTGATAGGTGTTTTGAACAATTCTGTCTTACCACTCTTACTTTCTTTTAATGTTCTCCCCAGGGTCAGCGTCTTTTTGAAAAATTGCTTGAACTGGCATCCCGAAATATTGAGATAAAACTAGTGAGTGATATCCTGCCTGTAGAATCAAAGGTATTAAACGACTTGAAAACAAAGGGTAAGACCACCATCTTCATTTTGTTGTGCCATTGGGTGCTACATAATGCTCTTTTTACTTCAAATGCAGACTCAGATGTTATGTAAATTGCATACTATTGGTTTAGCACTGGTACCCTAGAATCCTTCAACTTTCTCTGGTTCACAGTTACCAAAAGTCTGAAAGTCTGTTAATATAATTGATCTTTGCATTTTTGCAAGTGGTTAAAAAGGTGATACAGTGATTAAACAGATGTTTGAACTCACTGTAGCCATTCTAATTGTAGGCATTGTGACCTGACAGATTGCTATCATACCTTGTAGGACAGGTATTTACCTCTTTTGAGCAAAGTAAATCATTAAAACATCATATCTATGGTACTAATGATTCTAAAGCACTGGAAAATAGACTGTCAATCAGATTTAGCCAAGAGACAAGGCTTTTTGTGCTGTATGTATTTCTTAGATACCTGCTTTCCTAGTCACTGTTTTGAGGCTTTAAATCCCTGTCCAAAGAGGGATTACATGCTGGTGGGCTACATGACTAAACTTGCTTTATGTAAAACTGCATGGGAAAAAAGCAGAGAGAGTTGAAGAAATGCTGAAACAAATTAGAATCTCTTAGGAGTTTTAAAAATCTCATACATACTTCTCCTGAATAATAATATGTTAATCATCTATATAATAAAAGTATAATCTTAAGGGTAGGATATATTTTTCAAAGAGCAAATAGAGCCTATATATTTTGATGGTGATATTTTTTGACACATATTACTAAGGGAATTCTGAAAAATGAATTAAGTTAAGGAGTTGCTATGCATAGCATCACTCTAACATAACAAATATATTTATGTTAAAGAATAAAAACACCCTTTCCCCACAAAAATAATCCAGATTGTTTAAATTCCTTGTAATCTCACTTGGTAAGTAAAAGAATGTTTACTAATGGAAGTCCTGGTCCCCTAAAGAGATCATCTTTTGATCAAGACTGGTATCTTATTTAAATGAAATAAATACAGATTCTTGTCATTTCACAACACTGCTTGTTCCAGGGCTTTGATTATTTCTATTACATAACCAGAAGTGCTATCAGTACTTTGATAACCACTAAGAATGCATCAGCTCTCTCAGACATCTGTGAAGCAAGGATTTATATTTGTCTGATGCCTTGAAAAAGAGAGAAGTATTTTAATATCAATGTCAGCAAAACTGTCTTTGAAAAAGTGGTTTCTTTTCCCTGGGTTTCTAATGTCCCAGGTTCCCATGAGTCAGAGGAGATAAGAGGTAGAGCCTGTACATTTATTGTTATGTACCTGGCAATTGATATTTTACCTATCATTCATTTAGAATACCCAATACCGAAAAATATCTTCTTTCAAAAAAAAAAAGCAAAGATTTTAGCTAAAAAAAAAGGGAGTCACGTTTGTGATTAACATTTTCTACAGTTTATGTGTGAATTAATTAGACCTGTGAACTTTTTGAGCAAGCAAGCAAACAAACCAACCAACCATAGGCTTTTACCATCTTACTAGCTTCAGTTTCCCTTATGCCTTGTCCAGATTTCTCATGAAGGAAATTTTAGAGTATTCAAATGAAGTGATCAGTATATTTGAATGTTCCAAGCTACAAAGAATTGGAGAAAGTGGTAATTCTTCTGAGTTTTCCTGTCAGCATCTTTGAACCCTATAATTGTAGATATCATCATGTATTGTTGGCCTTTTTCAAAGATCAATATTGTAACTTCTTGGTTTTATCATTATGATTGGGTTTTTTTGTAACTCCACTTTTTTATTTCCTTATTTCTACAACTTCTGATATTTTTTTATAAAATTATGACTGTGGTCATTGACAACTTTGTTACAAATCTTTCATCTGTGTTTAGTTTTGTTGTTTGTTTTTTATCTCCAGTAGAGCTAGGGAAAACTTCTGCATTCCTGAAAAGAGATGTTAGGTTTAACATTCCATCAGATTTGGTTGTCTTAATTTAATGTCGAAATGAACAGACCTTGTATGAACAGCAGATTCATTGTATGTCCTGCTTGTACCAAACTGGTAGGCTAGTTTAAAAAAAAAAACCAACAAAAAACAACCTAATCAAATTTCCATTAGTTCAATATTAATAACATAGTAAAAGGAAGAATTATCTATGTTAACCTTTTTCACATCTGCTGGGGAAAAAAAAAAAAAAAGTTACTCTTGCCTACTCTTTTTGTCTTAGAGGATAGCAAACATATCATAAAGATTTGCTATGCTATCCTGGAAGATCTTTCTACTAAAATTATTAATCTCCTTGCTTGTGAGGCACTGGCCACCTGCACCTTCAGAAATCAGTCAGAATTGATCCCTGAATAATCACTTTGCATCATCATATGGACACACTATTCATGTACATAACTGGTTATGCTTTTTTCCCTTCAACTAGTCATTTTTGTCACAGATAGTATGCTATCCTCCCTTTTTTAATGTAAAAGATCCTCTCGGGGAAAGGAAAGCAGTAAATAAATTGATAATAAATCAATAGTTTAGCCAAGCTTTCAAGCTTCTCAAGATGGAGAACCAGAATACATTTGGCTGAACAGACCCAAGCTCCCTCTTGGGAGAATTAGAGAATTAGTCCAAGCACTACTCTGCTCACATAATAAACTGAGCAGCAAATAGACTTGGAACCCAGGCCATGGGCAGTAGCATGGAAAGAAAGCACGGGAAAGGTCTGGGATTTTTATGTGTTTCTGAGTCTGCCTTCACTCTGATAGCTGAGCATCATCTCACCTCTTCTTTCCAAGGCAGATTGCATGTGAGAGGCCAGGCAGTGGGGCTGTCCTATGACCCGTGAAGGGCAGGTGCTGTGGCACAGAGAAGACAGAAGAGCCTTGCTTTTATTTTCAGTGATCAGAACCCCTGAACTGTGCCCTCATGCTGTGCAGCCTGCTTCCTGGAGTCAGGATGAGGGATAATTCAGGTGTCAGCCCCGGGATGTACCTGTTGATTTACTGGCCAAGAACCTTTCAGGATGCTGTAGTTCCTTAGTCCATGATATTCACCTCACTCTGCATCTTCAGGTAGTGTGCCCCCTTAAGCAGCCCAGGTAGATGTCTCACCACAGTGGCATGGGTTTATATGTGGTTGCTTGAAGAACTCTACTTGGTCATCCATATTGTTTCATGCAGTATTTTGTTTTTATTGATTTTGTTTTGGTTGATTTTGTACTAGGAATCATGGTATGTTATAGAACTGCTCCTTCTCAGCAGCTGTTGAGTCTGCTTCTGCCAGCCAGATTATTCTAGCACATATTTCATTTTTCTAGACAGGCATGCATGGAGCCCCCTTGCCTCTTCTCCCCATTTCTGAAGTACTGTAGAAAGCAGCTTTGATAGACCTTTTCCAACCCAGGGATGCATCCTAGAGTCCTCCCTACACATCATTCCTCTCCAGCAGCCGTCCCTACTGATTAACAGAGGAGAAAGTTGAAATCTGACTTCATATTTGAGCTGATGGGGTAAGATAAAACATAACCTGTGTGGACGGGAGAGGAGAACTGAACTGATGTAGAATAAAATAAAACTAGTAGTTTACAGTTGCATTATTAGTAAGGATATCTGAGCTAGCTGTGAACCTGTAGGTTTGTTGCCACTGCTAAGCCTGTTTTGGTCATGTCTTTGTTATCCTGACTCTCACTAGCTGGGTGTAAAACAAAGTAGCTTGATTACTGAAGCGGTTTAGCAGCTGCAGTGAGAAGCATGGATTGATTTACTGTGTTACACACCTAGAGCTGGGGGAAGAGGAGCCCCAGGGTGCTGTGATAATGTACAATTGCTAGTGATTGCTGCACTGTAGCTGTGTTGTTTAGTTGCAAAATTAAGCATACAGAAATGAGGAAATACTAGTTCCAGAAGATATATTTATGATAGACTTAAATTATATGATCAGATTCTATATTTTGCATAGAATATCTGGCTGGTACTTGCTATAATCTTACCACATTAATCAGAATTTTTTTTTCTCTTGAATTGAATGAGAATATGTCAAACATTCAATGCCTTAGGCAGATTATGTCCATTCAGGGGGTATTATTTCTGCTGGTAATGGCTAAAATCTTTTTTTATCTTCATATTTAATGTATGTCTCTAGGCTTGCTTTATTGCACATCTGCTAGGTCCTGTACTGAATGCAGTATGATTAATTTCATAGGTTTTTCCATGCTGCTTCTCACTGTGGTATCTGAATGCTCTGCAAATACAGTATTAATGAATTTCTTTTTACAACACCACTGGTAGGTGAGGTCTCCTGATGGTTCTGTCTCTCAGGGGCAGCTTGCAATTATTAATGACAGCACAAGCACTGGAAGCCAGATCTGAGCATTTGTATTCTATAGCTGTAATTAAAAAATGTGTATTTGTAATTTTAAAAAATCGACAACATGTAAGTTCAGCCAGCTCATGTTGTCCAAATTACTTCTAAACAGGCTACAAATGATGATGTTATTCCTGTAGGCCCTACGCAGTCCTAGGGTGTGAAGTCTTGAGTCTCTATAGTTACCTTTAAATCTGTATTTCACTTTCACATATGTATACAAATACTGTGCCTACGTGTATACCATTCTTTTGTGAAAAGTAGGTCTGCCTGTAGGCAAAAATTGGCTCACTGTGTAAACAAACCTTCACTATCCTCCTTGTGCTGTGACAGTAGCTTATTATGCTTGTTTTCAAGGTTATTGCTTTAGCCTTTTCTCAGCTGTGGTTCAGTCTGCTAGATTGAAACATTTCTTGTAATCCTCCCCCTCCTTGCACATAATTATGTACCAGTCTTTGTTCCTCAGTAATATTTGACTAGTATTGTCTCCAGGTAGCAGGTTGTTGTGAGATTTCTTACGTGTACAGAATGAAAATCCCTTTCCAATTAGAATTTTATTTTAACTGGCAGTTTTAACGCTTTTTAAGACATGCCAATGGATTTCCTTTCCTCATTTTGCATTGCTTCATTCCTTTTCCATTTGCTTTTTTCCCAATATTCCCTTTTCGTGAATCATTGTTCATATACTTGCAAGGAATATTATTTGTTTTGTCAGTGATAGCTGAGGCAGATATGAAAAGAGAAGTCTGTCCATTTTAAAAAATGCATTGGCTAACTCACTAAGAGCTGCTGAAAGTTACCAATGAAACTGGGGAATGGAAAGTCCTTGTGCTAGGATCTGATCACACATGTAGCTGATACTAATTGAGCAGATCCTGCACATTTGTCCAGGATTACACTCTCTCTTAATGAGATGCAACCAAAACAGAGAAACTAAAAAGTTATTTTATTGTAACAGGACAAAGAACTGAGTGGAAATAGGAGCTCTACAAGCTTTTTGGCTTTTATTCAGCCTCTCTAGGTTGCAAACACTAGCAGCTATCATTCCATGACAAATTAAATCAGTCTAAGTCTGGGCAGCTGCATGATCCCGGCCTCCTCTTTGCCCTCCCCACCATATGTTGTCCCTGCATTCTTCATTGCATCAGTGATCATGTGGAAAGACAGTTCAGTGGGGCTGCAGACTGCTTTTTTTGGGGGGAGGGGAGGCTGGCTTAATTGTCATTTGCACTAGATTTCTGCATCAGTGTATGATCTCTCAGGTGTAATGGCTGGGTACAACACAGAGAGAAAACTTAATGGGTTGGCAAGGGAGGTAATAGCACTGTTTGAATGAAATCTGATGAACTTATGTTTCAATTAAATCATTGCATGATGATCGTTAATGTGATTTATATATCAGATGAAATATGTTTAGTCCCATATTTTGTCTTCACATAGGACGCTTATGGTGCTGCATAGTGTTGGAGCTTTGGTGCTTCTGGGACATCAGGTCTTCTTACTTTTGCTCACGATCATGTTCCCTTTGTCTAGTTTCTGGAAGGATGGGAAGATGACACACGTGGAAAAAACACACACAAAAAAACCTCATTATAATATAAAGGCAACCAGAGCCTTGGGTTGTACTGTCTTCTTTTGCAAAGAGAGGGAGGGAAAAAGGTTCATTTAAGCCAAAATCTCTATACCCACCAGAGCAAGTGATAAATTCTAATTCTAAGCTCTGTGGCATCTGGGACTGTGGGCTTTACTTAGAAATTATTACTTTTGATGAGAGGAATGATTGTGTTCCCAAACACAGTACCCTCCCACTGGTAATGTGTACTTTTGCTTTGTAAAATATCAGTCACAGGCTTTCCACTATCTGTAGCCTTTGCTTCAAAGATCCATGGGTAAATAATATTACATTTTCTTGATGGATTAAGGCAAGATGTACTGTAAGGCACTTGGAAGCAGATGCTAGGTGTTCAGTAGAAACAATGTCATAGCTCTTCTGCTTTGAAATTTGTAACTGAATTTGTGGTAGATTGATCAGTATTTTAGTACATAATTTCAGTTTTTTCTTGCACTTGATTCTGTTACTAATGTGTGTATATTCATGAATTTGGCAGAAACAGAGACTTCTGTATTTCATAAGCTCCAGCTCAACCATGTGTTGGTGATCCAGCCATCTTGTAAACAGCCAACTTGCTTTTATTTTTTACTAAATACTCAGGTCCAACATAGCAGGTTTCTACCACAGGAATCATCTCCAAATCTTGCTTGATAGCTTACATGCTGTAATGGATTTTTCCTGTATGGCAGTGGTTGGTTGGAGTCATTGACATGTTTTAGTACCCATAAAGGATGGCATTAGCAGAAATTAGTTGTCACATAAGGATAGCATGCAAGTTCCCACCTGCAATAGCTGGAAGAGCTGCTAGGGCTGTCTGAGCTCAGAAAACATTTGTGAAATAGCTGTGCAGAATTTTGGCACCACATGCTTTCTCTTGTATACAAAAGCATTCACACTGTCTCATTCTGAAAAGAGATGAAGGCTGATGGTCCTGGGTAGCAGTCCATAGAAACCAGGTCAGTTTGCCATCAGTGAATTTTGTCTTCTCTATTCCTTTGTTTCCCATGATTCACATCTGCTGGAAGCCTGACTGTCTTTCTAGAAGGGTGCCTTGGTCAGGCACAGCAGTGTCCCCAACTGACACCATTTGGTTTTGATTTGGCAAACACTTTGGGATGACTACATGGCTGCACTTCCCCTTGGCCTGCTGCAAACAACCCAATTTTTGTACCACGAAGTAAACCCATATGACCAAATCTTGCTGGTTTATTCAGCATTAGTTACCAAGCTTTATCTTTGTAACAAAGAGCTGCTGCTATCACACTCATATGGATCTTTCTGTTATTCTCCTGTATCAATTTTCAAACCGAACTTAAGCTTCTGAAGGTGTGCTATGAATTTTAATACAGTCTAGCTGTGGAATGTAAATTACATTAAGATTACTCTAAAGTAATTCAACTGTAAGAAAAGGTCCAAAAATGACATCTCTGTGATACCCTTGATCGTTTCCATCTCTTGTTGTGCAGCCCTATAGAATGATTTTTTGTAATGCTTATGCTTGAGAACAGAGAGCATTCACCATCCTTTCCTTCCTTTGGACAAAATATTAACTACATATAGTGTGCAAAAATTAGTAATTATGTCATGCAGAAATCAGCAGTTATTTCAGGGACTCAAAACCTGCACTTGGTGCTTTTAGAATCATTGAATTGCTCAGGCTGGAAAAGACTCTCAAGATCGTTGAGTCCAACCTCATTCTAACCCTATTAACCTATTCCTGATGACCCACCACTCAACCATGTCCTGAAGCACCACATCCAGAGGATTTTTAAACACATTCAGGGATGGAGACTCAACCACCTCCCTGGGGAGCCTGTTCCAGTGTTTAACAGCCCTTTCTGTAGAGAAGTTTCTCCTGATACCCAACTTAAATCTCCCCGATGCAACTTGAGGCCATTTCCCCTTGTCCTGTCATCTGTCACCAGTGAGAAGAGACCAACCCCACTCACCCTACAACCTCTTTTCAGGAGTGAAAAGAGTAAGGAGTAAGGAGTGATAAGGTCTCCCCAGACTAAACAGCCCCAACACCCTCAATCCCTCCTCACAGGGGATGTTTTCAAAACCCTTCATCAGCTTTGTTGCCCTTCTTTGGACCTGCTCCAAACACCTCAATGTCCTTTTTGTGTTGAGGTGCCCAAAACTGAGCACAGTACTCAGGGTGGGGCCTCACCAGTGCTAAGTAGTCATGATTAATCTCAGTAGCCATAATTGCATAGTGATGGGATAAATAGTTATAGGACTACATAATATCTGAGCCTCAAAATGATGTCAAAAGAACATTCTTATGTATGCAATGTCAGACTTTCAAAAAGAGCCATTCCTAAGCAAAGGGTCACAGGGCAACTGTTAGAAACTGCCTTGTCATGGAGGTCTGTTGTGCTGTTTGATTGACTTTTTCCTTTCAATCTCTGCATTTTTGTCATGCACAAAACACTGTGCACAGCATCAACATGTTCTGCAGCTTCAGTATCTGTATTTCCTAATTTATTTATTTTGTAAATTTGCTTTATACAATTTCACATCTAACTTGCCTGAGCTTGATTTTACTGTTCTTTCTTTCCTTTTATACTTATTGAATGATATAATTTTTCTTTATCTCCTCTTTTAACTGTCCTTGCATCATCTCTTGGAAGAGGGGTATTATGTTTTGGGAATCAACTACATTCATGCTGAGCTTCTATTGAAATGTTTTCAAGTATTGCCAGGAAAACAGAAGATTTTTCTCTTTGCCCTTTAATTTTCTCTTAGCATGTCCCATGCTTATATTGTGAAGGTCTTTCTGAAATTAAATGTTACCAGAATGTGCTTGAGGGATGCAGGTGTTGTTACCAAGAGTGACCTGGGGTACAGTTTGGTCATCCTTACAGGGACTTGTTGACATTTGCATCTTGAATCAGTAGTAAGCATTGCACAAAAGGAATCGAGTAGCTTCTCAGCTTGTGCTTTCTCTAATTGGTTCATGAAGCATTTATGGTATGTAATAATAAATTCCCTCTACCATATCTCTTTGTTGCAGTTGCAATACTTTAGTTGAATATAACAAAACTTTCTTCCCACTGGATCCCACAAAATTCTAGGCACAGGGGTACTTATGTTCATGTAAGATTGTGCAGAATATTTTATTTCACTATCATTTTCATTGTGTTGTCTCTTCTTTCTCTTATTGAACACTGGTCAAAATCTAGTCTGGGGAAAAACTTGCTTCCTTCTCTTCATGTGCTGTTAACACTGGAATATGAGTGCTTTGTAAATATTCAAGAATAAACATTCATGATGCTCATAGAAAACAGAAGAATAGCTTAGTTCTGTTTTTATAGATGAAGAAATAAGACACAGGTAAGAGCCAAAACATTCACTTATTTTATGCCAGGTTGTGGCACACACAATCTGTTGGTTGGGTTGAATTTTTTAAAAGAGTATTTATCATTGTGTAGTACTTAATGTTTCAGTGTCATTGAGAACAGAATTAAACCCCAAGAGCTCAAACTAAGTCCTCAGAAAATGAAATGACTGTCAGCCCTGCCCTGCCCTCTCTCATGCTGTGTTTTGGGGAACATCAGTTGTGGGATCCAAATATTCTGGGTAGTTTCCATCAACTTAAAATATGTAACAATCCTTTTTCTCTTGATTCCTAATCTTATTCACTCCTTTCATTTTGTCTTTTATAACACACAAGGTAGAGGTCCTACAGCAGCAGATTTTCTTCCATGAATCTGATCCTCTCCCACCTCTGCAGAACAGTCTCCTGTGCTTCAGATGACCCTGTTAATATCTAGTAACTCTTTCAGTATGATCTTTCATTATTTTCACACAGGAGTTGCCTGCTTGCCTATGCATTCACTGTACTTCATGTCAGTATTCAACCATGTTCACCATTAAGTCATTCTAATTTCCAGTTTACATGCATTTTATTGTGCAAATCTAATTGATTCCCCTTTCTGCCTCTTTTCTTGCTGCCTTACACTGTTATCCTTCAGGTCTTCCTCTATGTGTGTTCCTAGCCAGTTCAGATGGGCTGCTGATGTCACAGCAGCAGTTTCTCCCACAGCTCAGGATGAGTGCCTTGAAGGCATTGGCACCAAGTCCATGGTGTGATTGTTGGGACTAGAAGTGCACGTGCTACCTTCTGCCCTGACTTTCACAGGTATCCCAGTGTGCTGCTGCAAGCAGTGCAGGTATGCCACAGGCAGCCCCTGTCTGATACCCTGCTGTAATCCCAGATAGCCCTAACTGGTCAGTCTCTGTCTCTTATTGTCCTCAAGATCATTCAGTCTGTCCTGTGAGGTTTGGAGAAGGCAGTCCTACACACCTGGTTGTCCACCAGTTCAGGATGTCACAAGGGAGTGATAGAGCTATATTCCTGTCCTTGGCAGACAGTTGCTGATATTTACACTGGAGAAATAAGAGGATACTTGTGGTCTAGGCCCTCTGGGATAGTAAAATTCTTCATAGTTTCAGAGAGTTGTCGCTTTTATTGACTGTACATTGTGTGTGTCCTTCACCCAGCTAGTAACACAGAGTTATGGCTCTCTTTTATTTTGCTTTCTGCATTTCAAATAGGCTGTTTAGATGAAAGTCAATCTGTGTTTAAAAGTTGCTAACTGACAAGCTATTGATTTATATCCCCTTTGTATTTCCTCAAAGACAAGGAATTTTTTTTCCTCATGTGCATTTTATTTTTCCTCAGTGCACTGTGTGGCTTTTTCTGGTTTTGACATTAGAGCATGACTGTCTCTTTGAAATATCTCCATTTTAATGTATGAAGTATGGCCAAACCAAAACTGCATCTGACAGGCTGGTCCAAGCAATGATAAAGCAGAGCTGTGGTGTCTACTCTGCTTTTATAAAAGAAGAGACTGCCCAAGTGCCACGTTCTTTTAAGAACCTTAGACCTATTTTAAGAAAAAAAGCTCAGTTTCAGTTGTTTGGACTAAGAAGTCAATACGAAATTCCCAGAGACCCAATTTGCAACAGCCACCAGTAATCTTTGTCTACCTGTGGGTTATGTATTATTAATTAATACTTGTAGAAGTTCTAGCACATTTTAGATAAAATTAGGACCAAATTAAGTGCCCCAAGACTGTGTACCCCTAAAACTCCTAAGAAAAAACATTTTTTTCTTTTCCACAAATGTATTTGAAAAAGATTGGAGAACATATTATTGTTTGTGTAGTTAGAGAATAAAATATGTTCCTGAAGGAATTGGGAGTGGGAGTGTGGATGAATAAGTGCATGTGTATATCTAATAAATTAAACAATGAATGAGTGGGCAAAGGCCAGTGTAATGATTAACTGAGGATTAAGTGAGAAAGTGTGAAAGAGAGGGAGGAAAAATGATGTGAGTGGCAAGAAGTGGGGAGAATGAAATAAAAGGGAGGAATTAATCAGATGAAAGAGGCAAAAACAGATAACTGGGTAATTAATGTAGGAAAACATCAGAAAAGAATGCTGGCTAAGGGTGAAGTGTGTTCTTGGTGGGCTTGTGACAGCACAGATTAGAGAAAATTAATTGGGCTGGAGGTATGAATTATCTGAAATAAAAAGAAAGTCAAAACTGATCTGGTAGGATAATTGGACAGAATCAAAGGAAAGAGGTGGGGAGAGACAAGTGAAAAGAAAGCAGTAAAAGGAAACAGCTGGGCCACTGACAGAGCCTGGTTAGTTCTGGCTGTGCCTCTGCTTTCCTTGTGTGGCCATGGCCAGGTCAGGTTCTGCTCTTGTCTTTTGGGAGCCTGGAGACAGTACCCAAAGGGCTGCTCAAAGAGTCAGCTAATCAAAGTGTAGGAAAAGAAATCAATTCTGTTATGAAGGTTTTGTAAAACTAAAAAGCAGCAGAAGCTTAGGGCCAAACAATATTGCCCTTTTAAGGTGCACATTCTGGCATCTCCTCTTTGCTCAACCTGCATTTTCTCACTTTCCAGAATTAACACTTTTCCTTCACTGGAAGGAACCCAGAGCCCAAAGCAGACCTACAGATGTCTGAGGACCACATTTTTTGAATGATTGCAGTAGTGTTGTTATTGCTAGTCAGCACATTTAGAAGTGATTGTTAAGTGTATCAGTGGTTTTAAAATACATAAATATCATAATGAAATAATGTTGATAAATTAGAAAGAAAGACAGGGATAAATGCTGGTTTTTTGTTTTTTGTTTAGAGGTTTAGCCTTGAACATTCGTAGGAGGTTTTGATTAGAATTTCATCTTACGTTGAGATGAAAAATGCACCTAAATTCTTGGACTTTTCATCTAGGAAGAATATAAATCTAATGCTTCATAATGCTAATATGAGTAAAGAAATTGAAGGGGAGTGGGGCAAGCAGTGTGTGAGTTTACTAATCACGCTATTATATTTAAGATAGCTTTCCTCTACAGTAAGAACTTATGCAATTATAATTAGGCAAAGAAATAAAGCCACGATCCAACTTTACTAATGCTTCTACTTAGATTATTATGGTCTTTCTTTAAGTGGTAATATGCTTTGTTGCCTGAACCAACTAAGAAAATTACTTCTCCCAATCTCGAAGGCAATCACTTTTATAGCTTCATCTAGTAAATGAGCAACCTACTCTCCAATAATGAAGGGCAAAAAAAGATAGAGAATTTTTTTTTTTTTTAAACCTTTCTATCAAAATTCATTGTACACTAGTTATCTTACAGACTCTACTCAATCATCAGACTCCTAAAATGGATTTATAATTAAAAAAAAAAAAAAGCTATTTAGGGTAAAGCTGAGTTCTGCTAAGGGGAAAGCATAGAACTGATCATCAGTGCTCTCATTACTTGAAGTTTTATTCAAAATAATCTATGACTCTTGGTATGAAATACTTTAAATAGTTCAAAAAAGCACAAAAAGTTGATTGAAAAATACTGATGTCAGAGTTATATTTTAAGTTTCAATAGATTCTTATGCACCAACTCGATTTAATTATTTTTTTAAAAGATAGTCTAAATTGGGAGTCCTAAATTTTGTGCCAAACATTGAGGGTTTCTGTAGCAGCAATAGCACAGAAATCAATGTCTTCAGAGATCAAAAGAGGTGAGAAAGTGTGAAGTCAAAGCATGACTGCTTTTCTGACTTGTTCCATATAATGAAAGTGTTGGCCACTTACATTTGTGGGGTTCATTCTTATCAACTATCTACTGGGTGGCAACATGTGCCTTCCAAGGACGTGGTAACATAGATATGTCTTTGTTAAGGATAGAATAGTTGCTTTCTATTAGAAAATGTAGAATGTAAATTTCTGCAGTGATAGAAATCTGAAATGAAAAGTCAAGGACACAGTACGAGTTTAAAGAAAAAGTAGGAAGAAAGGGAGAGAACTATTACAGTGCAAATAACAAAATACCGTGTGCTAACAAGGTTAATTTAGTTTTACATTTTATGTATTCTTTGTAAGAAAAAGGGGTATCAGGCTTCAAATCCTGTTTCTAAATACTGGGTGTTTTTAGCATGGACTGCTCCACATCGTTTTGTTTTGTTTTGTTTTGTTTTTCTTGTACAATCTCAGTGCTGTGTATGGGTTTCTGGAGTTTTGTATGTGAAAATGAGAAAGCCACAAGTTTGCTCTGGAAACGGCATTTTTATCTTTGAAAGCAGCTGAAATCTGTAATCATTTGAGTTGCTTTCATGTTTGCAGTCTAAAATTCTGTGCACAGATTAAACACACGTGTGATTAGCCAGCTGAGCTCCCTGCTACAGGGAAGCTCAAGTAGATCTTGCCTGTGCTGTATCCAGAAGAGCCCTCTTATCTCTTAAACCATCATCTTTGTCATGATTTGCCCACTCTACATTAAAATGGACCTTTTGGCTTCTTGTCAGTAAATCAGAAATTCTTTTTGGCTGGGTGATTAAGTGTTCTGAACTGTTGTCAGGCCTCTCTTTTCTGTGAAATAGGGTGGGAAGTGTTTTGGTTATGTGTCCATTTTTTTCTGCTGAACAAATCAAACAGGCCCTGCAGGCAGCACAAAATGAATTCATGTGGGTGAGAGTTGTAAAGCTCTTATGCTGAACTCTGTGTGCAGCAGGTATTTACCTGAGAAATTGGTATTTTGATTACTTGGACAAGCAACAAAGGCCTAGAGCTGACATCTTCAATGCCCATCTTCTGTGAGGGCATACGTAGGTAAATGTTACCTTGGGAACTAACTAGCTCCCAGGATGTCATTGAAGTTAAACAAGCAATTGAAAGAAATTAATTCTGACCTTTCCTTTGTTCTCAAGGATCTTCCATCCTCCATTCAGTGAGCAAACTCTGCCCAGAGGAGGAGCCTCTGGTGGGTCTTTTGAGACACTGCAGACCCCGGTGTGAGCGTGTGGGAAATGTCATCCCAGGCAAACACCAGCATTGCCCTCCTGTCTGCTTTGTTTGCACACAGCAAATGGTTCTGTAAGATAAAAGGCAAAGAATTTCTGAGAGACCTGATTTTCAGAGGAACAGAGGCTGTGATTACGTGGCTGTACCTTTACATGGCAGCACTGGTGTGAGCAGATCTGTGTCTCACTGAACCCAGGAACAAGCCACTCATTCCCACACTGGCCCTGTGCCTCCAGCTGTGCCAGAAAAAACGGTTTGGAGCCATGTGGTGAGCTGGACTAGTGAGTTGTTCTTCGTTTAAAATATGTGGCATTTTTAAAAATGAGTTGGGATTTCTTTAAATTTGTTTTTGATCTGGATCCATTTTCTGATCAAGCTCATTCCTTGGACCCAAGAAAAGCTGCTTGGGCATAGTTGAGAAGGTGTTGGAGGGAAGATGAGTTGCTGGAAATAAGATCTATTCATGCCAGTATTACTGGATTGGGTTGGGGTTTTTTTATTGTTTTGGGAGTTTATTTGCTGTTTTGACCATGCCAGGTGTAATTCTGTACTACTTTGTTTTCAGGATAGCTCTCACTAATTATTTTCCTTCCTGCTCTCTCCTGTCACCTCACTCAGCTCTTGGCTTCCTCCCCTGTGTGGACAGAGCAGTTTCTGAGGATGCGCTGGCTTACGAAAAGTATTTTAATCCACTGAATGAGTGAAAAACAAAGCAAAAAACCCCACTGTTGAGCACAGAGGGTATTTTTTTCTCCCTGACAATGCAGGACAGAGCCTGACAGCCTGTTACAGTCTGCTGGGGAAGGGAGGGAAGGGAACCAGGCGAGAAGCTGGCTGGGTGCCTGGAGAGGGGGCTGGGAAGTCAGCCGGCAGCGACAGAGACCTCTCCTCAGAATCCCAGCTCCACAGGGAGATCTTTGACTGCTGCCCGTCTGCTCAGGGCATAGCAGCCTTTCCTCCAAGCTCCAGCCAGGCATGGACACGTGAGCCAGCTGGGGAGTGTGCCAATGGAGATGAGCAATGTATATGGAGCTGCTAAAGAAAAGGGAGAAAGGTTTTTATTGTACACTTCTTTTTTTTTTTTCCAATTACTACATGCTTGGACTAACGTCTAAGGACATAACCCTGGAATGGCAGGGTTCAGTCCTTGTAATTCTTAAAGAGGAGGGGAGCATGGGGGGTGAGAAGTAAAGGGCAAAGCAGACAAAACAGCTGATTCAAAGGTAGAGATTTCCCTAATACTCCTTGAGTGTTCTCTCTTTAAAACAAGTCTCAATCATTAATCCTTCTGGTAGACTTCTAAATTGCGTTTCAAATCCAATATTCCATAAAGAGCACAGAAAATAGTAAATGGTCTAGTTGGTCTATTAATCATTCAGAGACATAGTAAAAATAACTTTGTTGTCAAGTTGTGCATTCCTCTGCTTTTGTACTTGTTCTCCTCTGAGTGCTGGCAGGTCACGCTAATGGGGCTGCTGGAACAACTCCAGACTTTTTGCAATTAGTTGAGAAAAAAGCATGAAAATTCCTAGGGAACTGATCCCCCACCTGGTCCACTTGTATCTGCTCAGTATGAGACAGCTACTCTGCCACTGGTGAAGAGAGTGTGGAAAACTCTGGTTATTTGTCTCAATAGAATAAAAAATGTTTTTATTTATGGGTGTAATTTAGCTAAGACTTGTTAGTGAAAGCATATATAAAATAAGTGTCTGTCACAAAACTGTGGGGAAGGAGACATTCACTTTTTGTATCTCTCTGTGTGTGTATCCATATCCTAGTGAGCAATTTGGGTTTATAAAAATAAGCTTTAGACTTTGGGGTAACAAAAGCTCTTTTGTCATTCTTTGTGAGTTAGCACCTGATGATTGACTGCATCTCTATGGAACTGGAAACTCATTTTACCTGAAAGAAATGCAGCAGGTCTGTGGTACAATGGCAAGTGCCACGTGTGCTGCCTCCCACCCATGGGGTAGTGTGTCCCCCCCCCCCCC
>JAAWXA010000011.1:8971190-9145769 GCA_038090715.1 Florisuga fusca
CCCCCCCCCCCCCCGAGGGTCTGTGCTCAAGTGTGCAGATGTGCTGGTGAGCTTCAGGGCTCATGGTATGGACAAGTGAAGTTTGCTCTTGGCTCTGGCTTGAGGCCACCCTCCAAAAGCTGTAGATCAAAACGTGGATCTTTGTGTGCCAAGGGACTGTCAGCAGTAGGGTGAAGCAGAGGCCACGGCTCACACTTTTAAAGGTGTCATTACTTGGAGTATTTGCAAATTTAGAGAATTAGGAGAAGGGAAAAAAACAGTACTGTAAGCAAAGGGTACAGATATGGTGATAAGGAGAGTGAAGGGACAGCAAGAACGGAATAAGTAGAGGAGGGCAGCTGTACTTACTGTAGCCAGCTTGGTGGTGGCTGGAAGATGTGGATTGGATGTCATGCAGGAGCATTTGTCAGGTTTGAACTACCAGTACACACTATCCAAACTTATTTGTGATACAAATGCTTCCTGATGTCCCTTCTCCTTTACAATCCCTCTACAACTTCCCCACTCCCCCATCCTACCAACAGCTCTGTGTTACTCCCCTCACCCCAATGTTCTCCACCTTCCCCACCACCTGCTGCACCTCTGCAGTTTGCACTTGACAAGCTCTACCTGCCCCTGCAGAGGCAACCAGGTAAAGGCAACCAGGTGTTGCCAGTCAGGAGGAGGAAGGCATGAGCTCCTGTTCAGCCCACCTGTGCCCAGTTAGGGTTGGCCCCAACTGCACATGAGCAGAACTGGGGGACCAATAAAATGTCCACTTATTAGGGGGCCAACCCTAATTGGACACAGGTGGGCTTAACAGGAGCTCATGCCCTCCTCCTCCTGACTGGCAACACCTGATTGTCTTTACCTGATGGCCTCTGCATGCCCCAAAAGGGGAAGGATTCAAAAGCTCCTTATTATCTCCCCCACTTCTGCAACTCTCCCATTCCTAGCAGGTGCTAGCAGAGCCCACCCTGGCCTCATGTTCCTTTCTCCCAGGGCAGTGTACAATGCAGAGTCCAAACAAATGCCATCAGATTATCTATCTTTATTTCTCTCCAGCCTCTTTTCTGCTGCAGCACTGTTTCCTACTGTCAGGGCTAATGAGGGCAGGGTTCTTGGTGGTTTTATCATTCTTGCTTTGCCTGTTGTGAATTATCAATCACCGTTGCTGCAACTTCCTATGTACCTCTGTCTGGCTCTCCTCTCAATCCTGATGTCCTTCCCTTTCCCATTTTCCTTTCTCTCCAGTTTTGGAAACACTATAGTGAAAGTAAGAAAGCTGTGAAGACAGAAGGCCAATTTTAGCCGTGGTACAAGCAAATGCAGCTTCTGTTTCTTGGGCGTTATGTTTGCTAACTTCAGAGGGAGTTTAGCCTGTAACTGGTGCTTTTGAAAACTGTTGCAGAATTTGCATGTTTGCTTTCAAGGCAGCTGTGATAATCGCAGCCTCAACAGTTGCTCTTTCTGAGTCTTCTGTAGAAAAAAGCTTTCTCATATCTGTCAGATCGGTGACCGGCTCAGTGGTGTTGCCTCTGTACCAGGGCAGCCTGGTGACGTCCTAGACTGCTTGCTGCAGACTTTGGATCCAAAGCCTCCTGGTGCACCTTCTGCAGACTGTGACATAACAAGACAAGAGGACATGGTCTTAAGTTGTGCCAGGGGAAGTTTAGGTTGGATATTAGAAAGAATTTCTTTACGGAGAGGGTGATCAGGCATTGGAATGGGCTGCCCAGGGAGGTGGTGGATTCTCCGTCCCTGGAGGTATCTAAAAAGAGACTGGATGTGGCACTCAGTGCCATGGGCTGGTAACCGCAGCGGTAGTGGATCAAGGGTTGGACTTGGTGATCTCTGAGGTCCCTTCCAACCCAGCCAATTCTATGATTCTATAAACCTGGATCTGGAGGCCAACTAGTGACCCCAAGAGCCCCAACCTCCTGTAGTCTCCCATGATGAAGTCTCCCAGTTTGTGTAGCTGTCTAAATGAGACAAATATGTCTATTATGAGACAAAGCATCAGCCTGGTATCACTCAGGAGCTGTGTTCCCAACACATGGGAAAAGTCTGGGGTCTCAAGGGCAGGGTTTTCTCTGTGCATACCAGACCACATCAGTCATCTCTCTTTTACGGTGTTCAAAACATCCCCACCTAGAAGAAGTACTTAGAGAAATGTCTGTTACCTAAAGCATGCTTTGATCCCTAGTGGTCTTTTTTGGTGCAGAAAGAGAGCAATCTGGCCCGGCTTTTAGAAGGCACAATTTTATGGGACAGGCAAATCCATTTTAAGCAACAGGATTTTTTTTCATAAGATCTCTTATGAAAATCATAAGATTTTCGTAAGAACCCTGCAGTTTAATCTTCAGAGAAACAAAATTGTCATATTTATTTTTTGAGAGCCTGGCATCTATATTAGCAATCAAGACTACAAATTGTGCCTTCTGGCTGAACTCAGTAGACCAACAGCTTTGTGTAATTGAGACTGCATCATGATAAAGAGTTCTGTTAGGACTTCATGTATTGATCAGTCCAATTTAACTTTCACATGGGACCTGGACCACGCTAGGGATGATGGATTGTGTTGAAGGCCTGATAAACCTTTTTTAGCGAAACATCTCTAGGGCATCTAGAAAAGGGGCAATTATCAATACTGTAGCATGTTTCCTTTTATCAAAAGGTATGGGCTCATTAATAGGCTGCACAGCAGCTGTTGCTTGCAACACATGAATTTCTTTTAATTAACTTGGAGATAACTGTTTCCTCAGCCTCATGAGTTGGCTTTTTCCAGAAGGAAAAGAAGTAAGGTTCCAAGCTTTAATTTTAATAGTATGTGTGATAGCAGTATCTCCTGCACTACTAGATTCACTGTTTTGGCATTTGAATCCTGGCTTATATTTTAGAGTGATAGTCTCACCCCATTGCTTATGCCCGTGTCCAAACTGCCCACAAATCCTGACATCTTTTTTTTTTTTTTTTTTTTTTTTTTGGTCAGGTTACTGACAATGTCTGCTATTTCTAATATTAGTATTATTGGTTAAATAGTCTCCTGTTGTAACTTCAGCAATCAGTGTTTTTGCTCAGCATTGGATATTTAAAAAATGATTTTAAACTGTGTTTTTCTTTAGGTTCTCCGATATGAGAAGGAAGCTTATGGTTGCCTCTGACTTTTTTTACCTTTTCTATACAAAAACATTATTGTTTCATTTGTAACCTATTTTATTTAGGTGCGTTGTGGGTTTCAATTCACACTTTATTTAATGTTGCAAACAGCACGTATGGAAAGAAAATATGATCAAAGCCAACTGCTATGTTAAACTTGTTATAACCACAGTTTTCTTATAAGGAGCCAGAAGTGACTTACAGAAGTGTTTTCCTTAGCTATTAGGAGAAGTTGCTTTTATTTTGCTTGTTCATCAGAAAACATTTAGAACTATTTAACACCTGCTATAATGTTTTCTGATTTGTTTTGTATTTCACACACATTATCTCATTAATTAGCACAGTCAGCAACAACATGTTCCAAGGAACATTGGAAAATACCTTTGTTTCTAAGAATATGTGAATGTGGATGGGTGATACCTAGAAAAACTTGGAAAGGTAACTGGGCTGCAGCAAATTTTACAGTGAAGTAAATTCTGTCACTTGCTCAAAATCCTGTGTTGTATGTCTGGTGCTTCATGAAAAGTGTCAGCTTACCTGATTTTTATTTTTCTTTTCTTGATGTCATTCATTCAAGTGAGACCACAGCTTTCAAAAGCAGAAAAAGAAATATTAGCACTGGTAGCTGTTGCTTAAAATTGCAAGTCAGATGTTTATTAGAAGATCAGAAATAGGAAGTTAGGTGAAAAGAAATGTATTTTAGTTCTCTGCGTATCCTGGATTATTTTTTTTCTTTAAGTTGTGAATCATATCTAACTATTACTGGAATTCCTGGTACTGAAGATCCTGGAGGTACCATTCCTGCCCTCCAAGCTGCTGTTCACTTCTCTTCCCCAGTTACTCTCATGACTAAAATGTGAGGATGAGTGGGTTTCTTTAACTTCAGCAATGATTAACTCAGATTAATCACTTAATCTGACATACACTGGAGCACTAAAAAGAATAATGACATGAGAAATCTCCTAAAATCACCTAATATGAGTACACTCTGGATATAGTCCTACATATATATTGATGGATCCAGTTCAGACATTCCTACTGGTGTGACGAGGACAACGTGCTTTTACTCACTTAGCAACTTCCTCTGACTTCAGTGGTCTATAATCCTTATTAAAACCATGTAGCTCAAAGTGGTAGGATGAGTGCCACAGAGCAGCAGGATTAAGTGCAGTTTCAGCATACTTCAGGCCTTAGCTTACTTCTTCTCCCAAGTAACTAGTGATAGGATGAGAGGAAATGGGTTTAAATTGTGCCAGGGAGGTTTAGGTTAGATATTAGGAAAAATTTCTTTACTGAAAGTGGTGAGGCATTGGAATGGGCTTCCCAGGGTGGTGGTAGAGTCACCATCCCTGGAGGTGTTCAAGAAGCATTTAGATGTGGCACTTCAGGACGTGGTTTAGTGGTTGTGGTAGTCGGATTACAGTTGGACTGATGATCTTGAAGGTCTCTCCCAGCTTTATGATTCTTTGATTCGCTTTTTAACTCTCTGCCCAGCACCCCATAGGCTACCTGCCAAACCATTGCACACAGAGTCTGCTTTTCTGGGTGGAGTTGTAGTTGGGTTCCTAATTTAAAGGTCATTATTATTATAATATGTAGCACATTTGAGTTACAGAATGGACTTAAAATTAACTGGGTTTAACGTACAGTGCTGGGAAAAATACAGTAATTACTTGGTTCTAAAATGGAAGAAAATTAAGTAAACAGTATAATACATGGGAATGTCCCCAATATCTGCTTTCCTGGAATGTATGTTAATTGAAGTCTTAAACAGTAGGACAATAACAGTGTTTAATACTGGTTGTAAACCTTAATGGTATGTTTAATTTCACCTGTCACTAATTTTGGAAGCTGAACTCCTGAAGTGTGAAGTTGTTTTTTTTGTTTGGGTTTTTTTTGTTGTTGTTGGGTTTTTTTTTGTTTTTTTAATAAAGAAAATTATGTTAATTGGAACAATGCTATTTATTATATTTTTGTTAAATCTCCAGGTGCTGAAGTGTTGTATATGAACATGTCAGCATACAATGAAGGTCGCCTTCAGTCATCTTTCTGGATTGTTGATAAACAGCACGTGTACATCGGAAGTGCCAGCCTAGACTGGAGGTCATTAGGACAGGTAATTTAATTGAAAAAGTAATCCTTTATCCTTTGAGAGTCTAATGAGGAGAAAAAAAATGTAATGTTTTGAGGTCAGCAAGTGAAGATGGATAGCTTTCTTTTTATGATAGTTTGCTGTCAGGAGTGTCAGCAGTAAAACCTGTGTTACCAGTTTTGATGACTCTCCTGTGTTAGCAAAAATGTATTGCTAAAAATTTTACTTCTTGTCATTGGAATAGTTATCCTCAGCAGTTACACTTTGGGTTACTTTTTTTAAAAAAAATATGTATTATTTGCTTCACTGATTTCTGTGATGATTTTGTTGTTTGAAGAATGTAAGTTATGGTTTACTTATTTAAAAAAATACAAGTGAGTGAACCTGTTAGAAAGCAAACCCCAGTGGAAGCTTCCTGGTAATGTTATGTGTGTGACATAGTCCTTCTCATCTGCCATTTCAATAAGGAAAAGCAAAATACAGAAATACCTCCAAATGGATGAGTATTATCCTGAAATATCCACCACCTCTGGGGAGGGAGAGATTTATGGGTACAGGAAGCCAAACAGCATAAGGTTACTGGGGTTTGGACACATTAGAATTACCTCTTTTCATTGAATTGTGTGGTCATGATTCCTCGTAAACAAGAGTTGAAGAATGAATATTAAGGACTTTTAATATGAATACTAATTAAGAATGAATAGTAAGGACTCAGCAAGCAGTGCTGAACACTCTACAATGTCTGACCATTTTGAAGAAGTTGTTTATTTGTAATGCAGCTTCTTTGTCTTCTTGTAGGTATCTGTAGCATCTTCCTTTCTCAAGAAGTTTCAGGATTGTTGAAGGCTGTAATGTTTTTTAGCTCCATACCACTGAGTGCTGCTTGTCATACTCTAGGGACTGAGGTCATATTTAGGGAATGTAACCTGTGATTTTAGATCTCAGCAACTGAATTGCAGAACAGAGGGTGGAAAAGAAGGAATCCTAGGTAGTTATTCTAAATACAGCAGAATCTCAGAAGCAGATGAATTATTTTGAACACAGGTTCTTAAGATTTTGTAAAGAAGAAGGGCAGTGTTGGCTGTGTTGAAATTTTTAAAGTTGGTTTTGAGATAAGAGGCTGAAGGTTTGCATAAAAAGAAATCAACCGTTTTAGTAAAGAAAGAGTGAAGTAAATGCAGTTTTGCTGTTCCTATGCGTATTGATTTATTTAACTGGAAAATTTTTGAGTGTTTACAAAGGAATCTGGAAAATGGAGGAGGGAGGATGTTGTTGGCAAACCAGAAAAAGTCTTGGCTAAAAGGGTGTTGCATGTTCAGTCTATAAGAATGTGCAGTTTTGGCTTCTGAACATTTTGGAAATGTAAAATATATACATTGTCTGTGCCTGAGGAGCTAAACTGTTCATATGCCATGAACAATATAGCTCTTGACAGAACTATTTAATTTATAAATGGCTTACATTGTATTTTAGCTTTGAAGCCTCTTCTCATTGGAGTTTTGAGTACCAGTTTAAATAATAAATGTGAAAAAAAAGAAGCATATTTTAATGATTGTGTTTCTGGCCTTCATCAGGAATGCTAAATTCCTGACAGGTTTGTTCTTCTCATACTGAAGTAAATCTTAACTCTTGTACCATACCTATGTTAAGCTCCAAATTCTTTGTGTGCCAGTGTATATACAAACCAGTATTTTTTTATATGTAGTGACAAGAGGAATCTCTGAAGAACAGTTGTACAGAGCAGTTAAAGCAAATCTGCTTTCAGTTATCTGGGAAATGTAGGCTGCTGTTCCAGAGGAGCTGAAGGCAGTTAGATGCTTGGCTCCTGTTGACAACAGACAGGAGTATCCAGTTCCCTTACCCCAGGGTTACAGGTTAATAAATAAGAGGAACTGTCAAAGAGATCTGAGATTCAGTCCTAAAATAGTTATCTGACTTGAACTTTTCACAGAAGAGGCAAAGCAAAAACTTTGTCATTTTATTCTGAGTACTTTCCTTGAGGAAAATGCTTTGCATAAGCATAGGACATAATCTTAAAACCCACGGTGAGCCAAGCCCTGACTGAGGACACACATCTCCCACATATTCCCATTATCAGTGTCTCAGCGTAGCTCAGGTTCCTCTTCTGTCAGAACAGCCTAAATGAGTAAGGACTGAGTTTGAGTGGGAAATAGAGGGGAAGATAGTGCCAGGCATGGCCAGACCTGTGCCCTGGCACTCAGGTAGCCAGGGAGGGTTTCTGCAGTTCTGCTGAGAGGCAGGGAAGTTGCTGCAGATGCCACTGCACATTTCCTCTTCAGTCCTGTTTCACCTGCAGTGAAAGGACCATGAGAAGGCTGGTTACTGACCTGCTGGTTACTCACATACAGTCTCTTCAAAGCTCATCTGACTTTCAGGGTAACAGAACCGTGGTTACTGAAGCAGCAAACTACTTTGGCTGGTATTACTAGACCTTGACAATAAATCACAGGATAAGTAGGTTTTTGCTATTAAAAGAACATATGGTACCTTGGCCTATCAAGCACAGCAGTTGTCTTCTCACTCAAAACAAAACATCCAGCATGAGTCAGTCACCTTGTAGCTAACAATGTCTCATGATTCAGCAGCACAGTTCCAGTGTGAATTATGTGAGCAGATCCAGCTTCATGTCTAATTATTTCTAGAATGCAATGAAAAGCTCAAGACTTGAACTGTGTGTTGTATTTGTATCTTTTCATGTACTTTCCCCTGTATTTTCTATATACGTTTATTGCTTCCTCTGCACTGAACCTTTACATACACTGCATGGATCACACAGGAGCACCCATCTGCTCTGGAGTGGCAGTGGCACAAGAGCTGCATCAGGTCTCTGCCATGTTTCATCCTGAGCTGTAGTCCCAGAGCCTTCCTGCCTCTTGCTTGCTAGAGGCCTAAAGATCTTGAAATGCTTCAGTAACACATCAGTACAGAGCATTTAATATCCAATCACTGAGCATACTAGAGAATATAGATGCAAGGTTACTGTGATAGATATAACTGGATTTCAATGCTGGTTTTGTCCCTTTGCAGGGGACAGTGTCATTCTTTACTTGGGACCCTGGCTCTAAAGCTGAAATTGTAATTTAACTTTTAGCAGTTCCTTAGAAAACACCACCAGGATTTACATGTTCAAAGGTGTCAGCTTTGTTTTTACAATCTCAGTGGGGAATTCTTCTCTGTATTTATAAGCTGGGCACTAGAAATCAGTCTCCTGTGAGACTTACTGAGTTTCACTGCCAATTTATTGACTTGCCAGTACTGACGAGAAGCAATACTAACATTTGCTTTAAATTTTCTGCATCAGGGAGACATTTTTGTATGTTGCACAGATTACTCTGGAAATAATCTTTAAAGTCACATATATCTCTGTGCTGTCATTGTCAAAGTTTTAATCTTGCCAGAGTCTGATTGGAAATTATGGGCAAAGCTGACAGAACAGTCTATGGATAAGTCTGATCATTACTTTTCAAGTAAAACTGTGTTTCAGGTAGGTTGAAAGTTTTACAAAGCTCACAAATTTTGGCTGAGGTCATCTCTGCTTGCTATTTGCTTCAATCTGAAATCAAACCTCATAAGCAAATGAAAACTACTTGAATTACCTGAAAAAAAGGATTTTACAAAAATTATATATTTTTTTCATAATGAATTATTTAGCTCTTTTCTTTGAACAGGTCTATATTTTGTGTCAGAGATGCATCTTCTGTTGTTAACCATCTATGACACATATTGCCCAATACAGAGCCTATTGAAAAGGCCAGATTCTGAACAGTCAGGGGTTTTACCACCTAGACAAATACCACTGTCTTAAATATATCAAGCTCTCTGAAATTTTTTCAGTGAAACAATCTTTCTACCAATCTAGTTTCATTCTTGTACATTTCTGTACACTGATAAAGGAGTGCGTAAATTATAAATAAGTCTCTCAGGTTTACCAGGTTGATGAAAGACTTCTGGAGAGAAGGTCTCTTGTTCTTCCTGGTGCCACTCTGCCTTCAAAAATATGATTTTGAGGAGGGAGAGTGGAGAAGAGGGTTATGAAGACAGAATTTTAAATCATGTCTCTAACTTTTTATTTCATGTAGGGGATCTATGTGATCAGCTCTACAACTTAAGCTTTCTATTTCATGGGCATGCCTTTGGTAAGGGATGCAATTGATAAAACATTTTCCAACAGTTCCCAAACTCTGACTATTAAGCTGTTATCCTTGTAATTAATGAACAAGCCAAGGAATACCTTTGGGCCGTAGCTCTGCAACCTACTTAAGTATTTATTTATGATAATGACATATTTTTTCCAGTAAAGCATGTCCATCTGTGTTAAAGAGGGACCCACTTTCTGCCCAGGTATCCTAGCCCAGCAGCCACCTTCCTGCAGGGATGGAATGTAGGGATGGGAGGTGTAAAAGGTAATCAATTAGTTGCAAAAGTTTTCATCTTGTTGGTTCTTAAGTTCCAAATATCCAGATCCACTGGGGATACTCATTGACTCAGTCTTGCCTGTGGCATCTTAAAAGCATTCTCTCAAAAAGTCATACTTATATTTTGGATCAGATGATGTTGAGGAAAAGGTCCCAAGCAGACTCATGATTTTCTCTCCTAGTCACCTGTGTGAAAACTGATAGCAGAAGGTTTTTCTTTTCAAGATGCCTTTTAAGTCCATATATCTTTTGGCTTGTTCATTCTTCTGCTTGTTTTAAGTTCAGACCATTTTAAGATGAATGGCTGCACAACATAATTTTTACAAAAAACCAGAAACGACCATGTGAACCTGCTCTTATTTTCCCACTTATTTTTCTGTTGGATCTTTCTGTGACTTGTTTCATTAATACAAAGGAAGACTTCAGAAAGGCATGTGATTTCTCTTCATCTTAAAAGTCCCTCTGGAGGAGGACTTGAAAAATAATACCTGATATCTTCACCTATGTATTTGTTTATAAAGACTTAGTAGTCCTTGGTAATTTAGGCTTGGTCTTAGAAGTAGAATTTTCTGACCTTGCTTCTTTAATAAAATGAGTTTGGGCAGTTTTTTGAATAGCAGTTTATCTAATCATTGAGTTGCAATGAGTCAATGAATTGTTCTTGCTGACTCTGATCAGTGCCTTGGAGCACTGCTGAAGGGCCTTGTGACAGGACTACTAAACAATATTTCCTTGTCTGGCAGTTTCCTTTCCACCCACCTCTTACTCTCTTGTTGTTAGAAGTTAGAAATTGCTGATTGCATCTACATAATTTAAGGTAATTAGCAAATTAGATAAGCTATCTCAACACTGTTTATCCGGATGGAAATGGTGAACTGATTTATCTGAGGAGTTGGGTTTTTACTTGATGCACCCAAGATGCTGAATAAATATCCAGGAGGGCTGAACTACTTTGGAAGGTGAGACATACAGCAGTGTGTGAATGAGAAACTCTCTGTGGACTTCTTTCTCATTATGATGATTATTATGTAAAAGGTACTTGCCTCTTTAGAATTGACTTCTACAGTACATTAAAGTTACAGCAATTATGAGTTATCAATTACACTTGAAGTATAAAAAATAAGTTCCTCAATTCATTTATTCTGCCAATAATTCAGTTGAAACAACAGTCAAATTAGCTATATGAGATGTTGAGAGCTATGAGTATTAATTTTTACATTAGGTTATAGGAAATAAGGTTATGATTTTTATAATAAATATGAATAATCTAGTGAAAGTATATGGGATTCTGAACTTTCTGAAATTAAGACCCTTATAGTTATTTGGGGTGAAAAAAAGGAGGGGGGGTAGGGATCAACCAAATAACCCAATCAGTCAAAAGATAGACTTTTTGTGTGTGTCAATTTTAAGTAAAAACTGATGAGTCAATATTTTGTTTCAGTATGGATTAGTCTTTTGGGCTTATCTATAGGAAGGCTTGCAGCAGGATGGCTCCAGGGGCACCTGGAATGTGGCTTCATGTCTTGCCTGTTATCACCAGACAGGACAGAACTGGACAGAGAGATACTGGGGCTTTCAGTTTAGATGTTTAGGTTCTCCTCCTTGTAACATGGAAAAAAGACAAAAGCAGCAAGTAGACTTCTTCCCTACCACCTTCTTCTCCTCTTGTCTTCTGTGACTAAAAAAACTGATAAAATCTAACCTCTTTTTCTTCCTATTCTGAGATGATAAAGATTTGGAGGTGAATATAGTATCTCAGGCATTGAGAGCTACACCTAAAACAGCAGTTTTGGGTAATTTAAGACTGTGGAAAAAATGGAGGAACAACCTTTTGGGGTGTAAAGTCTATTGGAAACAATCCATGCGGTACTTCACTCAAAAAGCTCATCCCAATTATACTGAGGAGTCTCATGCAGAGGAGTCATCCGCTCAAAGGCTTCATTGAGAGAGGAACAATTAAACTCATTCTGGGATTATTCCTTCTTTTCTGTGTCTCCATTTCTGGGGATATAGATCCCAATGAAAATTTTTCCAAAATTCAGGAAGCTCTGGAATGCTGCTAGGAGAAAATGTGACCCGTGGTTTATTTATGTATTTATCTCAAGAAAAGGGGAATGATGATTTTCTCCAAATACATCCCTGAACACTGTAGTTTGTACTTTTTTTTAATGTAATCAAAAATTTTCCTCCCATAAAACCAATATGCAATTAATACTGGACTTCTGTATTCTTCAAACTATATCATAATGATCTCATTTATTTCCAGTTTCCACAAAAATGTATGATAGTGGAGGCAAGTCTCCAAACTGATCACTGATACAGGATCTTCACGTCTGGAATTTCTGTTAAGGAGAGTTGCATCCTATCTCTGAAGAACTGCAGAGAGCAAAAAGCACACTATAATTAGTCAGTCTTTGTTTTTTTAAATGACTTTTATCTAAATGAGTCTCTTGAAGTTATGTAATGGTGCATCTGGTCCTTTGGAGATAAGATACTTTTTCTGACAGTGGAATTACATCTTTTCATTCAAGCCAAAGTTATATTGAGTTTCCATTTGATGTAATGTTGTTCTAGCATGAACTGCAGTGATGTCCCTAATGTGCACTTTAGACCATTGCCAGTCCTTGCCATCCTCTTCTAATAATTCCCTTAATTTTCTTACTGTCCCAGCAGTGTTCAGTATTATATCATTATTAGTAAATTGAGCACCATCTCGAGTGCCCTATAATTGGAAATGAGGCTTGTTCAACTTCACCATCCAGCAAGACTCAATCAAACTCAGATGAATAAATGTTAGACTGAAAGCAAACAAAGCATACCAGTATATTCTATCTGAATTCATATTTCTGAGTTAAATAACATTTTTATACGACAGAGAATATCTGCTCCTAAAAAAATGCTACATATTGTTAGCCATGTCACCCACACTTTAAAAATACTCATGCTGCTAATCTGATTATTTTCAATGGGATTATTTCCAGAACTAGCTAATTCTCTAAAGATAACATAAAAGTGCAACTCAGATATTCAAGCATAGGTGAATGTGACAAGATATGAAGACAACAGGTTGGAGAAGATATTGTAGAGCTTTTGAAGCTATTGAGAATTAAATACCTTATTTGTGTTTTCTTTCTTGTATTGTAGAAAGCTAGGTGGCTTGTCAGAACTTTGCAGTGATGCTCTTACAGTTTGTTCTTCAAAAGACAGGCTGGAAATACATGTCCACTGTATTTCTTTCACAAAGAGCTTTTGGCTAGGGTTTCCATCCTTGACAAAATTTAGAGCAGTTTGGTGACTGCCTCCCACTTCCCAGGCAGCAGTTTTGGGGTTTTGTTTTCCTCTTTCTTTGGTGTCAGTGGTGGCAGACGGGAAGATAATGTTTTTTGGAAATGTGCAGAACTCACAGCGTGCATTTATCATGGGGAAAAGTTTATATTTTGGGAAGTGGGATGTTTTGTTTTGTTCTTTAACTGAAGCAGGACACTTTGTTACATCCAGTAAATCAGTAGTACCCATTAAGCTTCCTCTGCTTGAAATTTATTATCTCAGCATCCAGTGTTTACAAATGAATCTCAGTGAAGCAAATGGGCTGTTTGTCCCTTGCTAACATTGCTGTCCCCTGCTAACAGCCAGACTGAAAGAAACATGGGTAATGTGGCTGTTAGGCTTGTGCATGTGCTTCTGTCACTGCCTGGTAGTGCTCTTGGTTCCTCCTCACTCCTGCAGGCTTCTGGTTCTGTGATCTAATGATTGCAAACTGCATGGGACTGTACATTCACCTCTCACTTGCAGCCAAAAAGATTCCTTGTGCCTGCCTAGTTTGGCTGCTGTCTCTGCTATTCTGCTGGAAAGTTATTCCTGTTTATTATTCCTCTCATGCTTCATTCTCTGATGCATCTTCCACATTATGTGTTTGTATTTAGTGCAAGAGAGAGCAAAATACTGCTTGCTGCAGTTTATTTCTGTTGGCTGTAGGAGTATGCTCATTACTCTCTCTGACCTCTGAAATTAGAGATCTATTTTCTTATCATCTTCTTTCAGTTGCCATGAAAGTTCCGTAGAACGGGTTTACCTACCACTGGAGTGATCAATAGTAAATAACAATACAATAAAATGTAAATCAGTAAATGATAAACCCACAAAGCAAGATGATGAAATATCCAGTTTGAACAGATAAACTCACTTCTCCTCATCTTTCCCAGACAGCGTGGGATATTCAGATAGTTGGATCTAGAGATAAGACTCAGTAGCCTAAGAGTTAAGCTATCAATATTTGCAAAAATTGTTTGGGAAGATATCCCAGCAACTGCAGCACAAATAGTGCACCAAGCAGTAGTCTTGCCTTTACAAAAAATAAATTTATAAGCAGCCATTTGTCAAAGGGATGAGAATGGTTTCCAGGCACACCTCTGTAAGGCCTGGAGGCAGTGATCAGTGAAGCGGAAGAGGTGTTTGAATTAATAGATCCTCCAATCAATTGCACTTGCAACTATAAGGCCTTTTACAATCATAGAATAATTTAGGCTGGTAAAGATCCTTAAGATCACTAAGGCTAACTATATAATCACCTTGTTAATCCTAGATAACAATACAGGCCATTCAGTCTGATCCACAGGTTCCAGCATCTGGCTAAACTGGTGATAGAGTCTGAAATGATTGGTAAACTTCTATGGATGTAAGAAAGGTAGTAAATCCACCACTTTGTGAACAATGTGATTTAGATTGTGCTGAAAGAGAATTTATTCATTAGAACTCAGCCTCATCTCTGAGTGGGAACTAATGCACCACAGTCTACTCTGCATCTCCTACAAGAACTTGCTGGCAACTCACTTATCATGGTCACTGATGTTAATGACTAGAGGCAGATTCCTCTCAGAGGGATCTGGTTATTAGCATACCCCATCACATCAGTCTTGTTCATCTAAACAATTAAACTAACAACATTAAAAGAAACATGAATATGTATTCCCAGTATGTGGTTCCACCCACACACACACACTTTGAAACTGCACAGACAGTAGTTCACTTCTAGATAAAAATATCTTTTTTCAGGAGTGCCTCAGCTCCGAAAGGTTCCCAAAAACAGAAGCCCAGTCACCTTCCACTTTAGGACTGGAATCCCTGCATGTAAAACTGGATTTAGTACTGCCACGTGAAAAAGAGACACAGTAAATTAGGCTGAAATAGAGTACCATAAATCTTCATGAGTCAGAGCAAGGAAGGACAATCGTTGCAGTTATTCTATGAAAAGAATAATGGTTCTGCAGTTCAGTATAAATTCTCATCTTTCTATATCCATAAGTCATCAAGAAGAACAAAACAGATTCTGGAAGAATTTATGGCATCACTAAACCTTTTCAGAGTTTGATACTGGCGTCATAAGCATCAAGGCCTAGCTTGGAAGTCATCCTGCAGTCACCTCTCTCAACTTTGCTAAGTAAAGAGCAGTCTCCAAAACAGTGAAATCATTGACATTTGCATGGAACTGCTCAGGGGAAAACTATCAATCATTGCTTGAGGAAGGTGTATTGGGTGAACAGCAAGTGCAGAAATGTGCTCTGTCTTCAGAAAATTGTGGAAGTTGTGACAATCCCTCTTTTGGTCAGCCAGATTTCTTTTTTTTTTTTTTTTTAATTTACATTTAATTACCTTCAACTCTGCTGTAACAAAGAACTCAATTTAAACTGAAATTGTGAGATATAAATGAGATATTCCAATTTTAAGACTGGAAGTCAGTGATAATGCTGAATTGAAATAACATGGCTTCAGCTATCTTTTCAGGTGTTTCTTTTCTTTCCCTATAACGTGATTATTAACCAATATTGATGTTGGAAATGGCATCAAGCCTTAAACTCATCTCATATTTGCTTTATGCATTGTTTTTTCCTCCTTGTTCTGCTCAACATTAACTTACATAAGAGCTAGACTGACTTTTATTATCCTATTAAATTTCTGACATCTTTGGCTCACAATACTTGTTTTTTGCACAAAGGGTGTTATACTTCATTAAGAAATAATCAATTTTTTAAAACCACAGGGGCAGAATCTGCTGTGATTTGAGATAGGAGAAAGCACCCTGTTCATGCAACAGATAGATTAATATTCCTCTTTCTCATGATGATATAGCCATAGCCTGCATTATTGGTATTTGTTCATGTAATAGCAACCAGATGATCTCATCTGAATTCACTACTTCACCAAGTACAAAGTGGCGTTTCAGATGGCCCAAAAGATCTTCACCTGTACATGCAACAGGGAATATAAATCACTGTGTCCTCAGTTTTACTGAGGGTCAAGAGGCGTGAATATAATCTATTTATTTAATTCCAAGTTTTCTCCCTAGGAAAATATACCAGGACCATGTCTTTACAGGAGATGTTGTTTCCATGTTGAAGCAGACAGAAACCCTGCAGCTACCTAAGGTGGCTCCTCAGAAAGAAATCCAAGTATGGATTTCTGAAACAGCTTTGCCTATAGGCTAGCCAGTGTCCTAGGGCTGCCCATGTACTGTTCTACAAAATTACTTCATCTCTCTTAACCAACTGGATTCCTAGCTTACCTCAAGGTCCTGTAGACTGAATTTAATCACAGTTCAGTCAAAAATTAATTAGAGCCTTTAGTCCTCTGCTTACATCAAGAGAAGAGGTTTCTCATTCTGATCAGGTAGTCTGGCAAGGCTCAACAGTTACAGCAATAATTCATATGCAATGTCATTGTCCCAGTTTGTATCCACAGCATGCCTGCCACCAATCCCTATCCAGTCTGCAAAAAGAGAACCCACTCTGTGTGTCAGTAATGTTGTAAATAATGCATCCAATTAGTCAACTCTGTGCTGTTTCATTCCCTGAAGCGCAGAAAGCTGAAAGCCCCAAAGAAACTGCATTTTGAGAGAAATGCTTAGACACAAATATTGCCTTTATTCTGAGGTCAGTCCTTTGAACTCTCCCCTCTGTGTCGTACAGCAGAAGACCTATGGAGGCTGCCCTTTGCAGCATGACACGGGGTGAGATCAAATACTAAGAGCTCGTGTTGTGATTTCCAGCTGCGTGAGGAGCACACAAGATAAGGGCTGACAAGACAGGCAGGAAAGATGGAGAGCGGTAGCAGGATGGATACATGTGTGCATGTGGTAAAGGAGAGTCCAGGCCTTTCCAGAAGCTGCTTCCACTTAGCCTTTTAATTTTTTCAGGGATCCACTGAGGTAGTATATTGTTCAATGTCACATGAATGACACCAGGACTGAAAGGGGATGCAGCTTGCCACAGTGAAATGGAGGCCAGCACAATGTGGTCTTTTTCTTCCCAGCCTGCAATTTCCTTGCTATAAGGTACAAAAATGGTATTTCAAAAGGGAAACAGAATCAAATTAGAATTCACATTAATTAGATTTCCTTCAGTAAACCAAGAAATAAATCAAACATTATCCTGGAAAATCATTTCTTGCAGTTGCATGTTTGCATTTCCCCCAAAGAAACACTTGTGTTCACATTGAGGGGGGAATGAAACTGTACACTGAAAAGTCATCAGAAAATGATACATTATGCTGTGATTATGCCAAGTTATATTAATTATTTCAGTAGACTATATAGCAAGGTATTTGTGACATATTCAGTGTTCTGCCTTCTGGTTTGCTCTGACAAGTAGCAGTGTGTCAGGCCTGGTTTGTTAGTGAGCTTCCTCAACAGCAGTAAGAAAGATCAAACCTGCACTCTCAGTGCTACATTAGGTTGTTTTCCAAACAGTTGTATTTTTGTTAAGTTTTCCATATGAATGGAGCAGATGGCTAAAAAAGAATAATGACAATGGGGTTATTTTGTAATGTGACAGACACAGGGGATTTCTGTTTTTCTCCTTTGAAGATATTTTGCTACCTCTTCCACACAAAGTTCTCCTTATACACATTGTTTTAAAGCAAACTCCCCCTTCTGCCCAGATGTCCAGCTTGCTTTCCATCTCCGTGGCAGTACCTTTCAGCAGAAACTAAATGCTGAACCTATGGTTTTTTCAGAATGGCTTTCCTAAGATGAGAGTGCTATGCAAAATAATAGTGGAACTATCTACTGAAGTCAAGTGTATATTAGTAAAGCAAGGCTGTACAGTTCTGTGTTCTTGACCTGTGGACCAACAGAAAAAGGGATGGTACAAAAAAATTATCAGCTCCTACAATATCTCTACTGCCTCATTATGGCAGCTTTTTTTCAATTAGGTAATAAAAGTAATGTATGAGGCTGAAACTTCCTTAGGACTTTTATTCAGGATGAGCTACAGACAGAAATCTGTCAAATCTACTTTGTAAAGGTGAGAACTGAAGACCAGCAGGCTGCTAGTGGCTGCCAACTGAAATGTACTTTGTCAGTTCCAATGGGCTAAAGTCCACCTAGTCCTTTCTCCTTTCCTTTCTCCTTTCCTTTCTCCTTTCCTTTCTCCTTTCCTTTCTCCTTTCCTTTCTCCTTTCCTTTCTCCTTTCCTTTCTCCTTTCCTTTCTCCTTTCCTTTCTCCAGGCTGACTGCATTCTCATGTTTTTTCAAGTTCCCACCTGAGGCTGACTGCATTCTCATGTTAAGTGAAAGGGACTTTTCCTAGTTCAGTAGAAATTCTTCCTGCTGATTATTTTCAAATTACTTAAAACCACAGAAAATTAACCTCTGGTCTTAGACAACGGCAACGTAAAATCCATACAACTTCCACTCAGCTGTGGGTCACAGGCCAGGCACAAGAGATAGACACAAAGTGATCCACTGAGTTAAGAGTTGAATCTAGGAATTCTGAAATACCCTTTACTCAATAAAAGTGTCTACAGAGAAAAAGGAACATTATTTCCATTATAACAGTTAATCTCAATATTTAATCTCTTTGAATTCTTGAAGTGTTCATTAAAATAAGTCTGCAGTTTTCAAATAACTGACAGTTCAGTTAAGAACATTTATTGTGCCCTAGGTGATTTCTGACATCCAAAGGTGCTGTTAATTTTGCATTTATTCACTCTCAGGTATCTTAAACTAGACAGATTTACTAACGTCCTGAGAATGCAGGGATTTACCATCTGCAGTTATCTTCTCTGCAATATTTCCCAACAGTAGCATAGGTCCCATGTTCTTACCAACACAGAAGGAGAAAATGGAACTCAGAGCACAAGCAGGACTGTGGTGAATTGGGGTTTCACTGAATTCCTTTTAACATAACAAAGCTGTGAAGCCTCTGTCTGGAGCGAGGATTTTTGGCTCGGGATGCACAAGGGTGCAATTTCTAGTGAAGTGTTAACTGAGGAAAGTGCTTCTCCTGTTTTGGGGGACTCTAATACCTGTGAGAGAAGAGCTAGGCAGTGCTGAAATGGCTGTTATCTGAGTGGGGTCTTTTACTGAATTTGTGATGAGCACCACTCCTCTATTCCTGCTACAGCAAAGTACCCCAATTAATTAATGTGAATTCCAATTTTATTCTGGTTTGCTTTTGAAGCACAGTTTTTGTTCCTTGTATCAAAGTGCAAAGTATGCTACAACATTCACATGGAACAATGCTGCACAAAGGAACACTTTTACCTTTCTCAACTCTCTGTCTCTCTCTCCCTGTTAGTGATGGGTGTTCCCATCAGAACACCCTTCCCCTCCTGCACTGCCACCACAGGCCTCTGCTTGGCTGTCACCTGTGCCTGGCACGGGACTGGCACCAGTATCTATTCAGCAGGTACTGAGAGAGGAAAGGTAAGGAACTGCTGCACAGAAGGCAGCCTTAAGATTCACTGAGCATTAAATGATATCAGATTAAAAAGTATAAGGAAAGTTTTCAGTAGAGGTCAGACTGATAACCAAGTGAAAATTAACCATATGTTTGGAATACAAGCTAACCAAATAATTCAAGCACATTTTATTGAAACATAATGATTTTACCAATGTAAATACCTGTGGTCAGGCTCTAAGGCTTGAATACATTGTATATTATTTTTCTTCAGAAGCAATTGAAAATCTTATGTCCTTTTAGGCCCTGGTAATTGATTTCTCAGTGTAGCATGCTCTGCACTACTCCATTACTCTTCCCTGTTGAGATTCAGGGTTTCCGTAGTCATTAATTTAGAATTTGCTCATTAAAAAAAGCATAGGCTTGAAAGGACAATTAAACACAGGCAAATGGCAGATGCATACACAGTCCTTAATATAAAAAAATCTACTTAGGAAATTTAGTGTGCAGTAGATTACCTGTAGCTGACCCACAGTTTCTATAGCACAGACAAGGGATGCTCAACATTTGGCTGAGGTTGTGGGGCAAAAAGGATATGGAAGCCTAAGGAGAGCAGTGTATTTATTTTTTTTTTGGATCAGGCTCAAATGTGAGTGATTATTAAAAACTTTCTTTAAAAGAAATTAATGTTTTCTAAAGCCTACTTCTACATTTGCTACCCTTCAGGTATTACAAGCTGTGAACCAGATTGTGCCACTCTTATGTAGGTCAAATAGTATCTTGCCTACACAGTGGAGTTGTCTCTTAGAGTGTAGCTCAAGGTAAATATAAAACACACTGTCTGGTCTGCAGAATGCAGGGTAAGGACATGTCATACACCCTGTCTAACCCACGATCCAAATTTATTTGAAAAGTCTTGCTAACTCTGTTTATGAAACTTATAGTGTTATGGTCCATAACCTGTATTGTTTAGGTTCTTTTCCAGCGTGTTTTTAATTTCATGTATGATGCCAACAAATGTACAAGGGAAGATAATAAGCAGAATAAGCAGAAAATCCAGTTTGTGAAATCATGTGCTTTGTCCAGACTAGTAAGGATTTCCTCCTCTTATCATAAAAATCAGTATATATTTAGTGAGGCTGAATTTGTTACTTTTTGTAGCTAACCTGATATCATTGTACACTGGGTGTAAGCCACTATTTCTTGGGTCTTGTCCTCTGGTGCTCTAAAAAAAGCCCTTATAGGCAATAAAGACAATTATTTGGAAGCCTTTAATAGTTGCTCTGCACAAATGTAAATGGCACAGGAAACAAGGAAAACCACCTCCTATTTTTTTCATTCTTTGAGAAGCACTCATGGTGGCTCTTAATAAAAAGGGAAAGAAACTTGCTTGTGAGAGGACATAAAATTCTCAATCCAGAAAACCTACAGTTTCAGTTTCAGTCCACAGCTCCCAGCACATGCTCTGAAAATGTCACTCAAGCAACTGTGTAAAACTGTTTATAACATCCAAATATTTCAGTTCCATTTTAAGGCAATCAAATTTGTGACTTCACTTTTATTTCAGATTTATCCACCTTAGTTTTATTAAGGTTCTGATTTCTTGAGATCTTCTTCACTTCATTTTTTCAGTGGTGTTTTCATTACTGTGCGACTTGCTTTTAAAACTCAGGATGAAGAAATTCTCCTTTGCTTTCAGACCTCTTGCCCTGAAGGACTTTGCCTCAACAGGTATCTCAGCTGCAAGTTTAATTCACTGCAAATCACAGAGCAACACTTGGATTTTTATTCTTCCAGTATAAATGGTTTTTCTGCTTCTCATCTGAGACTATAGAAAAAAAAGACAAAACCCAAACAAAAAAAAACCCGTCTCTAATAACAGTGACCCTCAAATTGAAGAGAAAGTCTTTTCCCTTATCTAGATGACAAACCACTTCATATTAAATCTGTCACTAGCACATCCTTGCTGCCCACTCACTTCAATGCCTCCAGCAGGATAGGCTTTGTGATTAATTGGAAAAAGAGCTGCCTCTCCTCAGCTCAGAGTATGGGAGTAAAAATAAGCTCAGTGTGGAAGACTACTGAAACAGAGGTTTGGGGGGTTTTTTTGCCACTGAACCTACTGGGGCTGTTCAATAAGAAAGGAGAGAGCGGGGTGCTGCCCATGTGCACCCTTTCTATTGTTTTCATTTCAAGGAGATGTGGATAAGCCAAGATGGTCATGAGCTGACAGGCTGACATCCAGCCTGGTTTTCTAAGAAAATGACATCTGCAAAATAAGCACTGGAGTTGGTTATCAGAGAGGATAAGGAGGAGCCCAGTCTGTATGGTGTACCAGGCGATTCCCATGGGGCAGAGCTCTTATAACAGCATCAGAAGCAGGAAAAGCTTTGATCAGTGCTTGCCTCCAGGGAAGCCAACTGCAAGATGCAATTCTGTGGGAAGGTGCAGGGTTCATTACTGTGCTGTAAACACATCTCTTGATATGGCTTTGTTGCAGTCTCCAATTTGAGTGCCAGGGCTGAGAGTGGCAGGTTCTCAGCTGGGGCAGTCCCCAGCAGGCACCCTTTCCCCCGGGAGGGTGAGTGAAGTTCTTCTACAAAACAGACTGCTCCCTGTGCACATCTGTTCAGGGGTTGGGCTGGGTGGCCATCTGTAAAAATTGCACTTAAAGCCCATTAGTGTCCCTGGTGTCCTCTCTATACATGAAGAAGCACTTAGGCAGAGGGACAATCCTATAATTCCCAGACAGGGAGGGGACACGCTGCAAGCACTTCTGCTCCAAGGAGAGCTGCTCACAGAGAGGGAATCCTGGCTGCTTCTGGTGAGGACACTATTTTATCTTTACTTTTAACAGAAAGGGTAAAGTGGAACAGTAATAATGGGACTGATAAATGAAAGGAAAACTGTAACCACATAATTATGTGAGAATCAACTAACAGGCATGAAAAGCCTATTAAACCACATTATGCAGATACATGTAACAGAATACTATTAGGAAGTCCTTTTCAGTGGCATGCCTGGCAATTAAGGGAACAGTATTGGCAGCACACAGTGAAAACAGTGATAATGTGTAGTTAAAAATGTTTGGAGACAAACAGTGCATGGAGTACAGGGACAGCCCAGAACTGAATACAGAGTATCCTCAAAGGTACCAGCACCAAGGAGAAAAACCAAAAACGTTAATACAAAAAAACTGACTAGATATTGGGCATAACTTGCAATATTTTGTATGAATGAAATGTCTGAAAATTAAGTTACTGCTTTATCCATAAACGAAAGGTTGCAGTAATCTGTATTTTCCAACTATCCACACATTTCAGCTTGTGCAGGCTGATGGAGGAATTACATATTATTTCCAAATTAAAGAAGCTTTCTAAAAGAAGAAAATGTCACTGGAAACAGTGTGTGCTCCTACATCATCCATCAGAAAGGATGCTTTTCCTGTAAACAAAATAATAAAAATATAAAACAGATATTACCCAAGATTTACTACTCTTGGCTTTTCATTTATTACACAATGACAAAAATGGTGCCTTTGAGAAATGAGAATCCATCCTACATTGTGTCCATCCAGAAGGTGGGTTGTGTTCTGTCAGGACATGCAGCTGTGACACACCGAACGTACGAACCCTGCTACAGCTTTTGTTTGTTCTTGACTTTCAAGATTTAACTTGTGTGCTTGCCTTTAAAAGAGTATTGTTAGGAATATTCTTGCAGTTGACGGTACTACCACTGAGCTCAAGGTTTGCTTCCAGAAGATACCCCTCATACACTCATGCATTATTTCTGCTTGCTTCCACAGACCCATCAGCCAAAATATCACTAATGATACAAACTTTAATTTCACAGATGAAAGAACTTGGCATCATCGTTTACAACTGTAGCTGCTTGGTCCTGGATTTACAAAGGATATTTGCCCTGTATAGCTCATTAAGATACAAGAATAAAATACCTCCAAGTTGGTCTAAGAGGCTATATGGAGTGTACGATACCCACAATAAACTGACACTGCAGCTGAATGAGACAAAATCAGAAGCTTTCGTGTCGGTAAGTTCTGAAATGACTTGCAAAGATGGAGGGAAAGGAAGAAATTTACTTAACCCAACAGATTTTCTGAAGACCTGGAAATTTAACATGTGCTTACTCTCTTACTATTTTCCTTTGTGAGCTGTGGAGTTGTCAGAGCAGGTTAGGCAGGTGTTATTGGCAACTGTGACAAGAATCTCAAATTTCTTTTCACTGATACAGGGATGTTCACAGTTCCTTGCAATACATCCATCATAATGCTTCATTCTCCCTGACAATATATGTCAGGGAGAAATGACTCTGAATGGTAATGTCCATTAACAGGAACATAGATGGCATATATTAAGCCTATACTTAAGTGTTTCCCTAATTAAAGAAAATTCACATTACTGCTATGTCTTTAACTAAAAGTAGATACTAAACTTGAGACTGGACACTTAGAGGTAAGGCCACCACAGCTGTCAACTACACAAGACAGAACTTGATTGATACTGTCGCAGTGCTCAAAAATTAAATAATTCTGTTCTCTAGGAAAATGGTTATTCCAATAGGTATAATATTGTGGGGAAGTCTTTAAGTGAAAGGGTTTTAAAAACTTTGACTCTTCCTGTGATGCAGAAGAGACAAACTACAATTTATGTATTTTTATGTATTCTGTAATCAGAAGATGCTGCAGAATTTCATCTGAGCATTCTTTTTCCCTTGTTCTGTAATGTTACTTCTTTTCCTCTTCCATTCCAAACATGATAGGGAGTCTCTCCAAATTAGGCTATTTATATATACACTAATAGATAGAAAGTGAGTAACTTGGGAGTAAATTAACTGTTAATCAGACATCTAAAATTATACAGAATAAGCTTGATACCAGAGCTTGCATTGTTATCAGTTTAATTTATAAGGATTACTTCTCTTCACCCTGATCTGTTGAAAACATTTATACTTCTCTAGAACATTATCTGCTTTAGCTTTATTTTTAAGTGACATTTTAAAACTTCTAAAATTCAGGCACTAATCCCCATGGAAGCACTGTCTGTGTGTTTTGCTATGTTTTGTTTTAATGAGAAGAAATGGAGCAGTCCTCCATCTCAGCAGTGATGTAGCAAAACTGGAAGAAAGTACACAGAACAATAGAGATGAGGAAAGATGAAGTGTCTTTCGTTTTGGAGGTAATTAGATGCATAAAACCAATGCCTTAAAAATGAGGAATATAATGATGTTGCTAAGAGTTATTTACCATTCTGTATAATACCAGGGGCAAACCCCCACTGCTTTATAGCCAGGTATGTCTAAAACAACACGAGGCTCGTAGCACACTAATTAAATTGTACAGCCACTGGTGCAGGATGTTGGTGCAGATGAGTGGCAGGGTCTACCTTCACCTGCTGGAAACCACACAATACTCAGCTCTCCAGGATTTTTCAGTCTTACTATCAGTGTAGAGTAAAAGAGCTATTTAGGTTGAAAATCTGGAAGTGCAGACAGAATTAATAGCCACCTAAAGAGATGTAAGCTTCTCTAGAGAGTCTTAAGGACTAGTTTAAATTAGAGTCTGACTTTTGGACAGTTAGCTAAGGAGCTGTGAAATAAAGTCCTACTAACTTCTAAGCAATCTGTGAGTAATGAAGAAATCCTGCTGAAAGCCAGATCTGAAGAGACACACAGTAAGGAAAGATGGTCAAGGCCAACTTTAAGGAATGTGAGATTCTAGACAAAGTGGAAAGAGGATTTACAAAAACTGCCCTTTTGAAGTTTGCAGAACTTTCCCTTCCTCCATGTCATTTGTATTTTCCTTTTGTCTGGACAAGAAAGGCCTCTTCTCTTGAAATTCCACTTCAGGACAGAAGGAAAGAGTCCCTGGTACTCCAGAAGCTCAGATCAGCAAGGTCCAACTCCAAGAGGTACCTGCATTTGTAGCCAAAGGCAGGTGGGTTAGTTCTTCTTTCCTGAGAACAGGCTTTGCAATAAATTTCTCACCTACTAACCAGTTCTCAGTGTTTGCCAGCATGACCCTCTGAAAAGCATTCTTGGGAGCTGCACTGTACTGTTTCAGTGGAACCATTTCTGTCTGCTCCTGAGCTATAGTAGCAAGAAGGGGGTCTCTACAAGCCAAGCAGTTCACTTATTGCCATCACTGCCCTGTCTGCAGGGAGGGGCAGGGGTGCTGCCCTTGTCCAGTGCTGTGCCACTCCTTCCCCTGTCCTCCATCTCCTCCCTTTTGGTCTGGGACAGCACAACCCCCAGCACAGGAGCCTGGCAAGGTGATACTGCCCAGTGAGAACCCAGCCCTCTCTGGTAGGTGAAGAGAAGTATCAAATGGGTATTCAATCAGAACAGCAAATGCTATACAGCTAATGCTGAGAGAAGCACCAGGGCATTTTTTTATGATCACAGAGAGTCAGCTGTGCCACAGGGTAACAAGTGGCATGCCCAAGCACTGGTGTTACACTGAGAACTTCAACAAAAGTTATTCTTCTGATTACCTTCTGAATATCTTTCACCTTCTGGTCTTTACATAGAACTCACCTGAAAAAAGAATGCTTAAGAATTTTGTTCTTTAGCTGTAAGAGAGTAAGAATAAAGCCTCAGTGCAACAGCCTCATAAAAGTGTCAGATAGATAATAGATATAGATTAAGTTTAACAAATTTCACTTTACTCTTCTTTACTCGCTTTCGGTGTTTGTACTGTATAACTCAACAAGCATAGCTTGCAGTCATTGAAGTTTTTTTATTATACTCAGTAATCATTGTTATAACATTGCTTAGCAACAAAATTGTCTTCCAGACTGGCTGATAAAACCCAAGAGGTTTTGGTTGGGTTTCTTCTAGTGTTCAGGAATGGATCTGGAATACTGATCTTTAAATCCTGCCATTAATTTTCAGAACTTGCTTGTAAATCCATAAGAACACCATTCAGTGATTAGGGAAACACTGTGACAGGCACTGCACTGAAAGAAAAAGGCTAATCAAAACCCCAGGATCTGTCCCTGAAGAAACTTATTAATCAAGATGTCAGATGTAACCCAAGCAAATAACAAAGGTGACAAGATGATAGAGCAGGAGGAAGGGAGCAGTCTGGCAGGGCCAGCTGTTAAGAAAGGGACAAGTGGCACCTGCTGTAGCTTTGTGAAGTGCCCTTAGCAACCACTAAGCAGAAGAGGAGAAAGTCCTGGGCCTCTGTGCCACAGATGGATGATTCCAGCTGGCTTGATCTTGCTGGCTGACACATTCCACAGCCCTAGACACAAGGCTAAAAAGCTGAAATCTGGGTTTGCCACTTAGCGGCTCAATACCAGGTAAAGAGTTAATTTATACCTGCAGCTAAGTAGCTAAGTTTTAAACTTAAGTTTTCTGTAAAACTGCAGCAAATGGTGACTGTGCATGGAACTTAAAACAGAACTGATGTGATAGACTGATTCTTGGAACACAGGTGTTACTCCATCAAATAGTAACTAGTGCTGGGACTCATTGGAACAGAATTTTCTAAACTGTAACTTCAACTAGAGCTTCACTGGTGGCAGTGGATGTTTTAAAGTTTGTGTCTTCTGCATTTTGCCCACAGTTACATCCAAATGATGAGACTTTCAAGGGGAAATTAAGCAAATGCTTTTCCTTGATACCTTTGTGTGTTTTAGCTGGACAGCTGAAGGTATCAGTTAATATTCTCTACAGAAACAAAGGATACTACCTGACATCTCAATAAGGATGAGGGGAAGAAAAGAAATCAGGTATTATAAATGCCATATTTGAACTTTTCCCTTCACAGAATTCACCTAAACTCTTCTGCCCTAAGGACAGAGTCCTGGATATTGAAGCTATATACAGTGTTATTGATGATGCCAAACAGTTTGTGTACATAGCTGTCACGGATTATTTGCCGATCGTCATTGACACCAACGCTAAACGGTGAGTGGCTGTGTCCAGGACTGGCATATTATCACAGTGACACTAATGTCTGTTGGGGAAAACAAACACACAGGAGACTAGTTACTACTGTGGACCAATTTCTTGGGGCCCAATTCTGCTCTTATTGAAATCAGTGAGAGTTCTGCCATTGACTTAAATGGGAGCAGAATTGGGACCTAAGATGACATTTCCAGTTCTGGGTCCTAAGCTTTAGATCTCCCTGTCGAAGGAGATCAGAAATTGTCCAGTCTGACCACCTGCAAGTGACTGGGACCCAGGAACACAAGAACCTGCTTATACATGAATTCTATTTCTTACATTATTGTATTCACTATTTTGATACCACAGCTACTGGTGTTTTATGAGTATCAGACAGATATTCAACATGAGAGAGCGTGTGCTTGCATGAAGTGAGAAATAATGTGAGTCCTCCTACCCAATGTCAGAGATGTCATTATTTTACTGAAACATAGATATACATGAAAATTCCAAATTCAGCACGGATTAAATTTGAATTATATCCCAGTTTGGCTAACGGAGAGTTGCTAAAACCAAAAAAACCCAAGTAATTTTTAAGCAGTGTTTGGAGGACCATTGAAAAACACTCATGGACCATAACTGGACCTACAATTGTGATAAAAACATCCAACTCAGCAAGCAAGAAGCTAGTGGTCACTCCTGCTCTTGATAACACTTGCAATTAATTGAGCATTTAGCAAGCTCACCATTGTGTCCATGAATTTATATGAAAACACTCAAACCAAACCAAACATGTGGTTGAGTGCTTTTTTTATAGGTTTTGCATAATTAAAGATATTTTGTTCAAATCTTTCAAAAATAACTATCATGTGACTGTTACTAAGCATAAGCTGTTTCAAATCCACAAGAAGGTTTTCCAGATAAACTCATTTTGTACAACCTCTCTCACAGTGCAAGAATCATGGGTAGTAGTGTAGGAACCTCAGTTTCACAACAGTCATCCCCTCAAGTTTGTTCTTTACGTTGGAACAGTGCTTTAGTATGTAAAATTGTTAAAGTGTTGCAGTTAATGTTATCTCCTGTACTCCTTTGTTCTCATGCCTGAAGGATTCAGAAATCTGTTGGATTAGGAAGGTTCAGGAAAGCCATCTGTGTGAATTAACATTTTTCCTACAGCATGGCTTTGTGTTTGAGGCACTGCCACAGCTACTGTACTTGTCATCTCCCAGTTCTCACTTCTAAGTTATTTTCTGGCACTACAAATCTCAGACTTCATTAGGCTGAATACCTTGGTGCTGCTGGAATAAAGAAAACTTCCATTTTATGTCTCTTATTCTCTCTGTCCTGACCTGCTCCCACCAAAGGTCAGTAACACAAAGCTAACTAGTGACTGTGAAAACAGTGCCATGGAAACCATCATCCCATTCACAGTAGAATGTCTACAAATCTTATCAGTGAAAAAGGTCACATCCTCCTTAAATAACCCATCTTCATCTGCTTCTAAGGATGCAGGCACCCTGCATAGCTGCAGCTCTCCTCCCAAGCAAGAAATTCCAGAAGGGGATTCACATCTCCTGCCTGTACGTTCTCAGTACAGGAGGGGGAAAGCAGAGCAGCCGGGGGGAATCCACTGCTCGTCCTTGTGTAACCAACAGAAATCCTTCTCGTCCCTCTGTCTGGGCTGGGCAAGCAGCACCCTCTAGCTGTAGCTCCTTTTGCTGGTTCTCTGGTACTGCGGGAGCTCCTCTGCTCTCACCCCAGGCATTAGCACAGGAGTTACTCTCCCAGCTAGGGGTGGACAAGGTACTTTTATTTTGGGCAAGGGTTTTGGCAGCTCTCCGTGCACCTACACAGCTGGAAGATGTGCTCAACCATCCACAGCCTCACTGTTCCCACAGTGACATTTTTGTTGCAGGTCAGAACGACAAAGAAAGGATTCTGGCAGATCTTTTTAGTGAAAAAGGCTTTAAATAAGAATGACATTCCCTCACTGGAAAGAAAATGAAGTTCACACATGTTCCATTTTATCTATGATGTCTAGACTTAGCTGCATAAAAAATCCAAAACTTTTAAAAAATTCTCCTAATACATTGTATTCTTTCTCAACAGGTACTGGCCATATTTAGATGGGAAGATAAGAGAAGCATTAGTTTTACGAAGTATTAAAGTACGACTTCTCATAAGTTTCTCAAGAGATACAGATCCCCTTACTTTTAACTTTGTTTCATCTCTGAAAGCAATTTGCACTGAAGTTCCAAGCTGTAGTTTGAAAGTTGTAAGTATAATCCATTTTGTTTTGAAATTGAAAGTATTTCCAATCCCTCAAAAAAAAAAAACCAACCAAGAAATCTTCTCAACTAGGAAATATTTTCTGTTAATATAATAGTCTTCCTGAACTTATTTCTAGTAGTAAAAGACAGACTTTAAGACAGAAAAATAGAATTATGCAAAAAGGCAGCCTGTGTGGTGGACAGCTTGTATAAAACACTACATCTGGTCTTTTCCAGTGAAGCTAATAGAGTGAGCCATAGTCATGTATCTTGTTTGTACTGGATGATAAGAGTAAATTTGACAGCACAAACAAAATTTGTTTTCATCTGGATTCATGTAACCTGACTGTTCAGCTGTGGAAGCATCTGCTTTTCCTTTAATCAAGTACAAAGTACAAGAAAAAATAATGAAGATTTGACATTACATTCAGGCTACAAATTTAGAATTGTGAAGAGCAGGATAACTGTCCTGTGACCACATTAGACGTTTAATACAGGAAAGTGAGAAATACCATATGTTACATTTCTATTAGAGAACAGAGTGTATGGTATGTACTACCTACAGTTTCATACAATTAATTTTTATGAAATTGAAGCACACTGGAAATCAGTTATCTTAGATCAATTAATCTTGGATGAATTTTTAATATTTTTTTGCCAGATGACTGTCTTAAAAGATCTGCTAAATGAGTTTGACTTCTGAAATTAAAAACCCAGTAAATCATTTTCACTTTTATGTCACCAGCAATTGTAAAAAGCAAATACTTTTTTTGTCATACGCCCTAAGTGCTAAGCACTGTGATATACACACTAAGTACTATGCAAGTCTAGAAATAGGGATTTTTATTGTACATGTTTATTACATATTTTCTAGATATGAAGCAGCATAAAGCATTTTTAAGTCAAAAAGGCCATATACTGTTGACAGTCCTAAAAGCACTTCAGTTTCAAGTAACTTTTAGTTTGTTCCTTACTTATCAATAACCCATTTCTGTGTTGAAAATTATTTTTTATTTAGGTGGCATCTAATTTTCTACATAGTCATATCCATTTCCATCTATTTAAAGCAGATGAAGTCTTTAGTAGAGAACTTATCTTGTGAAGAACTAAATGATAAAAGGAAAAAAAAATTCTAGATCTCTATTCTGGGTAGACAGTCTACCTAGAATATCTGCAGATAGAAAATACAAATCCAGCTTCCAATAAGTAATTTTTACAGCCCCAGATTTAAGTATGAATAAAGGTACACTGCACCTCAGTTACCTCTGTGCTGTGCATCACACGTTCACCACACTGTGTAATCCCTGCCTTAAACTGGTCTTGGTACAAGTAACAGCCCAAGGCTCAGAATTTACTGATATCTGATTTTGGCTTCATCACCATATTCCTTTTCTTCACAAAATGTATCAGATTAGCACAGTTCTTTTAAAACTGCATTTCCTTTTTAGTCATCTTTCCTAGCCAGGATTAAAATAAAACAAAACTGGAAGGGAGTGGGTGGGCAGTGTGGAGGCATGGAGAAGGAATAGCTACCAAGGTAAAAACTAAACCATTTTGAATTATTGAAAAGAATTTGCTTTTCCCTTTTGGTTCTGCTTTGGGAATGAGAAAGTCAAACTCTGTACAGGAAATACTGTCATGGAGACATGTGTTGTATGTGTTTATATACAAGAACATTGATAGTTTAAGAGAAGCTTAAATTAGAGGCTCTGATTGAAATGAAACTTAAAATTGCTAAGCTGTCCAAATACCTCAATATTTTTCTGAGAGAAATGGCATCCCCCATCTTCTTTTCTGCTGGGGATAATATATCTGAGGCCTACACAGAGTATTCAGTAACTATCTCCTTTCATCTTACCTTTCCTTTCATTTACATTTTCATTTGATACCTGTGATATCCCTTGTCGTGTTTGTTTCTTTTCACACAAGGAAAGGCCAGTTAGGCTGGGAAGCTTCCAGGGAGCACCCACACTTGCTGCAGGATACAGTTTTCCCAATGCCAGCAGCCTGAGATACAGTCATCTTGGGAAGGGCTGTCCACCCTTGGTCTCTGACCAGACAAATGGAAGTTGAGGCATTGCCTAACTGCAAGTACAACATTAGAAACAGGTCACTGCAAGCCTGTTACACCTGGCTGTGTCCAGATTAAAAACAGCCACCAGCTTCTGTGAGTGTAAGTTTTCAATCTGCTGTTGAGGTCAGGAGGGAAGGGACTGCAGTACAGGATTTCCTAGTTGGAAAAACTGAATTTTAAGAGTGTGCTCTATCCACAAGCTGTTAGTTTTTAATCTTTTGCTACAAACCTTTGACCATACTAGGTAATTAACATAATCAATGGAGTTAGAAAACTATTAGTCCCTAACTATGCATTCCTTAGAATTTCACTGGCAGTCCAGTTTACATGAGCATTAATAAATACTGGATTCAATTGAAACAGCTTTGAGAGTGCAAACTCAATAGATGTTGTCTGAGAACAAAAACAAAACAAAAAAACACTGGGAAGAACTTGTGAGGAAAAAGCTTTGTCTGAGGACTAAGGAAATCCTATAAGCACACAGCCAAACGTCAGGGAGTGAACTGCTCATTCAGGGACCTTTGTCCTCTGGACCAAACCATGTGGTCATGAAATTAAAGTTTGAATCAGAAAGGTGAAACTCCAGTTACTGGGAATACCCTTGATGGACAGACACTCCATGGCTACTGTCTCTGTTTCTGTTCTGTTGCACCAGGAAAAACATAAACATTTTCTTCTGGCCTTAGCAAAAAATTCAAGTCTCTTTCAGAAAGGTTCAGATCTGTGTCTGGCTTGCTAAACATATACATTCTCTGTGTTCATTTTTGTAGAGCAGTTCCTCAGACACAACTCGTGATGTTGTCTAAGAACTAATCCTGAATATACAGTGACCTTTCCTTTAGAGCTGCTAAGATGATTTGGGTTTTGGTTTGGGGTATTGTTTTGTTTAAATTTTTTTTTATTGTTTTTTTTTCATTGTTGGGTTTGTTTGGTTGCCTGTTTGTTTTTAAAGCTTAATGCTGTCATTATCAGTGATGGTAAAAATCTATAATTAAATGTGTGATTTCTCCATGCAGATTAGTTAGATGTGAATAAACAATATAGATGTCATTTAAAGGACAGATACTACAGTCTCACATAGAATAATTTTTCTCTAATGTCCCTTATAGAGCCATCACTTGAACAGTTTAGGTTGTTGTGCTTGGTTTTTAAATTCAAAAAACTCTCTCTGGAATTTTGTTGATACTTGAATTCATTACAAAATTTAAACTGCAGAAAATAACAATGCCATGTACAGTTAAGTAATGTGTTGACATACAGAATTGAGACTTGAAGGAAACTACTTTGTGATAGTTACTGATCATGCAACTGCAGTACAGTACCATCCAGTATATTGTGCTGAAAAAACTGAATTTTATTTTTAAAGGACTAAAAATCTGCTTCAGCCCTGATTAACTTTCATCATTGAGGGAAGGAAGGGGGGGTGTCAGTTCAAGAGCAGAGATGCTCTTCAGTGCTGGAATCATCAGGAGACTGTGAATATTTTACACACAAATTATTCCAAGCAATTTTGATGCAAGCTCTGACAACATAAAATTCACTCCAATATATTTTTCAATGGGGAAGAGAGAGATTCTGACAGAGCCCACTGCATAATGTGTTAGATAAATAGCAGCCTCTGGGCTACTCTACCTTTTGTCTGTAGCTAAACCATTTTAATTAACTTTGGTAATACTAATTGCAGGTAAGCCTGATTAAAACTTGGAGGCAAGTTCTTCAAGGAAAACCAGACTGTAATGCTCAAGACTGATGATCAAGGGTAGATATTTTGTAAATTAGTATTTATATGCAGTTCTGAAGCAACCAGTGGTATAAAACCTGAAGCTGGCATTCGTGGTGGTCAGTACCAACACATTTTGCAATAGCTGAGCAGTTTACCTGCCAGTTTGAAACCTACCTGCAACATCAACTGGGTAAAGAATGCTTTATAAAACCAACTGCCTGTGTGCTATTTGATTTGATTAAACTGATGATGTAGTCTGCAACATAGATCACTACATTTCAATAATGAATTTAGTATTTTGCAGTTGGGTTTTCAAAGTACTAAAAATATTCTGAAAGAAATCTCCACAATTTAAAAAATTGTTCAAGGATCACAAGGATTGTTCAAGGTATCTATCTAAAGAACTCTGGTTCAAGAGGTGAATTTTGCATTATGGAAAACATTATGGAAAATATATCAAGGAGCTTTGTGGTGGTTGGTTTTTTTTTAATACCATTTTCCCATGTCTTAAGTGAGTGCAATGTATAGACAGTTACTATCATCAGTAATATCTTGTGAATCAGGTTTGTTCTGAGGACATACACCACCACCTGAAGTTTCCAAGTCAGGCAGTAAATATGTAATTTGTCCTTCACCATGTTATTCTCTACTTCTGCTTTTGGAATCTGTGTTTAGTATTAGTTTCCTAAGCAGTACCTAGATTTGTACTGGAAATCTCATTTTTGTCTGGTAGTGGACAAGAACTTCCTAGAGTTCCAAAATTTAAAAAAATAATAATAATAATAAAAAAAATTAAAAAATCAACTCAGAGTTCACCCTTTAGGGTAAAACAGATGCATTTCCTCTTCTCTGGTAAATCTGATCTCTCTATATTGAATTTAATCCTGAAATCAGCAAGTTTCCTGTTGGAAACTATGCAACGTGTAATATAAAGGTATTAATTCAGCTGTTAGTGCCTTCCCATCTGGAACTTCAAACCCCAGTGTCCTTTGATGAATGAGGAAATGAGCTAAGAAACATTCCTGGCTCTTTTTATGCAGAACACAAAGATGGGGATGTTTTTTCTTGTTCATTTCATAGCCTTCATTACCTGGCAGTGTTACCACTTTTAATTTGAGGTTGAGATATAATTCATATAGTTCAGAATGCCAGGGCATACTGAGTATCACAAACTATAAGAATTAAGTAAGAAATAAAATGTGCAGTGTTTTATTAAAATTAAGGCTTGGCTGTAAAGACTCAAGCTGTTCTGTACACTAACTTATTTTCACTAAAGAGATGAGAGCAGACCATTTTTTTCTGTCCCTTAGAGAATGGTTCTAGTTAACGTGCACTCCATTTTATTTTATGCAGAAATTCTTTGACCTTGAGGAAGAGAGTGCATGCTTTCTTAAAGAACAGAAGAACACCTCCCTTCCCAAATTAAATCGTAACAAATATATGGTGACTGATGGAGCTGCATACATTGGTAAGTAACTACATCTCAAGAAATTCTAGTTTGTAGCCAAAAGCCTGAAATTTGCAAATGAGGACTCTGCAGCTGATGTGCTTGTTAAGTTAAAATAATTGTCATTTCTTTGGGAACTCGGATAAAGACCAAGTTTTGAGCCTCTTCTTACATAAAGCCTCTACTTTTCCCTAAAAATCAGTTTCTAAAACAACGTTCTGCTTTCAGTATTTAAAACCAGGCTGAAAATACAACACACCTTATGAAGTAGGAATTAGCTGAATTATTAACAAATTTTCTTGCTTCTGCTATCCAATGAAGATGGACTGTTCTCCACCCCCCATATTATAATTAAAGCTATGCTCAGTCCTTGTAAATACCATAGAAATGCTTTTCCTCCTCATCTTCTGAAGTCTTATTCATTGTACTCTAATGACATTTCAGACACTCTCCTAACATGAAATACATATCTAATTGGTATTTTGTATGGCACCTAGCAAAAGTTCATTACCAGTCAAATGACCATTGAATGCAGGATAAAAACTACTTCTAAAAAAATCTGACTACTTGAGCTGTACGTGAGCTGCAGGATCAGAAAACTGCTACTGAATTAAGCAGTAACTCATGAGATTTTAAAAAGTCAAGACAGAAAACATGAATTCCAATATCCCACAGCTTAAAGCCAGTGATTTCAGAGGCAGTGAGGGAGGACAAAGGCTGCAACCCAGAAGCATTTACATGCACATAAGAGAATGCAGAATTCCAAGTGGTGTAGAGATGCAACCCAAGAGCTACTCTGAAAAGCACACCTTGATGGGCCCTAAACAGACACACATTCCTTAAGCTATCCAAATCTTATTTTTCACTTTAAATACTGCAGCTTATTCCTCTTCTGTCTCCAAAATATTTTATAAGCCCTCCCCAGTTCTCTTTTTTATTCCACTAAAAATTCTTCCCTACAGCCAGATCAGATTTCAGTAACTGGTAGACTGTGTGCACTGAATGGATTCTCAGCCAAGCTGCTTTTTCTTTGCCATTGTCTTTACATCCTTAGATACATATAAATAACATTTCTTATATAAATAAGAAATAGTCAAAGCTGTGTGCATGGAATACAAATGTCTGTTAAGGATGTGATATATCTTTTACTTGAAAGCATAGGAAGAAATGTCTCTTTAGATGGAGCTTCAATTTACCATACTTGACAACTTCAGAATTCTTAACATTTCCTGAAGCAGATGAAGTGATGCTGAAAAGAAGGGTATAAGTTTCTCAGATACTTTAATGTTTTATGTATGTTCAGATACTTGTTTAAAAGATGACCTCTAGCAACAGCATTTTTTCTCCAAAATACTGCACGTGTTATAAATGTACAACTTAAAACAGTTCTAGATCTAGTGAAATAAAAAAGAAATAACTAAAACACTGGTTTTATCTCTTTTCCATTAATCAAATTATCATCTCTGTGGTTTATTCACTTGGATTTGAAATGCTCATTCATTACCTTAGATTTCAACAAAGGTGGTAAAATGTGGCATAAAGGAGTAAAAACTATTTTTCTTTCCTGAAAGAGTATTTATCAATGAGTAAACTGTAAAGGATCTATTGGTTTGTCTCAGTATTATGGAGCAACCACTCTCCATTCCATCTACTTTAAATTGGTTAAAAGGCAGAAAAATATTTTCATACTTGTCACTGAAAAGGATGATAAGGAAAGTAAATGGAGTAGTAATACAATATATGCAAAAGAATGTGAGTTAGTTATGAAAAAGTAAAGAAGCTGCTTTCACTTATGAAGGACTAGAGCTGGTAAACTTCCAGAAATGATCTGCACTACACACTGGTTCATAACGGAGTTTTGTCCTTCTGCCTGGTACAGAAAACTTATTTCCATCTCAGCCCAGGTAAGCAGTGGTGAAAATGATATGGTATCATGTCAAATTGCCTTTAGGGAGATCATTTGGTGTTTGGTTTTTGTTTTTTTTTAAGTGTTGGAAACTCACTGTATATTCCTGCCTTTACTTGTAGGTAATTTTGATTGGGTAGGAAATGCTTTTACGCAGAATGCTGGAGCTGGCCTTGTTATCAACCAAGCAGACGTGGGGAACAGCACAAGCATCATTAAGCAACTCAAGGCTGTTTTTGAAAGGGACTGGTATTCACCTTATGCCAAAAGTTTACAACCAACAAAAATCCCAAACTGCTTTAATCACAAACTTAATAAAGCAACATCAAATAAAACTGCCATGGGCAATGCAAATTAGAAAGACGATTTTACTGCTTAGTATGGCAATGAAGAGTTACTGTGGGGTGTAGCCCTCTTTCATATTTACAGACAAAAGACTTAAAAAACAAACAGGGGAAAAAAAAAAAAGTTTGGTTTGGGGGGGATGTTTTTAGGAAAAAGCACACTTATATAAAAACTGTCTAACTATATTGTCTATACTGAATTATTTAAGACTTTCAAATTTGTTACTTCTGACACTGAATGTCATTTCTGCTTCCATGTCAATTTGAAACTTCTGTGTTTGAATTTAACTGCATGTGTCAATTTTTCTGTTCCAGTTTTAGGACTTTCCCTAAGTGCCATCCTGGCTAGAACGAAACTTGAGGTAAAACCAAGAGTCAAGCTATGATATGGCATACTAAGATCAGTTATCATTGACATAAAAGTAGATTGTAGGTTTACTGTATTAGAAAATATAAAGGAATAAGAAAACTTTCCTCCATTTAAATCGTTCCTTTTACATAATAACCAGTCATGCAAATACTTCCTAATACTGAGCAATTAGCTTGGGTATCACTCTTTCATGTCTTCTAACTAGCCTTAAAATACATTAGAGTTGCATGACTGGTAATTCATTCATCTCCTAAAAGTACAAGAAGGTTTTGAGGGACTGGCCTCATTGAATTCATCGTAATCCCTAAAGCCTCTCAGATAAATGTATTTTTTTATCAAAGCAATGGTGTTTCCTTTCCACATAACAGTTATTTCCAATTATACTGTTTCATCTAACAATTAATATCTCTGGATTAATTAGCAAAGACCTAGGACTAATTTATTTTTTTTTTTTACTCTCAAGAACATTTCTTCCCCAGTTTAAATATTTATCAAGTGCAAATCAGCAGTTGCATGATGAATTATTATCAAACCAATACATATATAAAAATCAAATACTGCTTTTTTAGGAAGGTCAAGAGTTATGCAAAGTCATGCTGTAATTGTAGTTAAATTATTATGTAGTTATTTCATTTGACCTTATGTGTGGAAGCTTTTTTTTCCTTAACTTTTACTTTAAAAAAAATAATTGTGAAATGACATTTTTTTGTTAAAATGTCATCCATATAGGTGACTACATCAGCACAAATAGACTCGTGATGCCTTTGGTTAGGTCACAGTTTGAGCTGGTGTTGCTAGTGTGCCTCTACAAACAAAACTCAGTTGCACCAAGAAACAACCATTCTCTAAAAGTGTGAACTTGCTCTTAAAAAAATTACATAGAAATAGATCAGATTACATAGAAATACAACAGATCTTTCTCCAGTGAGAGCTGATTTAGCTTAGTTTCATAATAGAAATGTATCATTAGTATCCCTCTTATTATGTTGAAGGAATACGGCCATGAAAGCAAACTATGTTCTGCATTTTGTTAAATATTCTCAAAACTTTTCAAAATACAGAATTTTCTCACCTGGCTGCATGCTACTGAAGGCACACTTTCAAAGCAGTGGGGAAAAAGAGAAGGAAAACCAGCCATGTCCCAGTGTACTATTTTAATCTTAAGAACAAGTTAAAAACCCACCTTGACTTTCAAAACCACAGGTTTCATTTACAAGGTCAAAAAAAGTTCAAATTTGTTTTAAAGTAAGCACAGCTTAGGGAATTCTTATAAGGTAAGGTATGCACAACTTCAAATTGCCAGCTAGAGACACACCATAAAACTAGTTATGACTTCAAAAGGCACACTTCTGACAAAGAATGTTTGTTTCTTTTGCAATTGCCAAGATGTACATAATCTTCCTGAAAATTATGACATTTTTTAAAAAAAATGTAAAGATGTCAACTTTGACAGAAAAAGCCCTGCACAGCTCTAATGCTCAACAGCATTATAATATTCTGATAAACATATGCCATTTACTAGCCTCCTCCCACACTGACAGGAAAGCATATATTCTGGCTTTCACATAAGAAACAAATACCTAAAAAGAAAAAGTTTCCTGAGTTTCTACAAAGGAAAGATCTTTGTGAAGAGAAATTACTGAATTTTTTCCTTCTGCATATAATTTTCGAATACTTACAGCAAGGATGGGAGAGAGATCCCCAGAACTTAATTTACTTGTTGAGGCTTTTGTGTTTAAGAAATAAAAAAAAAAATCAGAATAATTTTTGGTGAAATTTTCAACTAATTTATACCACTAATGAATTTACTCTTCTGAGTCAAAGCAAAAAAAAAAAAAAAAAAAAAAAAAAAAAAACAATATTTCAACCAATGTGGTTGAAATATTTATATAGCTTTTGAGGTCCCCATGGATGGGTGACCTTAAAGCTCAAGATAAACTTAATACAGAGTCCTTACAGAAGATGCAAAAAACCCCAAGCAAACAAAAAAACCCCACTGCCCAGAGTTGTTAATTTTAGCACCCGATTTCAATAAAATAGAGGAAAGGATCAATGTAATTTTTCCCCTCTTGTATTATGGATACTAGAAATGTTTCAAGTTTTTAAATGACATATTGAACAAATAATGGAGGATCTGAATGCAACATAAATTTCTCAGATAAAACTAAACTGTCTGTTCCCAAAGCTAGATTTAGGGATGAAATCAGATTGCAGGGTTAACCATTGACCTTCCACTTAGTATTGCAAATGCATGATTCAGACATAGCTTTTTTACTGGACAGATCCTTGGAAATACAATCAAGAAAATTAACCAGATCCATTAGTTTACAAATGAATTGTTACTGTTCTGATGAATAAATTCTGGTGCTTTAGTGACTTTCCCCCTGCCCCTCAAAGTGCTAATATGTAAAAGTATGTTTTAAAAGTGGCAGTATGTTCTGTTTTAATAAATGGAAGAGTTTGGGGTTTTTTTAACAAGTTTTAATGTGAAATAGAGGTCAGCCATGCTACAAATGGACTGGCAGACTCAAGTTTCATTTGTTATAAAGTAGGGACTGATATTTTAATAACTGTTTAGAATGGCAGCATCTCCAAAGTAGTACAGAAGGCTTTGGTCTGTTACATTAGCCAAAAGACAAAGTGCATCCTTGGACTTCAGCGAGTAGGAAATTAAAAATATCAGATTCTTTTTTGAAGCTTTTTCAGGAGATTCTAGCCAATTATTTGCTTTGGGTTAGCTCTGTTTTCTAGAAAAATCTACGTTAACTAGATTTTCTACAGCAGTCCTGATTCTGGCTTGAGATTCTTCTACCAATGAAAATAAATCTGGAGCAAATCCAGTACAGCAATTTCACATTGTTTTAGCAGGGCTCAGAATCTAGACCAATTTCCTCTTGCTTTAGCTCTCCTGAGTATCACCATTGCACAAGCTATTTCCAGATTTAGCAGGGATTTGCATTCAGTAGTTTCTCACAGGCATAATCCAAAAGATGCACTTTCTCTAACCCCCTCTAACTGGCATGGGTAACTCTGTCATATTAAAGGCAATTTCCTAAACAGAACGGCTTTATTCTTACAGAATATAGACTGTAATTGTTGTTTGCTGCAAACATTTACTAGTGCCTTATTCATACAAGTTTGTGTTTAACTGTTTCTCATGTGAAATCCTGCTAAAGATCTTGTATCTTGTACTGAGGCAAACTTTCAAAGATTACCTATTATGATGTTTACAGGTGAGTACCTAAAACTAGAGTCACAAAAAGACAAAAACTGACTGTGAGATCTTGGTCTCAACCACAAGCATGTCTAAACCTGAACATTTTTATTCAAACCCAGTTCTACAACTGAATTTCTCAAATTAGTTCTGTCTTCACTATCAAATAATCCACAATATAGCTGAATTATCTGTCTTGCCAAGGTGTAAAAACACAATCTAAAATCCCCCAACACCCAGCTGATCTCAAGAGCATAACCACAGAAATTCCTTTATGAACTGTGTGAAGTCCAAAGACTCACACAGTGGCTACTTTACAAATCTTTCATATTAACTCTCAGATTGCTTTGGGCCAGCTACTGCTTTTTTTTCTGCCTGACACAGATTACTCTCACCTTCTCATTAGCAACCAGAAAAACATGATACAGCACAATGGCCACAGCTGTACCCTGACAAGAACAAATTTAAGTTTTTGTCCAATTTTTTTGCTCACCTTTTTCTAAAAGAAATAAAATAAAATTAAATAAAATTTAAAAATGCATAATTGAACTGAATTTGGGGCAGTGTTGTAATAAATTTTACACAATAGAGGTTTTCCAAGTGTTCCTTCCAGTAAATCCAGGCTCTGCTGGTGGTTCAGAGAACAGAGATGATGAAAAAAATCTCAGAATGCCACTTTTTAGATCTACCCATTATTTGCTGTTCTACTAGCTACCTAAATTCTGCTGTTGAATTTTGCATACATAAAAACTGAGCAACTAATCTCTGTGTGAATGTTACCTGCCATCTAAGCCAATCTAAGGAAAAATCCAGACAAAATATTTATAGAAATTTTTTGTGACTTTAGTGTGTACTTCCTGAAAATAGCGCTGACTTTCTCATTAAGCTGGTAAGGACTTCAGCTGGATATTCCAGTTCTTCAAACTGAAGTCCTATATAAATATTCCCATCCTGAGTATCATCCACTTGCCTCCTGAGAATGATCTTGTAGAGAGTGCTGTTATCTTAAAACCATTCTAGACTTAAAATCAACCCTTTGTTTTAATACAAAAATACTGACTCCACGTACAGTGTATTTCCAGATGGTAATTTCTGTCACTGTGTTTTTCCTCCACTCCTCTCCTTTCTATATGTATATATTAATGTTTTTATTTAATCACTGTTAATCCAATTTGATCTATGTACAAACCAGAATGAATCCTTGGTATATTTAAAATTCTCAGCGATACCTCCTGAGCTGAATGCATCAGGAAACATATTCCACTCAACGCTGCAGACGATAGTAGCTCAACTGATACTGTAGAGTGATTGCTTTCCTTAGCTGCAGCTTTTTCACTTTACTGACTGCTGGATGGTATTTATAAATTTCTCAGTGTTGAATCAGGTTGCTCTTGCATCATCACTTTGCACGGATGCCTTAGAAGCTTGCCAGACTAGCATGTAAAAGAGACCTTGTTCAAAATGGTTTAGACAACAAAAGAAGAACTCTTGTGGTTTACACACTGTGGATGCTGAATTCAGTAGAAAAACTCCAGTCTTAGAGTGGAGCTTTCTGTTGCACCTCCTGTTTGGATTAGCCCTGCATGGGCTTTGAAGAAAAAAGTCTGTGAGAACTGTGTGTTTGAATTATATTTAGATCAGGAATTCATAGAGGAGCTGAATGTAGAATCCAGCCACACAGCAATTTAAATTGGGTTTTAATGTAAACACATTTCTATTCCAAATCCATATGCTACAACTGCATTAAGACACCAAGGCTATATTTTTCCTAAATTCAAAATACACATCAGACAAAAATCAAGCTACGGTGGCTTATTTCTGGAAAACTTGTGAAAATTAGGTTTAAAGAGCACAGTTCAATTCTGGCTACAAATTATTCTGTGACAGTCAATGGAGTCAGCTCTATTTTGTTCACCATAAACTCTACACTGCAATTTTACAGTAAGACTCAATAAATTATTTTTAATCCTTCAAAATGAACATGATTGTTTTCCCTTTAAGAAATCAAGTTGATGGCTGATTCAAGCTATAGAATAGAACAGAGTATAATAAAATGGCCACAACTGTAGCATTTTAAGGGGATTATTTTGTGCTCCTTTATGTTGCTTGGCCCCAAACATGAATAATACAAACTGTATGTATCATGATGGCCTTGCATGAACTCATAATAGGCATTGCATCTCACTGTAATATTTGTCCCTCCTGCAACACCATAAAATGTAATAAGGGTAGAAAGTAAGGGGTGCAGTAGCTACAGAGGCAAACCAACTTGAGTCAGACTGAATGAATGAATGGAGTCCTGGCCTAAAAACTCTGGGCTATGCTCTCATTTCCCTGCAAAATCCTCTATTTCGTATGCATCCACTTTGCTCTTCCCTATGCGAGTCAACTCCTATGATTGTTTTCAGAACGAGGAGGGAACCTTTAACAATCACAAAGTTAAGTTTAACAGAAAGAAATCATCATAAAGAAAAGCCCATTAATTTCTGTGTAGTGGGCACCACGAAGTGAAGCAATATTTGAAATAGGGCTCTTCCTTGTACTTCAGAAGTTCCTAGTGCTATATATTTAAGGACTGACAACACAGCACACAATTGCAAATTTCCCATCATACGCAACATTTGTCTATGTTCACTCAATATACCAATACAGGCAAGTCAGACAGATACCATTTTGAACTCCAAAGAAAGTGATGAAAACTAAGCACAAGTATCATGCCATGAAATTTGACAAATCAATGACACTCGTATGAAAAAAAAAAAAAAAAGCCAACCAAACTGTATAAAGTTCTTAAATGACTTAGCAGCTAAAATTATTTTCAAATGCAATTTTGAGGGACCTAACAGGGATTTTAATGGGAAGTAATCTCTATGTTAGAGATTAAAGGCATGCACCATTGTATGTAGCATTGTCTAAGCAAGACAGCATTTAACACAGAAAATTATAAGCTCCTCAAGGGGAAGTGTGTGGAACATTTTATTAACTGACTTGGCAACAAATGTTTCCAAGTGGATTAGCTCAGTATTGAATCACTCCATATTCCTTATTAGTATGTCTTCATATGACACTGTGTCTGCATTAATGATTTTCATGAAATTTGACAGAAAAGCAGGATGCTTCTGCAAGTAACAGATGTTTCTTTCTAAAGGTCAGAGGGCGGTTCTCCTGATCTCACGTGTCCTCTCCTTGCCCCTTGCTTCTTCAGCAACCCAGTCCAGGTTTTTCACGTGTCATTGCCTAAGTAGCAAAAAACCCCACACATTTTCAGTTACCTGCTTCTTATGAAAATTGCTGGCTGCTCAATATGTTTTGCCCTTTGAGAGATCCCTCACCTAATCTGAGACTAGAGAAAGCATAATAAAGATGAAACCTATAATTCCAGATGTCACACATAATTCTTCACCTGAAGAGACACATGCAAAATCTGAAAGAAGAAGAAATTGCAGGGGAGGAGCAGGAAGAATGTTTGGCAAAGTTTAAACAAGGTAGAGGTTCCTCTGGTGATTCAAAATACCTCTCTGGAGGCCTCATTTTATTCTAGTGTTAACCATCGTTTAACATACAACCAGATTTGTAAGAACTGAAATGTGCAGCTAATTCTGGCATAAAAAGGTGAGTGGTCAAACACCCCTTTTCTTCAGGAACTGAATTAATTTCTTCGCTTTGAAAGAGGGGTGGAAGAGAGGTAAAAATGGAAAATTAACAGTTTCCTCTTTTTAAGGAATAGCTCAGGATGCTTGTAGAAATGGACCTGATAAGGCTTCTAAAAAAAAAAGAAAACCCGAAGGTCTTACACATCCAACTCCTATTAATTCTCAAAAGGTGGGAACTTGGGGCTCACAGCTTAGTGGCAAACTATCAGGATTCTCTGGAGAGCTTGTTTGCCTCCTTCTCACTGTATTCAAAACAGCTGTGACATCTGCTTTTAACAGTTTCCAGATTCTTCAAATACGTTTCAAAAATAGATGATAAGAATTTTCCTGAATGGCAGATTCAGTAAGGAACCCAAAGATCCTAGTACAGTTAAAATGCATGAAAAATCAGGATCAAAACCAGAAGGCATTCTCACTTTTGCCAGCACTTAATGAAATAAATGAGAACTGGAAGAAGAATGAGAAGCCTGGTTAGTACCTCAGATTAACGAAGGTGAAATTTATAAGCCAAAATGCTGTTACATTTGTGGATAATCCCCACATCTAAACTTCTGCTCCTAATATTAGAGATGCAGTGAAGAATCTGTGAACCACCAGCCTTAATACAAGAGTTTCATCATTCATAGATGTCCATCTATGGGTGTATACTGCTTAAGAGGTAGGCAAAAAAAATGGGGTTTTGTGTATATTTATACACACCCCACTGTCAAATTCCCATTAAAAAAGTCACTTCTCACAACGTTTGTGTTGTCAATACAGAGGTCTTAGTGAACAAATCTGGAGAAAGGCAGAAAAGCAGCATCTGTGGCAGCAAGCAAGCCAACTAAAATAAACTTCAAGCCCATTTTCCAAGCACCAGCTGATACAGCAAAATCACTCAGATGCCCCTATACCTGATTCCAAATGTGCTTGTATCAGATTCCAGTTGCAGAGCTGAGGCCTCCCCACACACATACACATCCTTGGCGAGAAAAAAAAATACTATCTGTTCCAGAGGAGCTTGGGATATCTCTGGTACAATGACTTGTTCCACCACTGTCCTACTGTTAAATAAGACTGACAGGAAGCACTACAGCTCTTTCTGGAAAGGGCCACATGTCTCTTACTAGAAAATAGGAATATGCATATATAAAGATAATCAGAATAATGAACTACAAAAGTAAACCCCTGACCACACCACAGTATATTAATGAAACAATTTCTGAGAGCACATACCAAAGCCATCTACTCACCTTTTCATTCCCACACGTGTGCCAAAGCTCACTTTTTAAACAAAAAAGGGCAACATTTCTCTCTGAAGTAAACTTTCCAGAGGGGTAAGTGTAGGGGTTTTTTTGTTTTTTTAAACAGAGAGAACAGCAATCACTGCCCCAATTCTCTCTCTTCCCTTTTCTTACTCCCCTTTTTCATAGGCAAATGTTTCTGTTGTCTCCCCCTATGCCTCTTGCCTTTTTCCTTTTCAAGCTGTTTTCTACATGCTGTTTCTTGAGTCCCTTGCTGATTTATACACGGGGATGAATCGCTGCAACTTGCATTGTTGGTGCTGTAACATCTACAAGGTTACTTCCACTAGCTTTACCTGAGGTGCTCAGAAAAAAGGAAGTACACGCACATGTTGTTTAAAGACACACAAATTACTCTACATGAAGACAAGGGGTGTCAGGGCAAAAGCAGAATACAGGCAGTACATGAAAAATACCTGGATGGGGAAAGGGTTTTGAGGCACACTCCACAACCTGATTTTGCCTTGGCATGTCCAAAACCTGTATCAGGACTTAAAGCCCAATTTGGCAGACCTCACACACCTAACATGAGCCTTGCCTCCAGGTATTTTGTTCACTGTTGTCCTGGTGTCACACACACCAGGTTAACCTCCCAAGCTAGGTAACAACAAGCAAGTCATAATCACAGACAACTTCAAGCCACCTGACCTCAACTTTACCCTCCAGGTGGCATTTGGCCACAGAGGAGGTCTGATCTGGGTAGTGTCATCTTGTGACAATTAAGATGGTCCAAGCTCACCATCGGATATACCACCACCATCTTCTAAACAGTAAATGAAGAAGGGAGACCTCTCTGCAAACATATTTTAGACCTCTGAGCATGTCTTTGGCACTGCATTGTATTTCCCTACACATTCTAAAAGTAGCAGGAGTCCTTTGTATAGTTTGCAGAGCAAAAAAGGATATGTACTATATAAGGTCACTACTATACCTCTTCTAATGAAATAAAATATCAAATAGAAAAATCTGTCTAAACTTATTTTGAAAACTGCATGGCCAGCTTATGCAGTAGCTAGATATGTGGCAAGGTTGCAGTGTAACTCTCTAAGGAGAATACAATAAATATGCTTATATTTTTTGTTCAATTCAAGCATTGTGTAGTCTCCAAGTTCTACTACGAGAATTATGGATAACTTCTCATTATCCTACCTATTTCAAAACACAGTATTTATCACAGATGTGTACAATACAGTGGCATAGCTTAGGCCTGTTATATAGGTCAGTATCTGCAATGCACACCAGAACATAGTTCGCCACTGGAAATGAGAGTGGCTGCAAAATCTATTTTGGATAATCCAATTTATATATGAGGAAATCAACGTGTGGTCATTTCTAGAACTGTGACTATAAGGCAACAGCTGCATGCTTGTATATTTGATGAGTTTTATTATACTATATCCTTATATGAATGCCTATGCAGTGTAAATGCTTTAATATAAGATACTGAATGTTTTGGATTTTCTACACATTATTTTCTAAATGATGCTACATTTTACTGCATGTTTATCCATACTTTGTATTGTTATGAAGTACAAGCAGGAAGACACATGACTTTAATAACTTACACAGTGGCTTTTCAAATCCACTATAAAAACATGTTCCCATGTAAAGACTATTAATTTGGCAAGAAATGTGCTTCCTTTAGACAATGGGCATGGTTCACAGCAATACCATGTAATTCATTTTTTTTCTTTTTTTTTAAATAAAATCACTGAGTCTGTAACTGGGGCTACTGAGTCTGCTGCAAACCACTATGTCAATACGTTTTGATACCTTTGAAAATGTAGCTCACCTGGATTTGCTAGGAAAACGTGGTCCTTATTCAAGTTGAAAAATAATGCTCTAAATGAAAGATTTCAAAACTGAGCAGCTGTTGTGCTTGGTGCTGCAGGATGACAATGTAGCAATCTTTTTAATTTTTGGTTTTAATTAATGCTTTCTTCTGACTCAATGGAATGAGTTCATGTTATTGATTGTGAACTGGGCCCACTGTTTACAGTGTTACTACATGTAACCAATGTTTAATGTAATTAACAGAATCAAGCAGATTCATTCTTTTGGAAATAAAAAGGAAAAAGGCTGACTTTGGTTTTGCTGAGGTTTTGGAGAGGTGACTTGGTACCAGTGCATATTGAACATAAGGAAATCACTGGCTGAAAAACTGATGGCTATGACAGCATTGTCAATATTAAACAATTACACGTCTGGAAAAAAAAAAAGTTACCAATGGTATAACACTAAATCTGTAATACGTTAGTTTACAGCTATTTATTTAATGCTGCAGCACTGTAGCTATCAGTTTTCACTGCTTTGATATCCAAGGATTCCTATTATTACACAAATGTATGTCAGACACTTAATTTTTTAGTTTCAGTACATTCATTCAAAGCAAAGTAATTCCTATTTCTTTGTACTGCACCAAAATAAAATAATCTTGTTTCAATATGTAATGTTTTCCTTACTCTTTCTGGTCTGTCAATGTTTGTTTCTGTGAGCACTGAATCACAGAGGATAGCCCCAGCTTCCAGTCTTCACTACACACCCACATGGAAGGCATACCTGGCAACACAGACAGACCTCCTGGTGGCTCCAGCTAAAGGCTCTGCAAAGTCTGAGCAGCACTGGCACTGTGACTGTGAGCATCCAGCAGACTTCACAGCCACCAGAACACAGGTCTTCTGCATCTCTGTCTTCAGTTTCAGACACACTACACTTAAATCCCATCAGCCTCTGCACCCCTCAGGTTGGATCCATCCTGAGTCTTCACATTAAGGAGGGTCTCAGGCTACAAAGATGTCTCACTATCAGTAGGGAAAACAGGGGCATGGTACAAGCTTGAACAGTGCAACTGTGATCTTTTCATGGCTATAGCCAGTACCAAACCAGGATGGCAGTAAGTCCTGAGATGGATTTTACTGCTGGTGAAACATAAGATTCCCAAAGACTATGTTCAGCCTGCCAACAGAATGCTAACACATCCCCAAGGGGGTTATGAGTTACCAAAAGGGTCACGTCTCCTGTAGCAGAACCAGCTAAATGAGCTCATTTTCAGGACTTGCAAATACTTCAAGAATCTCACCTGACATAGAACTGTCATAACAGTATAGTCCCAGAACCTCTGCAGGGTTCTTGGAAAAGAAAAAAGGAAAACCTCTTAAAAGTTACAGAACTGGCCATAAAAATTCATTTCTAACCAAAAGTAACATTTAAATCAATGGGATAAGTCAAGGGAACACCAGAAAAATAGGACGTTCATTTCCATTCATCTTGGTACAGTATTTAGAGTTGAAAAGACTGAAAACTTTGAGGGATGGCCCCTTTAGAAAGGACAGTGCTTATATTAGCAGCAGAGTAAGTACTATACAGACAAGGAAAGCAGCAAAGTCTACACCTAGTGATTTTCAGTCCAAGAGTACAGTCCTGAACTCGTTCAGTTTTACAAAAATGTCATTTGATCTACAAACACAGAAAACCCAGATGGGTAAGGCTGTAGGACCAGCTTAAAAACAATGCTAAGGAGCATATTTTATAAGGTGTTATGGTAGCCACAGCTTGAGATGCTGTTTTGGTTGCATACACAGTTGGTTTTTTTTAAGTCTCCAAACTGGCAGGAGAATCGTGTTTTTAAAAATCGTTTTCTCAGTCACCTGACTTGGAGAATAAGTTTGTTCTAAATCAATAAAACTACTTTATTCAGCCATGCTGTAGAACCTCCAAAACTGCTGGATGCTGCTACCTGACCTCTTTCGATCTACATCTCAGTGCCTGCAAGGAAATGGTGCAAAAGAATAAAAGCCTGAATTCCATCACTGATCTGTACTCTGACCTAAGTCTCTACAGCAGAATCAGTTTTCACAAATGAAGGCCAAAATTTTTCTCCCCATCACACATTTTTTACTGTTACAATGTATTTTTACCATTACAATGAATTCTCATCAGAATTCATGCCTCCACAATGTTTTGTATATATATATTGTAGAGGGAGAATTTGACATGCATCCATCTTTGTGATGACTTGATGAAAGTCACTTGCACAGGCTAAATGCAAGTCTGTATGTTATAGGGCAACAAATATATTACACTTTAGTGAGACAGCAATCCAAGAAAATAAGCTGAATCCCAAGCAGCACCATCAGGGCAAGGGTATGGCAGGTAGCATAAATGGGAGAGTGGAAAAAATAATGAGTCCAGAGAGAAAAGTTGCAGCCTTAAAATTCCTAGCCCTAGCCTGGCTGGCCTCCTGGCACACTTTAGAAGGACAGAGGTTTCTTCAAATCCTTTTCTTGATGAATTCCTGTACTGGGACTCTGAGAGCAGAAACAAAAGCACAGGACTAAACACTGCAAGATGAGACCCCCCCAGTGACAGAACAGAAGCAATTACATTTTTCCTAAGGAACTGACAGCAGCAACTCCAGCCCTGGTGATGTAGCTGTGGCAAACTTCAGCAAACACTTGTAAGTATTTGCTGCACCCTCAGGTCTAAGTCCCAAAGTGCTTCAAGCCCCAATACTTCACCCAGTTTCTTAAAAGCTCTTTAATTAAACATTTGATGGAGTAAACCAAGTAAGAAAGAAGCTACAAAAGGCAATTACTTTTCTATTTTTACTACAGACATTTCTGCTATACAACAAAAGATGAAGTAGAGACTTAAAATTTTAATATGGATGGACCACTTGAAGATAGTGGCTTATTTACCTCTAAGTAGTCAAATGAAAGGATTAGAACACCCACTAAAATATATGCTTTACAGGAAAATATTTGTAAATGGTCAGTTTTTTCTGTGATCCTAGGGTAAAAAATATATTAGAATAATCTATAAATAAAGCATAATAAGGAAAGAAATTATAAAATCTTCAGCACTAAAAGTCCATTTTGTCAGGAATGCACATTGCTGCATTTGGCACATTGTGGCCAGACACATCACATTAATAATAAATGCCAGGACTAGAAGTTCAAACAAGATGGAACTTCTTCCATTACCATTTTTATTAGAAAGAGACTGAAAGTCAGTTCTCACAAGTTTTTATTTATATACTCTATAATGGTGCTTATTTTCAGTTCCAAGTTTTGTTAGCCTGTGTTGCATTTGATTAGGTGAATTATGTGGAAGAGGGGTTTGCTATCATTATGGCTGCTGGAATGTGTACAGGAATTGAAAAGGAATTATATAAATAGCAAATAAATTAGTGAGAGAACCAGAAGCTCCTATCTGGAAGTGAGATGCATTAATATAAAGATACTGCTTAAGTAATCCCTCTTAGTCTTTTCCCCACTTCAGAGTGTGTTTGTCTATGTACACAAAAGTCCACTTAAGAATAAAGCAGATGCTCTAACAAAGCCAAGACCTGAGGAAGGAAGTGCTAAGATTAGGCCTGACAATAATTTGAGCTTTCACAGGACCCATAGATGTTTACAAGCAACAAAAGAAAGTCTCTGCAAGGACCAGCAAATTTTCACTTGGCAGGATGACTAGGAATTTATTATAAAAAATAACCTTTTTAACATTTTAGCTCAGCTCTAGAGTCAAGTCAAAGATCTTTAGAGTGTCAGTCCATCAAAAACAAGTCCCAGTTGCCCAAACAATGTAGACAATATGTTGGATAACTCCAAGCTCCAGTCATTCTCCTAGATTAGGAATTGCTTGCTCTGAAGAATAACACTTGAGAGATTGCCAAAGAGCAGTACTGTCATAGCTCAGAGGAGCAAAAGCTCACATAAGGAATCTGTAGGTTGGATTACGATTCCCAATTGGAGAAGGATGATGTGACACCTAAGTATGGCATCATGTATTTTCATAGTTCTTCATCTTACATGATGTCCAAGCTTAAGCAAAGTAAAAGTAAAAAGTAAAAAAATCTACTGAACAGTACTTTTCAGTTGACACTGAGCAGCTGACTACCTGCCCTTCATCTAGTCAGAGACTCCAGAAATAAAGCACTAAAGCCAAATAAGAAAAAAATGGGAATTTTCATTTTCTCACCACATGACAGCATCTCCACTACATAGCAGCCACATTAGTACCACAAGGTGAACTTCCAGGAAGGAAACTATCAAGAAAGGGCTATTAAAAAAGCAACCTCATTGCTATCTTTGCAGAAAACATAACCAATATTCACAACTGTTTACTCACTGTAGATTCATAGGCACACCTGATTCTCCTACAGAATTTACCTTGTCAAACATTATGTAGAAACTTGGGGGTGGATAAGGAAATTGCACAGGCACACAACTGTATTTTCATTTTAAATGCACAGCTTTCTGGACATCAGCAATACATTCCCAATTCTTCTGAAACAACCAGAAGGGCAAGATGCTAGGTGAAAATTGCTCCTGGACAATGACCAAAACCTACAGTTAAAGCAGTAACCAAACCCCTGGATCCCAGAGAGCTGCACGAGTCCTTACCTGAAGTAGCCTCTCAGACTTGCACATTTTACAGTACTGCTGCTTCCACACAGTCCCTAAAAAAACGTGAACAAAGAAATAACCACAACTGCCAAGCTGAAATCTGGAAATAAAGCACTAAGCATATTCTTATCAGTTATGGGTTCAAAAACAAAGACCAGTCCAGCTTCTTGCCTGTAAAACAAAGTTCCTAAGTTGGTTCTACTCAGCTGAAAGCCATTGAGCTGGTAAAATGAAGCAAAGTCAGAAGCATTACAAGTTAAATCAGAACAGGACCTTCGTAGTAGAAACCTGCACAGTCCAGTTCAAGGGGATCAATATTATTAATTAAAGGAGTGCTCGTTTTTTTGCACAGATTAGTTCTAATTAGACTTGTAAAAGCCTGCAATGCTCCTGAAAGTATCATCTGCTTCCAGCGCGTCAGCTCTACCACAACAAACGCACCGAGAATGTTAAACCCACAGATTCAGGAGGCAAGCAACCTCTCTCCTAGAGTACACTCGATTGCCAGCACCTGTGCAAAACAAACACAAACAGCCAACACCCCAAACAAAACTTCCAGGCCCATCATTGCCCCTCCTCCATATGCAGTACTGCTGAGAGGAGGCAAGGCCCTGCCCAAGGTCTCTGCTTCTGCCCCCTCCCCCTGCCCTGCAGCCCGCAGGAAACCCACTAAGAGGAGCCAGACTCCTTCCAGCTCTGCTCTCCTTTGCCAGACCAAGGGGGTGTTCGGGTCCCCAGAGCCAGATTCTGTGAGCAGAGCCAAGAGACCAACTCTGCATTCCCCTCCTCCATCTTGTGGAGGCCACGCTGACATCCCCTGCAGACGGGTGGTGTGATGGCAGAAGGTGAGTCTGGTGGCTGTGTCCCTGTTGTACTGTAGTGTTTTCAGTCCTGGTTACAGAGGTCTGGGAGGGAGCATTGCTTCTTTTGGCTTCTTGGTTATTTTTCTGTCAAAAAGTGCAGGTAGAAGCTCTTGAGCCATGAGAAAAAATGTGCTGGTTTCACCATTCTGTTGGTCTTTTCCTCCCCCCTGCCAAACTACTAAAAAATGGCTTTTCTAGCAGAAGTGTTGTGTGGAAAATGAATAGCTCTTCTCACAGCACAGCTATCTGCTATGTGCAAGAGGGGCCTGTGCAGTCCACCACAGCATTGCTATGGTAAAGAAATACTTGCTATGGAAAAGCTTTTGTTCTGAGTTACATATGTAAAGAAAGCAGAAATCTAAATAAACGAGGTTTGAAATGGCAGCCATGCCTTCTGCTTGATGTCTTAGGGATAAGGATGATGGCTACTTGGCTGTTGTGCTCCTGTCAGGGCCCCCAGAGGAAGCAGCAAGCAAGGCACAGTCACTTTGCTTTTCACACCAGGATCTCTTGCAATCTGCAGCAGAGTTTGGTCCCCTTGTCATCCCCTTGATGAGGGACAGCTGCAATGTCATTGCTCTACAGGGCAGATTTCTTTGTTTCTGGTAAGGCTGTACTCGTATTTCATTTCTCTGGGAAAGAACAAAAGCAGTGTCTCTGCAGGGACTTGATTTTAGATCTCTTTTTAGTTCCCAGACTTGTTCAGCCTATTGCTCTGGGCAACAGATTATGGGAAAGTGTAAAAGCTGGTATTGCTCTTAAAACAAGCAAAAGGCTCTGGGGAAATACAGTGAAAGGCAAAAAAAAATCACAGGGAAAACACTGAAGGGAAAAATCTTTCGTTGGCCAAGAAACCACCATGTCTGTGGCCTGTATTCAGTCCTGACACCCAAGGGGATAATATCATAGTAAGCTTGGAAAGAAGCTCAACAGGTTATCTAGAACATTCCTTTTCTCCTTTAGGAGAAAGGGTTGAAAGTAAGTCCTTGTAAATCACGTGTGGGGTTAGAGCTCACCACCCCTTCTTTTACTACAAAAATAACCAAACTTATTCCTGTTTATTCATACCCCTCAAAGTCTTGACTGTGGAAATGTGAAATATTTAATAAAAAATGGATTAATTAATTTCATTAAGTAATGAAGAAAGTTCAGCCTGAGTTTGAAAACCCCTTTGATGATGCTCATCACCTCCTTGTTGCTGTCTCTCTTGACCTGCAATCCTGGATTTTCTTATTTAAATGCAGAGTACCTTGCCTCTAGGAGAAGTCAAACTCTGCACAGTGCATACCTTAAACAATGGAATGAGGGCTGCAAAATTTCTGAATCCTCATGCATCACTACTGAACAGATACAGCTGGGGTGAATGTGGCAAAGGTTGTATGGGAACAGTTATAGGATAAGAGTCTTGATGGCAGCTCTGGCATGTGCAGGAGTCTATACTGAGCTGAATGCCCTCTTTGCTGTCCTAAGAGGGAAGCCCAGAAGTCCTAGCTAAGTGTTAGGGTATTTAGAGAAATAGTGTTGACATTGTGCCATTTTTAAATTTCAGAGTAAAACGCTCTCTGACTCACCCAGCAGACTCATATTTCATCTTCCTCAAGAATCTGAAATGGGTTTTTCTATTGGGTAAAACAAAGGCTCCTACCATTATTCAGTTTTGAGTTGGAGTTAACACATCAAAAAGAAAAAAAACTGCTCACAAGAAGTAGGAAGTATCTCTTGGCCATAGATCTTTTCATTTAACCTTTTGGGTTTTATGCAGTGCTGCTGTTCACACAAATGCAGGGAGATCCACAGATGGTCACAGTGCTGCTGTGATACAAACCATCACCACCATAAAAAATGAGCTTTATGAGGGGGTTCACTGCAAACCTGTGCTGTGTTGTGTGTAGCACTCCACACACGATCCTAATAGTCATAGAAATGAGTTCCATTTGGCATGAATCACAAGAGCTGCTAAGTGAGGACCTTTCAAATGGGCCTGTTAGGAGAGGCAGAAATAATGAGCTTTTGTACTTTTTTTTTTTAAAAAAAAGCTCATTAGAGTGGGACAGCTGTTGTTTAACAGTTAACTGCAGGAAATAAATGCCAAGAGTGACAGATACTGCAGTTAAATAAGGCTAACCACCTGCCCTTTATCTGAGCAATTTGCAGACCTAAAGTACCACACAATCAAAAGCTGGTATTTTTTTGGAAATTGTGTCCTTAGGACAGATACGGCCATTACTAAGAAGGCAGCAAATGCATCACAGTAAAGACTCCAAAAGATCTCATGAAGAATTCCCAGCAGAGGCAGGCCCAGTACAACTGAGGTAGTATGCTAGGTGCTGTTTCAGACCCAATATAGTCACCATGGCTGGAATCCATAGAGTGACAGTCCCTAAACTGCATACAACATGCACTTTCCACATTTCCCATGGCCACTAGATGAAATTGGGAAGAAGTGTCTTTCATAAGGACATAAGGAATTTAATAATGATCTCTGATACCAGAGAAATGTGTTGGAGTGGAGCACATTAGGCTGTTCTCTTTACTGTACCCACCATACTTGACAGAAGTACTTTTTTAAAGAAAAATTGAGATTCTTTGCTATGACTCAAGTCTTACCTGGAACTGGGAAATCTTAAACACATTAGCACTCCAATCAGTGCAGTCTCACACCCTGTCATATGTTAATATTGACTGTTAGCTTTTAGTCCAAGTAAATGTCATTTGTTGTTTTGTCCCTGCATGGCCAAAAAAGAAAAGTAAGCAAGGTATTAATCTGCCATGCACCTTGACTAAAAAGTAAGTAGTATTCCAAATAAATATACTGCTCTATCTGTGTCTCAGCATACTCAAAAAATATTTGCCTAGGCAGAGGCAAGATGTGTGTTGGATAACAGCATTCTTGGGGAATAAATGCTTCAGAGGAAAAATCCCTGTTCTGTTCACTAAAGTACATTGTCTTCACTCATGAGCCTGTTGTAGTCATGCCTCTAATATTCTTACACCGAATCCTGTTGCATGTTAGTATTTTGGCTCAGATCTCCATAAGTAATTTTAGCCAATCTCTGACTTTAACATTTGTGTGGACAGAGGAATTCAAAAGCACACCTGTAGGGTGTGCCACACAGTAGGCACACATGGTAGGTAACCATGCCACAGAAATCCAGATGGTCCAGAAAAGATACTGTAGGAGTATTTTCTTACTGATTTCAACCTCAATGAGGCTGTTATCAATAAACCTATTGGCCATCTTGAAGCCACAAATCTCATCAACATGAAGCATTCAGTGTGACAAGTTACTAAAGCATATGCTTCTCATGGGATTTACAGGGTACAAAGAAATTTGAAAACAGGTCATCCAAATTTCTTCTTAAAGAACAGTCATCAACTGTTAGCACATCCATTGCAGGACTGAAACAATTTTTTTTCTAACAGATCCTGCCTGTGTTTGTTACGTGTATCTCCTGATGGTGGACAGCACATGGCAGGAATAGAATTTAAAGCCCTACCTTTGAGGGGCACGCCAATGTCAAAGGATATTCCAAAATAGGAAAAATATCACATAGGTATTCAGAGCAAGACAATTACTTCTTCAAGGACCATTGTCAAAACCCACATATCTCAGCATGTCTGTTACAGTTTCAATCCAGATTTGTATTCCTCACTACAGCAGATACCAAAAAAAGTAGGACTCAAATGTGTATTTGCAAAGGTGCCTCTTGCCTGAACATATGAAACAGAATTTAAGTCTGCAGCAAATAAAAAGGAATTAAAAAGAGGCTGGTGACACATTTAAGTCTCACCTTCCCAATGGGCTGTTATCAAACAAGATCCAGTATAATGTGCCCAATGCAGAGATTTTCAACCCATACATCACTGTGTAAGTACCACACATGTGAAATGGAGAACAAAAAAAGCCTTAACAGAAGCCTATAAACCAGTCAGTCAGTGTGAATTAGTTGGACATACTATAAAAACAACAACCCAAAACACTAAACATCCAGGCTGTCTAAAAACCATGCCTTCCCAGGGACTGAAAGAATTAAAAATAGAAAAAGACCACAACATCTACATTCAGGGTGGTTTCTTCCCAGTTTGTTGTCATCAGACACAATCTAAATGGAAAAACCTGTCACAGCTCAGGGATAATTCCATCTCCACATGTCCCCACGATACATGGCAGTTCCATGTATCTGCCATGTCTGGATTTCAATCCAGACAAGACTGGCAGCAGCATCTTACACTCCCAGTCATACAAGTGATCTCAACTAAACCATCAGACCCAGATCACAAACAAACATGCCTCCAGGATCTGTGTGAATCAGTGAGTAGGAAATCCTACCTGATTGTCAGAGCATCAGTTTCATGGGCAAATCTATCCTCACCACACCCTATCCATAGGATGACAGAGGAATGACAAATTCTCTGTTCAACATACCTGTGTCTTACAAGTGACACAGAGTGAACCCAGCATGCGACTCAAACGTAACGAGGTCTCTGAAGTCTTACAGTTCCCTGTTTACAAAGAAGCCATATTCACAGTTTACATTTTGTATTCCTTTTCTTCAGTACTTTGAATATGCTTAGTCAGGTGCCAAATGCAAGAAGTGTCAGCACAGTAGATGCCTGGGCAAGTGCCACTTGCAACCCACGAGACATAAATGAGACCCAAGAATTTTCTACCAGCTCTGAAGAGCCTGTGCTGCTCTTCCCACATCAGTAGGAGCGTGGAGGAACCAAAGCAGTATGTCACTGTCCCCATTCTGGGATAGCACCAGCAATGGCAAAGTCATGCCATTAATGTCCCTGTGTGACAGACAGCCTTTGCATTCAAGAAACTCTCATGAATGCAGGTGCTGTGCTCTCTCTTTTTTTTTCCTCTGTCAGTCCTTGGGGGGATGCATGTTGTTAGGAAACCTGTAGTACTCCAAGCAGCATCAACACTGTTTCATTTGCCCTGTCAGGACTCAATGGCTTTGGTTTTTCACTCTAGAGGGAAAAACTTAGACCAGTAATAGCCAGTCTGAATATAGCATAAGACATATATACACTGTATATATTGTGTATATACACTCTATATATTACATATAAAATCCATGGCAATGTATTAGGCAGTAAGGAATAAATTTAAAAAAAAAACCAAAAAAAAACCCCAACCAAACAAAAACTCTAAAAATGGCTCCTATTAAACCATAAAAACATTGTTGTTCACTGAAAACATGATTGCATTCAGTCTGTGCTAAGGCAGCTGGGAGGCAGCATGTGTTTTCTAGCCCTGTTGGACTCATTTAGCTCAAGTTCATTTGGACTACCTCACTGCTGGTAGCAAGTCCCAGCAGATGGCATTATGTTACAAGGAAACATTACCCTGGTGCCAGTTGCCTTCCCCTCAGCTCTAAAAGTTCAGAGGGGAGTCTCGGGCTTCTTTTTGCTTGGGCATAATCTTGCTCCTGTGTTTTTTTCTGAGCCTAGCATGCAGTCATTACATTTCAGCTGGGGCAAAGGATGGAGGAACAAAGCCAGAAAGAGATAGCGAAGCTTTATGTGACTTTTATCTTCATTCTTGTATCTCTTTTTCAAAATACCTTACACCCCTGTGCTCCCTGAGGCCAGAATAATCTTGTTGTCAGCACTGGCAGTATATACAGCAGACATAATGACTGTTGCCTCTCCTTGTATGCTGGTAGTCTGCCTTTTCTAGGAGCCAGACACAAAGACAAGAGTAAATTCAGTGCTGAAATTCAGGTGCCAGTGAGACATAAAAGCTTTAAGCACAGGTATGTGAAATCACTTGGTTGTAGCTCAGTGAGAAATAATCCAGAATAGCAGATCCAGACCCTGCAAGTTTCCAGACCTGTTAAATAATGACAGTTGGGAGTGCAGGTGCCACAGAACTGTCACAATTGCCAGCACTAGTAGCCAGTCCATTCTCAGCTGCCCTTCCTTCCCTTTTCCTAGTCTGCTGTTACAGCTCCCCTTTGTCTTCAGATCTTCTGCATGACTGGCTTTGTTCCTGAGATTAGAAATCATACTATGCAGGTAGAACAAAGTCCTGCTGTGTCCCAGGCTATGGGAGAGGTTACAACAGCAGTCCTTAGCTCAGCCCCTGCTCTCGTACACTACTGAGTCATGCTGTACTGTTGCACCCAAGCAAGAAGCTGAATTTACTGCTATGACAAGCTGCTGATAACTCCTGTGATCCAGCAGCTCAGGGCTGTACATAGACCCAAGGGTCTGCCAGTGTGAGAAGTAATTTCCTCAGTTTTATTACAGAGCTGCTGACCATGAAGCATCTAGCTCCCCAGTGACTGTAGCCAGATAAAATCAATAAGGAGCAGGCATCAGTGAAGAAATAGAATAAGCAGAACCACTTAAAATGGAAGATACTTGACTGTAATCAATACATTTAACTGTGGAAGAGGTATAGAAACAATGAGATCAGGTTAATTTTGGTTCACCGGATAGAGCTTCTTCAGCCTTTGCTTTGCATGGTACCCTGCTAGATTGTGTGCACAGCTGTATTAATACATTTATATGCTTAAGAGCCCTTACTCACTATGTTACTAATTGTTCCCTATTTAATTGCTGGAAGGGTGCCTTTTCTGTGCATGTAATCCTGGTTCCTGGTAATTACTCTTTCTGACATGAGCAGGAATTCCTCCATCACGCTATTGCTCTCAAAGAGCTGGCATTTCAATACATTTTTCTTTCCACCTTTTACTACCCAGAAGCAACCTGATTCGTATTTAAACCTGTTTGCGTATGTATGAAGCAGCATTAGCATGAGCAGGAGCTAGCCAGACATTTTAAGAAAGAAGTCCATTTTATGCTAGGCAGGGTCAGAACCATTCAGTCTTTTATGCCACCTCCTGGCAAGCACCGCAAATTACAGCTGCCCGAGAGCAGGCAGAGCAGACCCAGGCTCTTGGCTGGAATGTGGAGTTCAGGTTCTCAGTGGGATGGAAAAGCCCTGAAAGCAGAGGTAGGGCAGGATGTGCTGACAGACCGAGTTGTGCAGGGCAGCTTGCACCAGCAGGGCTCTCACATCCGACAGAGTTTATTCACTCCGATGTCTGCACTGGGCTCTGCAGCTCTCTGGCAGTGTTAAGTACTACAAAAACTGTATTTCTGGGAGATCTGCAAAATTTGGCTGATTTCTTGCAGGCCCACAATCATGTCCATGTGGTGGTCTCTGTTCTGGTGCTGCAGGCAGTCAGGGCTTACTCTCTTGAGCTGTACAGGCTATAGAGGGGAGCTAGACTTTTCCCATCTTTCACGTTCCCCCTTTGAGGCTATACACTCCCAGCCAGGATTTATCACAAGATGAAAGAGTCCACTTCTTTTCAAAATCTGTGCATTGTATTATATTTGTGTCACAGATCAGCATCAAAACAGAGGAATAAACATGGATATATTATTAGCAAGTGCTTGATATGCTAGGACTTGGTCCAGAACTCAGTGAAATTGAAATTTTTCCTCGGGCATTTAAGGAAAATAGTTGTGCAGGAAAAGAAAAACCCAAACAGGTTTATGTCAAACATCTGTTCAGTGTCTGTGACATGCGCTGTCACTGAACAAGTTCCTAACTCAGTGCCTAAAAGGCCAGTAGGGGGGGGTTGTTATAACCTTCTCCACTCTTCACAAGTGGGAGCAAGTAATGAACACAGCTGATGTTCTGGTTTGCAGCCTTCTTACTAGGAAGACAGACTCATAGGCACTCATGGGAGAAAACTGGCAATTTTTTTGTCTCTTTCTTCTTCTTAAAGTAATTTTATGGCAAAGACATGAATGATTGCAAGGGTATAAGTACCAAATGCTGCATCTGAAGAAAGACAATCCCTGAGTGTGCTGGGTTTGGTGGGAATAATGTTTCTTCATAGTAGCTAGGTATGGGGTTGTGGTTTGGATTTGTGCTAGAAACAGTGGTGATAGCACAAGGATGCTTCAGTTACTGCTGAGCAGTGCTTACACAAAGTCAAGTCCTTTTCTGCTTCTCACACCACCCCACCAACAAGGAAGCTGAGGGTGCACAAGAGGTTGGGAGGAAACACAGCTGGGACAGCTAAACCCAACAGAACAAAGGGACATCCCATACCATATGACATGGTCCTCAGCACTGTGAAACTGGAGGAAGAAGAAGGAAGGGGAAGGGGGGGACATGCAGAATGATGGTGTTTGTTTTGCAAAGTAGCCATTATCATGAATTTTCCCTACTTTCCTGGAGATGACTAAACACCTGCCTGCCAGTGGGAAGTAGCATTCAAAGAATTAATTCCTTGTTTTGCTTTGCTTGCATATGTGGCTTTTGTTTTACCTATTAGATTGTCTTTATCTCAACCTATGAGTTTTCTCACTTTTACCCCTCAGATTCTCTCCCCCATCCAAAGAGGGTGAGGAAAATCGAGTGAGTGTCTGGGGTTAAAATATGATGATGAGCCAGGATTGCACTACGTAACAGTTTCCAAACATCATACCAAAATGATTTTCAAAAATCTCCATACAATCTCCTGCTACATCTCCCTTTCTGATTTGTGACTGTCTGGACTGAGCATTGAGTAGCACCAAAAGACAAAATTCAGCTTTGAGGAATGTAAGAAAAGGTCGTGTCAGAGGAAGGGCACTATGTTTCTACTTAAACTGAAGGGATCTGCACCAGCTGAGAGGAAGCAGAAGTTCTGGTACAGTGGAGGGACAAACTATTCTTTCTTTAAAGAATAAATTACATAGTGGTAATTTTGTCCCAAATTACATTCCTCCCTCCTACACACATACATGTACATAGTCTGAACACCCACAGCCTTTTTGGTCCTCAGTTAACATCTTTGCATCCTTTTCTCCACAGCACCCATCTTCCCTAAAATACTTATCCTTTGAAAATTGTAGGTGGGTAGATCACAGTCAGCCAGAGTGCTTCTCCTCCTTTTCTTTCAACGTTTCTCAGCTCACGCAAAAAAAGATGGTGGCAAAGATGAGATGAGAGGGAAGAGCAAAACTGTCAGAAATTCACTTTCTTCTCTACCTTGCCTTTCAGCCCATGCTTTCCTACCTCCTGTTTCTCACCCTCATCTGCTGGCTAATGGTGAATGTCCTATCACACTCAGAAGCAGTGATGAAGGTCAAGGTCATTCCTGAGGCTGCCCACAATAAAGCAGTTTTCTGTGCTAGACCCACGTTTCTTCCTCCTGCCTGTATCGCAGCAGGATATCATTCCAGCAAAACTCTGTAGGTCAGCAAGAACAGGGAAAATGCCCTTATTATCTTTCTGAAGTTTCTGCTTCACAAGCTTTCTGGGGCAAGGACTATCTTTTTATTGTTTGACTGGGAAGAAGTGGCCTTGATTTCTCAGGCATCCTGAGATACTAAGAAAGTGCAAATTCTGAACACTGGCAACCTTGAAACTATGGGCAGCCAGAGGCAGCAAATGTTCACCTCACATGACAGGTATGAAACATGTCTACTGACTGAGTGTAAAAATTCTTGGCAGGAGACATCTGACAGTGAATAGTCCCAGGAAGCTCATGTTTCTGGTTGAATTAAATCTAATGACTGCTGGAGAAATCAAGTCAAGGTGGTAAGACTTTCAGACTTGGCACACTAGCTGGCTATCTCCATGGGGCATCTCACTAGCCACTTTGTATCTCTGTTTTATATCTCTCTTATCTTTACTGCACTCATTGGAACAAAATAAAATGTCTGACTAAGAGGAGCTGCTAACTGGATGGAAACAATACAGCAGCTTGCTTATTTACAGCACTGTCTGAAACCATTTCAAATGCCATTGTGATGGGGGTGGATCAGGCCACAACTCATTTCATAAACTCCTATGCTATACCAGCGTGGGATAAGATGATGGCAAGAGGCCTCTACCAACCCAAATGATTCTGTGAGTCAGTGAATATACATTTTAAAGTATTTCAGTTTAAATCAGCTGTTTACTCACTTTCTGGCACTGTTCACAGCGTGGTGGAGCAGCAGAGAGCACCCACAGGTCCCTCTTGTCAGTGGCTCGGGGGGGTTTCCCTATGGTGGTGCCCGGTGGTCCCTCAGGCAAGGCATTCACCAGTATGGCTGTCATGTGTTGTGGCCCCTCTGTGGGAGGGAGACCTCGCCCAGAGCCTGGCAGCTGAGGCGAGCAGTGACTGTGGCCATGAACACTTCCCCACTGCAGGGAGTGTTGGCTGGGGCTGGGGAGGTCAGTGGGCTGCTGACTGCCCCTCTGCCTCCTGGGCATGGCCGTGATGGAGGGACCAGCTGCAGGCCTCAGTGCTCAGCTCTGCTGCAGGGGGCTGGGCTTGCTTTTCCTCTGCCTGCCAAACACCTGTCAGCGAGAGAGAAAACAGCACTGAGAAAAGGTCGGTAAGGAGGTGTGGGCCAGGTAGTGTCTGCTCACATCTGCTCAGGGCTTGGCTGGAGAACCTGCCTGCCAAACACCTGTCAGCGAGAGAGAAAACAGCACTGAGAGAAGGTCGGTAAGGAGGTGTGGGCCAGGTAATGTCTGCTCACATCTGCTCAGGGCTTGGCTGGAGAACGAGGTCCTGAGGGGGCAGCCCTGGGCCTGAGGGGAAGTGCAGTCCTGTGCAGGGGGGTGGAGGAGTGCCCTGGGGGGGTCAGGGGAGCCCTTCTCCCACAGACAGGGCAGGGACATGGTTCCACAGGCTGGGAAGACACAGATGAAGCTGCCAGCTCCAGGCGGTGGGGACCCCTGTACTGCAGCCCGGGGTGCAGCCCAGGTGCCATGGCACAAGCGTTTGCACCATGGTACAGGTGGCACTAAAGGCCGTGCCCCAGGGCGTGCAGAGGCGGTGGGCACAGAAGGAAAGAAGGGTGGGTGGGCAGAGCAGGTGCAGAGTACAGTCTGGGTGCCTGTGGGCAGCAGCTGGACCCAAGAGAACCTGGTTCTGGAGTGACTGTTCAAACTCCATGGTGCCCAGCAGCTTTTGGTGCCAGCACTCCTGGCCCCTGCTTCTGGAAAGTTCTTCACAGTTGGGAGTTGGAAGAGCAGCTGGCAGATACTCCTCCAGCATGGCACTTGCACTCTAATGGTAAGTAAACCCCACTGCCTCCTACTATTCCTAGCCTGGCCCAGCCCACATCAGCCTTACTGAGATGGCCAGAGTTTGTCCCGAAGTTATGGGCTGGAGGAAGTCTTGTAGCTCTATGCAGGCCATAGATGGGCTCCAGTATGAGCCATCTTGAGTCTGTGAACTCAGACTTGTCTGCAACAGCCTCACATTAGTTAGATTTGTAAAGCAAATTTTGTTTGCTGCTTTTTTTGTGTGTGTGTGCTTTCAGTGGGATTTATCTGGCAATGATAGCTAGTTCAGAAGTCTTTAAATGGCACGTAAGAGTCTAGAGAGCAAAACTGAAGACTGGCAATGAGCCCTATCACTGCATCAGGCAATTCAGAGCTTTTACAGTAGGGAGCTGCTGCTTCTGAGAATCAAGGAGTCTTTCTCTTCTGCAGCTATTTGTCTTGTTTTCAGTTGGCTTCACAGTTAATGGGGATTTCTTTACCTTAAATCTGCAAACATTTCTTCTTTTCTTTTTAGTTTCTGTTTCTCTGGGTTTCTGAGGCTTTCTGAGAGGTTTTTTGAGAGATGTGTCAACAGCTCCTGTCCTTGGTATTCCTTTTTTGTTTGTTTTGTTTAGGGATATTGTGGAAATTCCCCTGTATCTGGAAAGATAACAGTAAATTTCTTATTACTCACATAATACTGCTGCATGCAGTTAGAATGCCTAAAACCAAAATCAAAAAACCCAAAAACACACATAAAAGAAAGCAAAGGAAATATTTGATTTACATTGTGCTTTTACAGAAGGTCTCATCATCCCTATATGTGCAGTTACTCAAATTTGTTGATAATTGATACAAATATTTATAACTATTCTTTATTAGATTCCTGGAATTACGTGAATGCATCTAGATATATGCATCATGAGTGCAGGAAGTACAGCCTAGATGACAAAAAAAAAGGTCATTTAATTTTTCAGTTTATTATTTTTTTCTAAGGACTCAGGAAAGGTAGTTTAAACAGAGGCTTACAAAACTTAGCTGTATTATGGGGTTTTTTTGTAAGATGAGCACTAGAACCTCTTCAGCTATGGTTGTGAGAATTCACTGTGGTTTTTGATATTCAGGAAGGCTAAGAAACAAGGTTTTGTGATTGACATGCAAGTAATGTGAGTGTTTATGTTTACTTTCTACAAAATCAAGTCTGTAGTGCTAAGATAAGTAGGTTATTCCTAGGAGAATATAACCATCAGAACAGGATCAGTTAATTCAAAATTAATTTGTTCATAATCTATCTCATACTTTGCCCTTCTCGTGATACAAATTTAAATTTTCTGTTCCCTTCTACTGTAAATTCAACTATGCACTTAGAGTGTTTAGCATTTTACATTTGTGCTTGGAATGTCTCCATATATATTGGTTAAGCATTTGTACTTGATTTTGTACATCTTTATTGAAATCCATGACAAAGCTACTGGGTTTGATTCTGCTACAGCTGAGAGTAGGATGAGCTAGGAGTGGTTGCTGAAGTCAAATAATTCTGCAAGTAAAGTATAAAATTGATTGTACATGTCTTTGATCAAGCCCATTTTTATTAGAAATGTGCATTGATTTTAATGGCATTATCTCTAATATTGCATCATCTTACATGAGGAAATCCTGCATCTAAACAAAATAGCTTTTGTCAATCAGTAGTTTGCACTATTGGGGAAATTGCTAGAGAAGAAAGCAGAATCTCACTGCCAATTTCATTCAAAACTGGAAGTATCTTAAAACAAATTATTACTGGAGTAAAATCCTAGTGTCTAGATGAGACTTAGTTTATACTTAAATCACAAATATATTTATGTTTTTTAATTTAACTATTTTAACTACAAAAAATCATTCTTCCTCTGCATTGACAAATATATAATCACATTTTAATTTATATCAACTTTTATTTTAAGTGTGTCAGGCTGCATAAGTGAAGCCTTCAAAAAAGAGAGGAAGATAGAAGAGACGTACAGAAATTCCTGCTTTCTGTTTCCTCTGGAAGCCTTGCCAGTGTGTACAGTTCCAGGATCACAGTAGCTCATTTGTCTAAACTGAATACAGTAAGTCAAACCATAATGCTTTTCTGAAGACAGAAGCCAGTACTACATCTGCTTCCATGCAGATGAACAGCAAAGAAGATTTTTCTATGAGAAGTTTTGTCACTCAAGAAAATGTTGGCATGACCACTGATGAGAGAGGAAAGTTCTCAGCAACTTTTAATGCTCAGAGTAATGAAACCTCAGCTGAAAAGCACTCTCTTCAAAGATGCCACCCACTAACTCATGATGACCAAAAAGACACAGCATCAGTTTCAGGTATCTCTGCACTCCTTAAGCCTACTGAAGAATCTCAAGCACGTAATTCAAAACATGATCTAGAGATACCACCTCAAGCCAGTATCACATCAGTACCACTTTCTTCTTTCCCTTCTAAAATGCAAGAGCTAATGTCAGCCAGAGCTAAGGATGTCCCTGAAGTAAGGAAAGCTACAGAAATACCAACTGTAACATACATATGGCCAGTAATAAAGACAGAAGAGGCTTCCAGCCCCTTTTGGGCCTACTTTCCAGAGTCTTTAATACCAAACTGCCCAAACATAACAAGACACTGTTCTAACTCTGATGTTGGTATTGAAAATCTGAACTGTTCCCAAATAACCCCAGAGAAAGAGCTTACACGTGAAGCACTAGACAGAAAGACAAGATTATATCCTCTTATTGTGAAGTCATCCAACAGTGTTGTTTCAGGAATTTTAAAATCACTGAACACCATTGAGAATAAAGATTATAAGAGGATGTTACCACTTCCATCTACCAGTCCTGTTCGAGAGCAACTGAAAATTCCTCTCTTTAAGGAAAATTCTCTAGCAATATATAATGGTCAAGTCTACCTTCTGTATGTAATGAGGCACAAAGTTCTGTCACCAGAAGTGGAAATACATGGCCATGATACGTTGCTTAGGATGCCCACAGCTTGCCTCATTGTATGTACTGCTATCCGTGAAGTTCCACATCCACTGCTGTCAAAACAGTATGTTGTCAAACAGACCATAAACTATCTTAGAACCCTTGCTACCACCCTACACCAAGATAAAACTTCAAATGTAACACAGTTCTCTTCACACAGGATGACTACTGTGCCTCAGAGCAAGCAGTGCTCCCCTTCTACTGGGAAAAGACACCAGGTAATAACCCATGATGTTTGGCTGAATGTCTCTGTGTAGACAGTAAAGTACTTTCCAGTTAGATATAACCAAATGCAAAGTGCTTTATTCAGTCTATTTATAACAGGACAAGTGCTAGGAAAGGTGAGTGACCTGGCTTTGATTTCATTGTTGTGGAAAAGCCAAACACAGCTGCAGTGGACACAATCACTATAGAGCAGATCAAAGTAAGGCTTGCAGGTCTTTAAGACTTCATTATTTAACAAGAAAATACAAGTAGATAATAATAAAAAAAGATAAATTGTTAGATATACGGTTGGAATAATGGCTGGAGTTGATGATCTTAAAGGTCTTTTCCAAAGGAAATGTTTCTTTGTTTTTCTATCAAGATATTTGGGGGTTTGAATAGGACAAAAGCACTGCACTCAGTGGAAGCAGACTATTTCTATTTAGCTATTTAGTAGTGCTGAATTCAGTGTAATGGCAAGGTATTTCCCAAGGGAGAAAGTGGGGATTCTGAAAACAGGTGATGAGTGCCATCATGATCACATTTTAAAGTAGCAGTGAAAAAAGAAAGAAGGGCTAGATTGCAAGGTCCCTCTCAAATTAAATTATTCTTTTAAAACCACGTCTCTGAAGTAAGGGAATCTACTGCTGGGAAGTTCAGCTGGGGTGGAAGGAAAATGACTATCCATCAGTCACTTTCAGATAGTCAAGTTCTTCTCTTTCTTGTCTCATTTCCTCAACAAGACTGCATTATCATCCAAAGAAGGCTTGCAAAATAGAAATGAGAAAGAAGCACGGCTGGAAAGAGGCAATGAACTAAGAATGAAATGTGGTATTGTTAAAGATTTAAGAGTCCATCTCAACAGGATAAGTGTCCCTGAACTTATGGAGGATTTAGGCAAAACTTATGCTCACTAAGGGAAGGTAACCACCAGGACAAAGAAATACAGAAAAGTGCCAAAAGGTCCTTAACTGTCCCTGTACAAAGATAAAATATGTCTCATCTTGAAATGTTCATCACATATAATTAGAACACTTTTCAACATTATAGAGTGATTGAGCCCCTGTTCTGCAACATTTGCTGTTTGAGAACTTTGCAATGTTTATTGCAAATATTGTCAGGATTGATAGTCCTGACATATTTTAAATCAGGGCTACTGTAGAGTCTGAAAACTCTGACTGTGTTGATAGTCCCATGTTATCCATGATATTTCTGCACGTGACAACCAGAAGTGGGAGAATGTGGTCACATAAATCTTTACAAGCAAATAAGGACTTAAGTTTGATTTTACAGCTTTTAAAGCATTCTTCTCACAACTCCAGTTTTATTTCCTACAAAACTGCTGGACACGGGATGTGGAGCAAAGGAGAGCATCCCATCAATGACAGATTTCTCTCTAGTCAAGTTCAGAGAGAGGCTGTGCTAAGTGCTTTGGCAGCCTTTCATTAGATTCTCAGAAACCTCTCCCTTTATCAGTATGGGCTCACTATGTGGCAGAGTGACATTTCATGTAGCATAGTTACCTTTCAAGGTCAGTAAAGTTTTTGTCACCTGTGTTGCTTCTGAAATGCCAAAATCAGTCTTTCTGTTTTGGCAGAACCTGCAGACAGCATGCCAACTACTGCAGTTTTTTCTGGGTCTGTAGTCTGGTTGCCATTCATACTTCATCTGAGAGTAGAATAAGTGCTTGCTAACCTTTTACTGTCAGCAAAGGTTTGCAATCTGCCTGTGCCAATGTGTGTCCCATAGGCTGCTTTTCATACCTTTGCTAGGCTCTTTTTGTTTGGGCATATTGCTATTCACTTTTAAGTGAGGTGCTAGGAGCACAATTTACATATATTTACTCATTGCCCTACTTTTGAAAAAGTCTTGCTCTATAGTCTCCCTGAGAAGATTATTTGGCAGTTTCACTGGGTGGTATCAGAGGCTCTGGAAACAGATGTTTCCTTTCTCTCATCCCTGAGATTTTAAAACTTTCTGTGGCAATTGGCCTCTTGTGTCCATTTGGTATTTTTCTATGTTAAAGCTCTTAAGATTGTTCCAGCAGCCAGTAGGATTTCCTAAAACCTGTATCATTTCAGTGTACCATTGCTGAAGTTCTTATTCTGCAGATACATTAGTAATCAATAAGAAGCTATCATTCCATCTTTCATCTGTCAACTAACATCTTTCATTTCTTGTTAAATCTATATCATTAAACTTCTATTTTTGTCAACTGAATTTTAAACCAGAATCACCTGACCTTTCCAAGAGCTCAAAGAATGGTTTGCTTTTGTTGCCCCCAAACAGGAGCATCATTGGGGAACTGTCAGCATTCATGAAAATATGCTTTTTATATTTGCAGATGATATTTGCTTTATTGCATTCTGTCATATTCTGCAGACTTGGTGTTCTTCAAAGTTAGAGTTACTTAAGTAATAAAAAGATGCTGTATCTTCTTCACACAGTTGTTTGTTATTTCTGTCTTTCTCTAGTTTGTGTTCCTATGATCCAGAAATTATAACGTAGCACAAAAGCAGTATCTAAATTTTTTACCTGATTTTGGTATCCAGTATGATTATTAATTCTAGTGACTGGTAGAGTGTTTCATCACTCAAATCCTCAAACACAGTCACATCTCACAAATACTTAGGGGCTGATGGCAAATGTAGTTATGTACCTTTGTCGGGAGCTCTAACAAGAATCATAAGGGGAAGAGCCCTTCATTTTCATTCACATGATGATAAAGCTGAAAATACAGTCAGAAGAAATAACTGGGGAAAAAGAAAAAAGTGGTTTAAGACTGTTAAGTACTTTTTTTCTGTTAGAGAGATTTGAAATATTGTGCTGATTGACACCACAATTCTGAGATAATTTGTAGCCAGAGAAATGCTAGGAGCTTGCCAGCTTGTGAAAACAAGAGTTTTTAAAACCTAATGAGTAATTTAAGGGTGGGGAAGTAGTATGGGAAAAAAGCCCACATAAATGGGGAGGAGGGTGAATCACTGACACCTTGTTCACTATGCTCAATATTTGTCCTTTTAAATTTTCAAAGGACATGTGTACTCTGCTAAAAACTATTCTACTGGCTTATGGGAGTGACAGAACTGTGGCAGGCAGTCTGTCACCAGATTTTTTTTTATTTCCAGTAGACAAAAACCAAAACTCATCCTTCTGTTACTCTCTTCTGCCTCTCAGAAGCCTCTAGATAAGAAGCCTTTTCTACCATGCTGTCTCTGTTGTTAAGCTTACAAATAAGATGGTGTTTTCATCAGTTGGAGACTTTATAAATAAAAGACAGAATTACAGGAGTAGGAGAAACAAAAGTGAGAGGAAGCTCTCTAGAATTTTTATGTTGATGACTTCTGTTTCTCGGAAAGTATGCAGTAAGTGAAGCACACTACATAAAATCAAGATTAAATCTGTGGTCTTCTTAAATCAAAATGTCATTAAATCAAAAACTGTAATATGCCACAATAATGTCTTGTGTATTTCCTACCATGTATTTGTCTGTTTATGAATCCTGTCACAAATATACCTGTGACAAAAAGTATGTGAGTTACTCCCAAGAACTCTGCATTCAGGGAGTAACCACAGGTTCAAAATGAGAGTTTATACCTTTATGAAAATGGATGAAAATCTTCTGCCTTTGTTCCTCTGGGCAGAATGCTTGGTCCAGCACTTTCTACATTCTAGAGCAAGTGTCCCACCACCACACTGACAATCTACCTCACTCTGACCCACCCTGATACTTTGATTTTCTCAACACACATCTGTTTTCATCAAAGCATTCAGTGCATCCTGATTCTGCTCCTGCTCAGGAAAAAAAAAAAAAAATGGCCCAAAGGTTGTTCTGCTTGATCAAGATCTTTTCTGAGGAGATTTGAGGCTTTGTGGAAGAAGAGGATCCAAGATGGGCAGTTGGCTCCCTAGCCTCTTCTGTGAGTCCAGATCAAGTAATTTTTTGATTAGTGACTCTCAGCCCACTTCCTTTACTTTGTGACATTAATATGATGCTAGACACTAACTCACTGCTCTGGAGACATATGTTAAAGCAAAATGTCCCAATCAGCTTTAGGCAGTTTGCCACCACCCCTCACCAAACCTGTTTCAGTGACAACAGCAGAAAGTTGGATCAGAAAGTAGATTTCAAACCACGTTACACATGGGAAACAAATGCTATCCAGGAAACCTTTTTACAGGCCTAAATTATAAATCATTCCTTGGAAGAATTTTTATGTTGGAGAAGCTTTAGGTGAGATGTTGCATTTCATCAAAGACAGTTGGGCTGTTTCACCATTTAGTATCCTTACATCTGCAGCAACTTACTTAATCCACTGTGAGCTTCTGACTAGAAACCTTCAGCAAAGAAAAGAATAACATATAAATATACCTGGCCCTGTGTGTGTAAGTATATACTTAGAATTCTATATACCAAGATATATTTATGTATACACACAAAAACCTGCAGTGTCAGAGCTGATTAAAGCATCTCATTTTACAACAAAGAAAAATCAAGAACAGATTTTTTTTTTTAAACTCAGTTCACTGTGGACACCAAAATTTCAAAGACAAGAGGAGTTCTTATGTTAATAAAATGTTTCTTTTCAGCTATTGACCTTAACAGTTGCTTGGGGCTAATGCTACAGAAGGGACAGGGACAATTAGAGAGGGCGAGTCTGATTCATTTGTCTTTATTACCCACAGTAAAAAGATGCAAATGAATGCCTCAGCTGTTCACAAAACTAACTTGTTTTCCCAGTATGCTCTTAGTGATATATCTAAGTCCACATCAGTATTTGTATTTCTGGAGTAGAATATTCAACATAATTGAGCATAGCGTGATACTGCTCACACAAATGAATGTGGGTAAGCCAGAATATGAAGAACTAAAGGAAAAGGTAAAGGTGTTTGCAGGAGAGAATATTATAACATAGAAGTACTTGATGAAATATTTAAGAATTTCTTGAAACAGAATGAGGAAGACAACTCTTGCTTTTTCTTTCTAACTGTTCAATTTGTCCCTTAGAATCTGATCACACCTTTCTTGGAGCTGTTCAGTTTGCAGGAAAAATCACAGCCTGCAAGTAGAGTCAGTTTTAAAGATTAATACCTCAGGCTAGTGAGCCCAAGAGACTATAAATCTTTTATGTAGCATCATAAAAACATTAATCAAGCTGGTGCAAACAACCAGGTGCACATGTACCGTGGGGAGGATGTACATTTGCCAATTGACTCCAGAGGTCTAATGCTTGTCCACAGCCATTGGCAGGCAACTCCTGGGGTCCCCTCTTGAAATTTAGAATGAGGTTGTCTCCTGTGGAGGACCACTGTTTTCTAAGTGTGGTTCAGCTTGTATTTCAGAGGCCACCTTTAACACTAGAGGAACATTTACACTTGGTGCTTGCCCTCTGTATCAAAAATGACGCAACAGAGCAGAAATTGCACAGTAGAAACTCAAGTGGTACTATCCTGTGCATTTGTCACCAACAGTAAGTTGTAGATCTACTCCGGCCTTAAGCTCTTGCCCACTACATAGAAACATAAAATCAGAGAATGTTAGTTGTTGGAAGGGATCTCTAGAGATCATCTAGTCCAACTCCCCTGCCATAGCAGGATCACCCATGCCAGGCCACATAGGAACACATCCAAGTGGGTTTTCAAAGTCTCAAGGGAAGGAGACTCCACGACCTCCCTGAGCAGCCTTTGCCAGTGTTTTGCCACCCTCACAGTAAAGTAGTTTCTCCTCATGTTGAGGTGGAAATTCCTATGTTCTAGCTTAAACCCATTATTCCTTGTCCTATTACTGGGCACCACCAGAAAGAGATTGGCCTCTTGACACCCACCCCTCAGATATTTATAGACATTTATAAGATCCCCTCTCAGCCTTCTTTTCTCAAGGCTAAGCAGCCCCAGTTCTTCATAGAAGAAATGTCCCTCAGTAATCCTCAGAACTCTCTGTTGGGCTCTCTCCAGTAGATCCCTGTCTCTCTTGAATCTGGGAGCCCAAAACTGGACACAGTATTCCCAGTCTGGTCTCACCAGGGCAGAGTACAGGGAGAGAACTACACCATGACACTAGCAATGCATTGTTTTTCAAGACACTGTTTGAAAGAGGATAGGGAACCTGAAAGCAAATAAAGTGATGAAAGTCTCCTTTCCAAAGCAGCTGGGTCTGCTCAAGAAGACAAAAGGCAAGACATAGTCAGCAGCCCTCTCGTGCAATATATTCCATTTGTGGTTTCAAAACAATTCATCCCTTTGTAAAGATGGCCCACTGCAACCTCAGTTCTGCAAAGCCTGGGAAGAATTGGCTTATCTAGTGCATACATGTTAGTCACACAAACTCTGAATCACAAAAAGCCTCTAAATTGGGCAACAAGCCAGTGTTTTGCACCTTCAGGTTAACCAGTCTGACCTCTGTTAAATGCCTCCCAACCCACCTGTATCTTACAGATGCTGTTTCTCAGTGCTTCATTATAAATCCATTCCCATAGGTCACTAGCAGTACAAGGCTATATGGGCACACACTTTAGAACAGTTTTAACCCAAATTCAGGTCAAAGATGCAAAATAGATAGGCTGGAGCACATTGGTATAATCCATTGTAACAATTTCACTTGACAGCACTAAGGAACTGAGCAAACCTGTGTGCAATTTGGCTGAGAAAATTTAGCTGAAGGACATCTAGAGCAGAACTCCAACTCACTTCTAAGAGGATGAGCTCTTTGGAAAGTTTTTCACATTACCTACCTCAGGTACACAAATCAAACTCTCAGTGTGGCCTGTGTAAAAGGAAGAGCTCATACAGAGAACAGCTCAGAGCACTGATGCTGAATGGATCCTCTGCAAGAGTTTCCCTCTCTCTCTCTCCAGTGACCATGTGCAGAATCTGAGAAGCCTGGACTCTGGATTTAGTATATTTCCAGTTAGGTCCCTGGAGTAGATGATTTTGAGTACCTGCTACTGTAAGTGTTTGGGTGGTGTTTTTTAGTAATCCCATATGAGTCCAAAGTACTTCTCAGCATTTTCCCGTTCAATAAATTGCTGGCATTTTTACAGACCTTTGTTCATGGCACATGAGTATTAACTGGAGCACTGCAGCACATTTGTTATGCAGCCAAGTATATGATATGGTTCAGGGACTTGGCCATGGCTCCAGGACTTCTTTATGATCACACAATTCAGTAGAAAGACTGGGAATAGCTGTTTCTTCTGAAGTAGCTAAGCAACAGCCCTCTCTCTCACATCTCTCGTTACATTAATTGCCTCACATCTTACAAAATTCCCTAAAACAAGGATTTCTAAGACAAAGTGACATTCTCAGACTTGTAGAGCAGGAACTCAATGTTTCCTTCATACTTAATACTTAATTTTGGATTTTGCACCTCTGTAAGCCTTAGATATTTGTACTGAAAGCATTTAAAAGGCATTTTAAGCCCTGAATGTCACAGCTTCTGAGTACATTATGTGGGCCCCTTTTAAGAGTCCTGATTTTCATTAAGTGCACAGCAGTCTCCCTGTAGAGATCAGGCCTATTCAACATGTACCTGACAGGAGAAGTATCCAAGGGTCCTGGCCACTTTTGAAGAATCTGTGCATTGCTCTGCTGGTGCTTTTGACCCCAGAAGAGAGCTCAGCTCTCTTAACCCTTCTGTCAGACATTCCAGCAGGAATAAACAGAACTGCCAGCTTCACAGGGACATGCTAAAGCTATTTTTAAACTCCTCTGCTCTCTGTCAGTTATAACAACCTTTCTGAAAGTTAAAATAGATACCAGTTTCCAGCATCTACAAACCAAAAACCAATAGTTACTTTTGGTACCACCTGACACATTCTTGGCAATCTCAACAGGGAGGCCAGGAACAGGTTGGACATGAAGCCACTGATAACCTGTCTGAAAACAACTCATCTATAAATAAAGAAAATGCTTTAAAACACTGTATGAAAGGGGAAAAAAAACCTCCTCAAACAAATTATCGTGGTATATGCACAGAATGTAACTTTAAAATCCATTTCTGCAGAGCCTGGTGTGCTGTTCCCTTTCAACAAGGCACAAGCAGTCAGATCAGTACTCCTGGTGGGAGCACTACTGGAACCATCAAGACAGAATGCAAATGTTCTAACAAGTCAAGCAGCAGACACATTAACAGAAGAGGGAAATTTTGTTTCCAAAATTCCATCCCATAATAGACTTCTGTAAAATGAGATTTATTCGAGCAGATCCTCAGTAAATTCTAATCAGAGTTAAATTTTGAGCTTTTTCCTTTTTTTATCATGCTTTTGCACTAACTGTTGCTGCTATGCAGGTAAAGCACCAGCAGTGCCTTAAGACAATCAAATGCACACACTGTGCTAAAAATGCCAGTGCTTCAGCAACAGTATTCATTAACCAGGCTCAGGCCCACAGAAGGGCCTTGTTATCAAGAAGATTTGAATAGCATTACTCAATTATTGCCAGCTGTAAAGCAGCTGTAACTAGAAAAAATTATGATGTTTTAGAAATATTTTACAAATTTTACAAATGTGTTTTAAATCCATCAAGTGGAGCACTATATCTGAAAGAAAAACTAAATGCCTTGTCCACACAGAGGAACATTTCTTCATTTTCTCAAAAGATGACCAAAGAAATTGGCTAGCAAGAACAACATCAATTTTGTTTCTTCTGTAGACAAAAAAAGATAGTACATTGCATCTTGGCAAAGACAAAAAGGGAACAGATGGTGGGAAAGGAGGATCCAGTGAAGTTTTTTCCTTTTTAGCATCTTTCTATCCTTCGAGCTCAGCCCCAGCTGGACAGAAACCTGGTGAACCACTGATATAGCAGGAAACAAAATACCAGCTTCCTTCAAAAAGAGTCACTGGTTTGGTTGTTTGTTTTTGTTGTTGACGTTTACTTAATCTAATTAGAATCAGGCTTGAATGAATAACACTTGCAGAAAATTAATGAGACTCTTAAGTCTCAAATTCTTCTTAAATTAAATATGCTGGAACAGGAGCATTTACAATGTGGAACAACCCAAACACTACTGAGGATACCTCACTATACCTCAGCCTACTCAGTGCTCTCAATGTAGTTGAGAATTTAATGAATTAGTGTAGACAGAGGTCTTAAAATCTTTCAGTGGAAGAAAAAAAGAACATGATTGGAACACTTGAAATAAAAATCTAGCAGAGAGAAACTGCCCCATCACAAAAAATTGCAAACCAGCAGAACAGCTACAAGAGAAAAGATGAAAATGTGTCTAACCAGAGTTTCTTTTGCAGAGGAGACATTAAACTCTGAATCCCAAAATTTAGTGCCAGTCACATAATATCTCATTTAAAAGTAAGAGAACTAATTTCTAACCCTTGTGGCAACACCAAAAAGACATCAGAGTTATGGTGTAGTTCAATGTAAGGGTTAGAAAATCAGGAAAAGAAAAGAAAGTAAAAGAACCAAACATAAATACTAGTCAATGAACCCAGAAACACCACTAGTGATATTTAAACTTAACTCAGCATTTTGAGAGGGGCTCAGTTTGTGATCTGAGCCTTATTAGCAGATGAATTTGGACCATAAATCCAAATCCAAAAGATTTTAGACTTACCCATGAAACTGAGTTTGTTCTGTGTCACAGGAGGAGAAATACGTAGGTTCAGAGTTGCAGAAGGGAAGAAAGTGGCAAAAGTTTCCCTTTCTGAAACTAGCTATGCTCAGGGAGCATGCAGATATTCAGGATAAATCTTTTAAAACCCATTAAATTGGTCGGCTGAGTCTGACTGCTTAAGGGCTTTTCAAACATCCCTTGACTCAACTGTTTTATTTTCACTTATAGGCAGCCCTCACGAAAGCACATCTTTAGGATAACTGCATAATACTGTTGAACTTCACAGGCTTTCTCACTGCAACAAATAAGCCTTCATTTTGCTGTTTCACATTTTTTCCCTAAAACATCATGCTGCAATTTCTCCTTCTATTCAGTTAGACTGCTTAAATAAATAAATCTTAGTCCCTCTAGCATTGCATCATTCATATTTAAAATTTTAGTCCACACATTACTGGTTTGTGCCATCTGCACTTCATCCCTCATCCTCTCTTGCTTATGTACCCATTTGTGTCCAGGATTATTAAGTGCTGGTTGGAATTTATAGCCAGTGCTATATCATCCAAGTTTTGCTACACTGGAATTAACTCACTAGCACCTGCATGCTGACAGATGAAGAAAAGCTAAACTCATGTTTTTCACCATGTAACAGTGGAGTGAATCTCTTTCACTGGAATGCAAAAGACTTCTAAAATTTGCATTTTTACATTAATTGAGTTTTTTCTCTTTAATAAGTATGACCCTTGGGTTTGCTTTCACTTGCCTTCTGTTCAGGTTTCTTGGCAGAACAGACCAACAAACTTCAGAAGGGTTTCAAGCCAGGAGCCCTGCCTCTTCAGCAGGTAAAGCTCTGGCAATTTAAAACATTGCAGCCCCCACCCTATGGCTGTGCTGGGTGCTACTGCTGTGGTGGCAGCAGTGGCTGATGTGGATGGGTGCCAGAGCCTTGCCCACTGCACACAGCCAGGCAGGGGCACCAGCTTGGGCTGTGCCTGCTGGGGAGGCAGCCCCCAGCTAGGGGGTTAGTTTAACCTACCATGACTTAAATTCCTCAAGCTCAGGAGTGTTGAGCCCTCTGATCACTCTTGTTCCTCAAACCTCAGAGAGCTTTTCACAGGAGCACCAAAGAGCACCTGGGAGGCTTCTGAAGGCAGAATGCGGCGCAGTTACCGGATTTCAGCTGAATGCCTCCTGCACCTGAGGAAACCTTGGCTAGAGACTCAGGACACACATCCTTACCCAAGCAGTCTGACCAAAGCACCTCAGTCCTCTGGTTAGTGTAGGCAGCTCTTAATCCACAAGAGGTCACAGATCCACTTGGAAGCAGTAGTGTATGCCTCACAGCACCTGGGGGAAAAGAGATGCCTGCTTTTGAGTATGACATTTAATACACAGCTCTAATACTCCGGTGCAAAACCATCAGTCTTTTACACCTTTTTGTTGCTGTTTTATACAGAGCATATTATAACCAACACAAGTCATAGCAGATCAAAAATAAGGTCATTCAAACTTTCGTACATGCTACAGTAATGTGATTCAAAACTTCTTCAGAACAGGAAAGAACAGGGGAGAACTGGCAAAGCTCAAGGAGGGTTCACCATGATTAGAATTTCTCTTAGAGGATGCAGGATGTATCAACTTAGAGATCCACAAGATGTCAGCTAGACATACACACACAGCCAAACTTAACTGGTTAATTACACAGTTTTATCCTGTCTTTGTGATGTGTCAGGGCTGAAGTGAAGGCACTTGTTCCTCTCTGCTCAACCACTCTGTACTTTATATCTTATTTTTCTTCTTGCAGCAGTTACTGGAAAGCTTTGGAAGTGTGATTTTAGCATGCAGCATTCTGCTGTGTAAAGGCAGCTGGTCAGTGATTCTAGTTTTAAATACAATCACACATAAAATATTGATGTTTATTTGTCTGTTGGTTTGGTTTTGGTTTGTTTTCTTTTTAATTCTGTAAGAGGAAGGGTGCTCCTGTGATCAGCTCAATGTGTTTGTGTTCCAAAAACGTGGAACCAGTTGTTGGTTGTACCATAGCCTTCCTCATGAAATTGTGTTCAAAATGTTGCACACAGTCCTGGATTTTTGCAGCTACTGTAATTATTTCTACCTCATTTTGTCCTGTCTGTGAAATTCAGATTTTGGTTTCTTCAGAACAGGCTTATATTTTTCTGAACACAGAAAAAATATATTCTTATATATATTCTTATATTCTTATATATCCTCACAGGGAGACTTGAATATCCATACAGACTTATATGGTTTCAGTGGCAAATAGCTACCAAACAAGAACAAAGTGAAGAAATGTATGTTTTCTAACTCTTCAGGCCTTTTCTTATGAGTATGAATGAAACAGAACAGTCTAAGAAAAAGGCCTTACATTAGAGCCCATTCATCACTCTCCCTCTGCTTCCCTACCCAGCTTTCAAAAAAAATGCAGGAAATTGGGGTGAAAAGTGCAAGAAACAAGGTAAGCAGTGAAAACTCCTGAAAGCATAAAATTAATTGGAGGGCAAAGCAGTCAGATTTAGGATGGACAAACTCACATATAGCAAGAAGTCTGTGAAAGAAGCACCCTCTCACTTGGCCAGGAAGCAAAGCTCTCAGTCAGTTGCTCAGTGTTTAGCTGACTCACTTCTCCCCTGCAGCAGTATCACTTCAGCCATGCTTCTGGGACAAAACAATTTGTCCTTTCCCAAGAAGTTCCTACCAGCTTATTTCAGAATCTCTTCATGTACTGTAATTCTGCCTTTCACAGGAGCTCTCTCGTTTCTCCTGAAACTAAAACTACACAGCATCATCGAATTTTGGACATGCTGTACCCTCCTGCATGGGGAAAATAATTCCCACCTGGAACACTTTGAGCCTGTGAGTTTTTTAACGTCTTTAGGGGGAATGGGATAATAAGAAAGACAAGCTGTTTCTTTGCAACTTTCATGCTAAGCTCTTTGGAGCCAGATGCTTATGATTAAGTCCATAAAGCTGGTATCACTTCAGTATAGAGAAAATGTATATATCAGAATTCAGTTACACATTTGCAAACCTGGGACTTCAGAAGAGGCTGTGAATGTAGCAATGAAACCAGACTAGATAAGATATGCAGCTCCAAGTTCATGCTTTAATTTTCAGGGACTTGCAGCCTTTGAACATTCAAGCAGGTAGAAATAGAATAACAATTCTCTTTGGTCTTTACATTCCTTTTTCAGTAGGGTCCTCTGAGTACACCATTCTTTACATAAAATTTCTCTACGAGTCCATTAATTATGTGCATATGAGGAAAACTTCCAAAGGAAAGGAGAGAAATAATTAATACTAATTAATACATTTCACCTTTAGGTCTGAAACAGGGTATTTCAATGCAAGAGTAAGTGCAGGTGTCATGCAGACACACATTAGACATGCCATTCTCTCTTTCTCCAGAAAATATAACGTATTATATTAGGTTTGTTCTCACTCTTAGCTCTTACAGGTGTTAGAGCTGTAACTGATCACCAAGTTCTCTTGGAATTCTTTTTCTCACCCTTGTCAGGTATTAATTTTTCTTTCTAGAAGCTGCTGTAGGAGATTATGGATACAAAAGGAAACAACCTCTCTCTGGAAGCAGGGCTGCTGGTGTCTCTATGGATCATTGCTTTTGTACTTCATGTGCTGTGAGGGGTGATCCAGAAAGCAGAGGACTGGTGTGGCAGGTTTCCTCTTCTTTGCACACAGTGGATCACAGATCTTGCTACTGGATCTACTGGGCAGAGACCAGAAAGGGTGGGTGGAAGAACAAGTCCACTTCCTGAACAGCTTTGACCACAACTCCAAAGACACATTCTGTGATCTCCACACATTGTTCTGTCTCCTGCAGTCTTTGTTCCTGTGCTGTATGTCAGTCTATGCTGTTTCTTTACCCTTCAAATTATTCTTCCCTTCCTTTATCTTAAATACACGTCTCACTAGACGGAGTTATGACATTGTGTCTGTTCTGTGGAAAATGTTCCCTTCCATTTACACTCCCCAGTCACTCAGAAGAACTTAAGCTAGACCCAGCTTTGTAAGCAACCCCCCAGGTTTATCTTTCCTTATGCAGAGGTCTACTCATGGAGAGGAGCTGCATCCAAGTCATTCCAGTGAAGGCTTAACTCCTCTGTCCAAGCTCAGAGCTTTTGCTCATGGACCCATCAAAGCAAAGATCTTCTCTGCTCCGTGCAACTAAATTTGTAGTGCCACATGGGGGAGCTTGTGCTGTGACAAAAGCTCCCCACTTCCAGATCAAGAGGGAAGGACAGCTCAGCAGCACTAAGGACTTCAGACACAAGAAACTGTGTTCTGGTACAGCTGTTGTTACATGTGTACATAGTGTACACACACTATAATAAAGATGTTCCTTCTCAAACTGATCTTATGTGACACTCACTGATTTTGCTTTGATAAAGCAGCCAAAGCCATGACTCATAAACCTCAGAAACTTCCAGTTGTTCTTAATCTGGTAGATCAAATAAAATGAAAATTACCACAGCTTAAAGGCACAAGCAAAGCAAATGAGTAACGTGGGTCATTTCCAGCCATCCACGAAGATGACTTAAATACACAACAACCAGCCTTGGTGAATCAGTTAATCCTATTCCTTGCTGAGCCATGTCTAGCTGTGAAGCCATCTTGACACTTGAAGTAAAAGCAGGTGAACAAGTAATCCAAAAGACAGGGAATCTGGCTCATCATATTTGGCAAGTAGATGGACCTCAACTCTGGCTGGAAACAACATCATGACCATGACTTAGAGACAAAATCAGGTAAAGCTCACCTCCCAAGTAATTCAGAAAATAAGGAACCAGGTAGCCTGAGGATATGAAAAATGACGGTTGTTTGTGGGGGTTTTTTTCCCCTGAAACTAAAGAAATTGTTTGAAAGCAGTTTGTAAGAAGAAGAATGTAACTGATCTTCTGGAATGGCCATCTGGAAAGGGAACCTGGAGACAGTCCAGCCTTGAAATACACTCTTCGACCACCCTGTGGGGTAGTCAAAGACCTCTCACAAAGCATTATATTGTGTTGTTTCCAAAATAGCTTGCATTTTGGGTAATGTCTGTTGAAGAAAGCAAAGAATGGAAAGGATGCTGCTGGGATAGACTGAAGAGGGAGGCTCACCACCAGCACATTTCACGTTCCCTTGAGCTCCTGGTCGGCGGGGAGAGGAAACCGTGCGAGGGTCCGGGGGGGCTTCCTTTGGCCGCTGCTGCCGGGCGGGGCGGGTCTGCCCGCAGCACCGGGCAGGGCTNNNGGCCGGGCCCGGGGGCGGGCACATAAGAGGCTCGGGGAGGCATCGGGAACAGCATCGGGAGCATCGCAGAGCCAGGATGCAGGCAGTGCCCGGGACGCAGGCGGCCAGGCCGTTCAAGTTAAGGAAGAGCTTCGGTAGGGATTGGGTGGGCTGCGGGGCTGCTGAGGGGAAAGGGGGACTGCGCGCAGGCGTAACGCTTCTCCTCTCTCCCGCGCAGCCACTCGGCTGGAAGAAGTAGCAGGAATCCGAGCGAAGTTTCCAACAAAAATCCCGGTAAATCTGTTTTATAATTGGAGCTTATTGCAGCTGTTTAAAAAGAAAAGTTGGGAACCGCTTCCTAAAGCATGTGGGGGGGGAGAAGGAGCCTGAATGGGGTGGGTTTTACTAAGTGTGACTCTATAATTAAAACAGGTAATTGTTGAGAGATACCATAGGGAGAAATACCTTCCCCTCCTGGACAAAACCAAGTTCCTTGTTCCCGAGGAGCTGACCATGACCCAGTTCATAACCATCATCAGGTAGGCAGCGAGCCCTGCAGGGAGGGGGTGAGTGGTGAGGGCTGTGGTGCAGGGAGGGTTTGCTGCTCCTGCTCCCTGAGCAGGTATTTGCTAGAGCTGGCCTGGAACACCTTGCTCGGTTTGGTGGGGAGGGGGATGAAGGTATTAGTAAAGGCTTCCATCTTCTCCAATGTTTAAATAAAATCAGCAGATGTTTTCTGTGGTATTTTCTGGGGGGAAAAAAAGGTGGTCTGTGCTTTTTTGGGTTCATAGTCTTCTCTCTTCCCCAAAATTGTAGTGAGTAAAGATTATATTAGACTCTGGTTCTGCTTTCTTCTTGCTTGGTGATCTTGGTACTGGGACACCAGTTCTGTTCTGTCTGTGGCCTTGTGCTCTTACTGCTCCTTGTTGAACTTGCTCAAGTTCAAAGCAACTTGGGTGAGACTGGCACAAAATGTTCTTTTAAATTGTTCTATATAAAACACTACAGGGTAGAAGTCTCCCAAATTATTTAGTGATGGTCTCTGACAAAGTAAAAACCATGTGCTTTCCAGTACACTTTTTAAAGCATGGAAGAGATCTTTGTAGCTACTGTAAAAATGCTTTTGGCTCTCGGACAACTTAGGTCATGATCCTTGTGTGTAATATCTTTGGAAAGACTCCTTTGAGGGTAAACTTTAAAATAAGAGTAACAGACCCTAATGGAATATTTTGCCACAGCTGTACTACAGAAGCTTTTTTGTTTCTACTCAGCAGTTCTATCTGGTAATTGGGAACTCAAAGCCCAGGCTCTGTGGCACTTGGGTCAGATGTAGGCTGCCCTCAGCAAAAACCTTTCAGCTTCCAAGTGTACAACTTACTTTTTGCTGGTTAAGATATCAAGCCAGAGAATGACTTTACACAGCACTTCTTTTTACACAGTTCATGGAACTCCTCTGCTTTTTGTATTTCATAGACTAAAGTCAAGACTTTATTCAATTTAATGCTTAATTTGTCTCCACGTCTCCTCTCTTCTTCAATTAGAAGCAGGATGGCTCTAACTGCTACCCAAGCTTTCTATCTGCTGGTGAACAACAAAAGCCTAGCCAGTATGTCCTTGACAATGGCAGAAGTGTACAGGGACTACAAAGATGAAGATGGCTTTGTGTATATGACATACGCTTCCCAGGAGATGTTTGGATGCTTGTTACCTGCTGCAAAAGGGAAAACGATGGAATGCCTTCCAAAAACCTAAGGTTGGGTCCATGTACTGCAGTGAAGCAGTTTGCTATGAATCATGCCTGTGACATCAACCTCGGAGATGCTCCCTCCAACTGGAGCTCTTGAGCTCTGTAGTGGGGAGTTATGACCCAAAAGCTGGCAGGACCAGCTGAAGACAGAAATGGTGGTACACATTTCCTAGATAATTGGATATATATTTTTTTATGTTTGAAGACACTGGGGTTTTTGTGAACTGCACCTCCAGTCTTTATTATGTAACTGATTTTTAAGGTGTTCTTAAAGCCTAAGCCTAAGTAAAATAAACAAGCTTTTAAGTATTGAGTTGAATGCTAGTTTTAATCTGGGGAAAGACTGTGAAACTCTCTCTAGGAGACAGAATTCCCTCTGTCTAGGGAATTATTCCCTAGAATAATTCTGGGAATCTGAGCTCAAATACCTCTTAAATGAAGCATTGATTGCTCAGCAACTCTGAATATTTGAATGCAGTAGTAAACTTTAAGTTGGGTTGTGTGGGAACAAAGTGGTTACCTCTATGTGGTTTGTTAAGCTTGGTATCTGAGCTGCAAGATTCAGCAGATGGTATTAGTGCTAGTGCAGGGTTCAAATGCAAAGTTTAACACCTGGATAAACTACTGTCAGCTGTGACAGAAAAACACTCTGGGAGAATTTTGTTTAAATAAGCAAAACAGATTTCTAGTCAGAGTAACTTCAATGCAAATAGCAAGATCTGAACTGTATTTAATCGAGTGTTCAAGAGCTGGTTTGTATTACTGAATTTTGCTGGTCTGGCCTCAGTAGATGGACAACTGTAACACACAGACTTGGTTCCCTAAACGTGTATTAAAGGGACATTTGACATGAGGCTTGGCCTGAAGTATAGGTCAAGCTGGCTGTCCTCATCTTTATATGGGAGGAATGTATTGGAGTGCTGAAGATGTTCTAATTATGCATAATTAACTTAATACACCAGGTTATTGAAAAATCTCAGTGTACAGTTAATCAATCTGTGGCGGCCTCAGTTTAGGATGGTCACATTTTTATAACATGATGTAATCCTTCTGTTCAGCACCAAACTGATTTGCAGAATGATTAATGTAGGAATTGCTGCAAAGCAAGTAGTGTTGACAGTATTTAAATTATGCAGAAGAAAGGAATGTGCGTGCAAGCTTTTAGCAGTGGTTGTCTTGCACTAATAATCCCTTGAACTTAAAGCTCAAGAGCAGACCTGCCTGAGCTCTGAGCAGTTCAAGGGTTTAGAGGGGTACCTGCCTTATTATAGATGGTGTTTGCTAACTCATGTTTCATGAGCTGAGTTACAAAGAAATCATTGACCTGACTGACTCAGTGGAAAGGCGAAGGCTATGTCAGCATAGGTTATGAAAACATGTGGGCTTTGGGATCCCAGAATCTTGGATAAATTTCATTATGCTTGTAATGGAAACAGTTTCCATTGCACAAATTGAACTCAAATAGTCATTTGTTACCAGCCCTCAGGGAAGCAGAGACACCTGTTTGGCAGGAGCACACACAGCAATGTTGAAAAGCTGGAGGAGTCTTGGGGTGGGGAGAGCAAGGAGAAGTCTTGCATGTTCAAGCCCTCTTGCCAGTCTAAGAGCTGGGCTAATATTTTGCTTCACTGGCTCCTCTGTTTGTCTTCCTGTCTTGTGTGACAGTTGGTATATGAAGAGAAAAGCTCTACAGGTTCTTGGCTGGAGAAACGTTGTCTGACAGGCAACTTTCTTTGGTTTGTATTGTAGTGGCCGAGGTGTAAGTGTTGGTCCCTCCAGCATTTTTTGACATTAGGTGTCTAACAGGCTGAGCCACAGATCTAGCCAAAAAGTATTGTACAAGGAGAAGGTCAGTTGCAGGTAAAGACCATTATAAACCTGTTTAAACTGGCCTGCTGGACCTAGAGAGAAGTCCTGTGAGCTGGCAAAGCTTCATCACTGGGTAAGTCTAATGGACTTGCTCTTCTAGAAGGTATTAAAGCAGATAGGATTAACAATCAAAACCAGCTTTCAACAAGTCTGAAAATAACAAACTAGGAGTTAGAAGCCCAAATCAGTTATCCTGCTGGTAGAGCTGCTTTGGTGTGACTAGAAGTTTTGAATTTAACTAATTGTCTCTTGAAGTGCAAGGAACAAGGATTAGAAAAGAAGCTAACAGAAAAACTTTGCTCTGACCTAAGTAGCTGAGAGAGCTGCAGCTGCTTCCAATGTAGCTGCTGTTTGTAGAGCTAATATTTGCTTGAGCAAATACCTACCGAACAGAGAGAGGTACCTGGTTTTTTGCAAGGAAGGACAGCATGCTGTGGTATGTAAATTTAAAAGCTCTTTTCAGCATAACCCTAATGTAAAAAAAGAAGGCAGAGATGTCAATTTCTGTAAAAGATCTTAGTATCTGTATTACTAAATGAATTTGTGTTCTGTAATACCCAAAATATCCACCAGAGAAAAGAAATTTCTGAGGATACTTTTGTTTCTGCCATAGACTACTAACCAAATCCTGAAATTTGGTGCTCTGGCTTAAAGCATTTGTGTATGTACATGAAGTAACTTATTAGATTGGGTCCACAGCTCACAGCCCCTTGTAAGATCAAGCACTGCTCTGTCTTCAAATAGAAAACCAGTCAAATTGAAAGACACTGAACATAAGTGTGGGATGAGGGCTAAACTTTTTGTTGGTGTGTATGAGTGTGTGTGTGTGTGTGTGTGTGTGTATATATATATATATATATTTAGAATTGTGTGAACTAGAGTTCTTTAATTAGTTCTTTAATTAGTCAAGTGTAAAAAGCCAAACCAAACAAAAAAACAAAACAAAACAAAAAACTGGGAAAAAACCCAGCTTCTAACTCTGTTTTTTTAACTTCAAGGTACTAAAACAAGCTCTAATATTCATAACCAGAAATACTGATGGAGTTATTAAAAGGGAAATACAAAAGCAGCTACAATCTGAGGCTGCAAGCTTGCTGCATAAAAATGATATTTTAATGAAGTGTCATTCATGTGTAATGTATGTCTGCACAGTCACTGCTCTGGGAACAGGACAGCTTTCTGGTTTTCAGAAGACCTGAATGAATTTCACTTCTGAGACTCATGGTGTGGGCTTCACATACTCTGCTCCCAAGAGGAACTGGAGTATCTATTAAAGAAAATCACTCATGAGCTCTTGGGTTTGATAAAAAGAATTGTACCAATGCAAGGCATGGAAATAAATTTTTTTTCTGTTCCTGTTAAGACTAGAGATTCAACTGTCTGTACTTTTCCTTGTACCATCTACAGAGTGTGTACAATACTTTATAGAGTGCAAATTGCCATTTGTTGCTGCAAGGCAAACATAACCTCAGTTTGGGCTTTAGCACATAAGCAACAGCAGGAGCTTTCCAAACTGTTTGGATTTAAAAAAAATACTTAGTATTGTGTGTGGTTAGAATAAATAAATAAAGGAATGAATGAGGATACTAATCTTCTCACTCAAGTAATGCAGCAACTAATCTTGTGGACTTAGATGGGCTTTTTATTGTTTTTTTCTGTGCTAACTACTTCCAGATGGTGGTAGCTTCAGATTAAAAATATTAAAGATTCACTTTAACACACTGACAGACTGTATCTTCCCCTTCAAATGAAATTTTTTGTTTTGTTTACATAAGATAGAGTAAATTAAGAAGATAAAAAATAATTAATAGGACAGAAGATAACCTTCAGCATTAAGCTGCAGTACTGTATTCCCCTTTCAAGAGAGCCCTGATAGAAATTATGGAGAAAAAAACAAACCAAAAGGCTTAACCAGGAGAGAGAGTATTTTTAGAACACTGGCTTTTAACTTTTGGACTGTGAAGTGGGGGGGGAAAGAAGAAGGGTTTCTGTGGAAAACTTCCAGGAGATCCCTGGAAGGTGAGTGGTTTCATCTATGTTACAGTACAACCTATGTACAGAGCTTCTAATGACAAACACACATCTCAAGGATCAATGTTCCAGAAAAAGCTTTAGACCACTCCCCTGAATTTTAAGATAGCCTCATCTTTTTATGCAGTTTTGAATCAACCTGTCAAATTTTAGAAAAAGATAAAAATCTATGCCCTTTGGCTATGTTTAGTAGCTTTCCTAAGATTAAGATGCTTCATAACAGGAGCTTGTACCTACTTTCTCTCCCTCATGTTTTTAGGTTGCTTCTTAAGAACACAAATTTCTTAGCTTTCTGCTACTTGTTACTATACAGTCCACAACACGCAAAGGCAGTTTGGTCCTATGATAAATAAGTCTTACCCTAGTTTAGAGGAACGTGAATGTAATTTTAATGAAAGTTGATGATGTCCTTAAGGGTCCTTTCCAAAAAGCCTTAACTGTATCACTGCTGCCTCTTGCTTTCCACCTGATGCCTCTCTTATGACTGTAATGTTCCTATGGCACACAACTGTAGCAGCACAGCCCAGGTGGATTTTGAAGAACATACAGCAAGATGTCAGAGTTTAAAAAGCAGCACTGTCCCTTCTTCCCCCCAGCAACAGATCCTAGGGAGGGAGGGAGTGTGCCTGCCCAGGTGCACATGGAGTTGCCAGAGCAGGCAAGGACTGAGGAGGGGCTGCTCAGGCCACTTAACACTTACATCATGTCCAGCAGGGACTGTAAAGAGCCTTTACAAGGCTGCTTATGATTTGTTGGAGGGTGGGCTTGGCTGGTGGTGTTCAATTTTGCAAATACTCCAAGATTCTGACTTCACTTTCTTTCTGTGTGTAATGGCATGATCTGGATCCTAACTAGACCTTCAGCCCAAGCCTGTTGGAAAGATGAGAAGGCTATCAATGGCACAGGGGCTGCAAAAACAACCAGGTTCATGTGCTACCACCAATAGATAGACCCTGATAGACCCAAAGCTTATTTCCCATTCTCAAGAACAGTCAAGACTTTGTCCTGCCAGATGGATTTACAGGGAGATCCATCTGGATTTACAGATGGAGTGGGGCAATGTATTAAGCATGCATATCAGTGCTTCCACCCAAAGCAGCTGCAGGCACCTATTCTGCACAATCCTGTGACTGACTGGAAAGCCTGAGCTGCAGTATGACCTCACTGAGACAACTATTACACCCATGAGCTCCCAAAGAGGAGTTATGAGAAAGAAAACACATACACATGCTCACAGATGGAGGGTGGATATATCCATTTCCTGCATAAAAAGCAAACTCTCTCAATGGAAAAAAAACATACAGGAGGGTGCTGAAAGGAAGACATGACAAGTAAAGAAATGCTGCTCTTGGTGCTGGAACTGCTTCACAAGGAGACTTGGCCCTTACTCTGAGAACTTAAAAACTTAATGTCAAGTGATAGATTTGAATATGGACTCTGACCCTCCTCCCCTAAAAGGCTACATCTGTGGTCAAAAATCAAGTCAGATAATGATATGAGCTGCATATTTGAATGCTGACTGCCTGAGGAAGAGTAACTAATTTTCCAGCAGCTTGATGCATTAGTCATCAACAAAATAAAAGAGCAATCAATAGGAAAAACAGCTGCTGTGCTACAGGTGAAGGCAGGATCACCAGATTAGTGCAGACACATCTGTGTTGCCTAGACTGTCAGGGTAACCCAAGCATTGCGTGGGGTTATGAAGATAATTTTGCTACACAAAACTATACTGGCTCTGTTATAAACCTGTCAAAACCGTCAGGAGAGGCCACAGGAGAAATACTGCATTTTTCCTGAAAGGCAGCTGGATTTGGTTTACCCATCAGCTCTTCCCCACCATCCTCATGCTCACTGACTTTTGTTCCCATTCTTTCTTTGGAAATGGAACACAACCTTCTGTGTTTGCAGAACTTGGGTACAAATTCCAAGATTGCTGAAAACTATGAATAATAGGCCCTTAGTTGCCATGTAACCAACTTGTAGGAGAATTCACAGCTGTTCTGTTATTGTAATTCAACCTATGTTGGAGCCACAAAATTTGGCTACACTTCAGCTTCTCCCAGGCTTCTAAGCCTCTGTTAGGTCTGAAGAAGCAGTTTAAATGGGATGGCTGAGGCTGTTACTGCTATTTAGGTAACTCCCCCCTTTCAGTGAATTTGGTTGAGACAGAAAAGGTCTCACATCTCTTCTGGAATCAGCTGAAGAGCAGCTGTGTGTTTTAGCCTTGCTCAGCAATGTGAACTTTTTTTTGATACAGGCACATCAAGGTAGGTTAATAGAGCAGCTTAATATCACATCCCAGCTCGTCCAGCTGATTCTGCCATGGAAGGAGGGTGCCTCACATGAGTTCACCAAGTGGCAGGCTGGTGAGAGGTGACAATCTCCAGGGAGAGATAGGTGCAGGGGAGGGATGTTACAAGGAACTGACAGGGGGAATGACTACTGCTATATGTAGATCTTGGAAGATGATATGGGTCTGCAGGCTCAGCCATGTCAGAACCTTAAAGGAAGGTTTTCTTTGGCTCTGACATCCAAGACTGCTGGTCCATTAGGCAAGGGTTAAACAAGACTAGTCATGAGCTTCACAGAGTAGCATTCTTTATAACTCAATGGGTAAAGCCTGGGGGAAGCCTTGCTATGATTTCTTTTTCTCCCTGAAGAGGCTGAGCCACACATTCCTCAATGTGCACCCCAGTAGCTCCTGTCTCCCTGGACCTGGCACAGAAAATTAACTTTCTCCAGATAGAATCTAGGACCTCTGTAGGTAACACCCAGTCACAGCAGAGGTATGTGGTCAAGGGGCTAGAACCCAGCTCCCAAACTGGACCCCCAGCCTCCCTTTCCTTTCTGAAAATAACAACCCAACTGCAAGATCTTTGAGAGGCTTCAGTTTTACTAGGGGAAAAATTAGGCAAAGCTCTGTGAAGTAAATGCAGCCATTCTCCAGAAGAAGCTGAAGCATGCACTGAAATTACTGCCTGGAGCCAGAAGGGCTGCAGAGCTAAAGCTGCCATGCTCCAGTTCATGGGAGGAAGCACTTATCCACAGGAGGTAAGTACTGTAGCAGATATGGAAGGTTCTCTCTGTAATTTTTTCTAAAATTTTTCTTCAGAATATGTTTTTTGTCAATTATCTTGTTTCTTGACTCACACTGCTGTAATTGTTTCCCCAGTAGATTAATTTTACTTATGCTGGTTTCTCAGGAAGGAAAATCCAAATCTCACCTTGGTTTGATATGAGGGAATAGATGAATGAAACAATATGCTTGTTGACTTTAGTTACACCTCTAATTATCATAAAAATTTGCAATATATAAGAGAACAGACACTCAGGTAACACTGAAAAGCCAGACCAGGGTTATTCTATTCCAGATACGTCTCCTCATTTTAAAATGTGGTGAAGCTTTTTGCTAATGCTCAGCATAAGAAGTCTTATGTTTTGTAGGGGTTTTTTATGTGTTTTGGTTACATAAAAATGAGACCCATACAGTTTTTATCAGGCTATGTCTTATGATCCTTTTTAAGTTAAGCACTGCATAACAAACTATAGTGGGATACCTATATATTACATTATAAAAAACAGAACATAGAGGTGCAGGAGGAAGCAGTTAACCAGCACATGGAGGAAATAAATCTATAATAATTCATAATATTTTGCATGTGTAAGATCCAGGCCTGACCAAAAGTAATTTGCAGAATAGACACCCTACATACATTTTCATCAAAGAAAAAAAGTAAGAAGAAACTGAATAAAGTGAGCAGTTAGAAAATATCTACTTTATCAAAATGTCTCTCCAAAAATACTGGAGAGCTCCTGGAGGCTGAGGCTACACTGCCATTTCCACAGCTTTCACTACTCATCAAGCACACCCTGAAATAGCAGTGGCTCTTGAGGTTTAGTACTTACAAAGAGTTGAATAAATATATTTGGGATCTCATCTGGAGGAATAAAACCATCTTAAACTTAGTCTTGACTTCCTATGTTTACTGTCTAACTTGCCTATTGTGTGATTAGATGACAATCTCATTTGTTGACTCAGGAAAAAATCTGGAAGGAGATTCCAGTGGTGAACTCCCCTGCTCCTGTGCCAGGCTCCATCCACAACTGTTTCCAGAGCACTTCATTTATGAAGCACACAGAACCTACACACACACAGACACTACAGGCTCGAGCTGTTGGAGGTGCCATGACATTGCACTTTAAGGTATCCTTCAACACTTTCTATCAAAAGGTGGGACAGAGGAGGATGAGGATGAAACACACACAGAAACACATGCACAGGAAAAATCCATCCTGATGTGTGTGTGCAGCAGAAACCACACACCCTGACTGCTTGTTACTAATTATTTCCTCAATGCAGCAGTCCACTCTTTGGTAGCTAAATGAAATAACTTCTATAATAAGTAAAAACCTCTTAGCTCTACTTGGGCTTATACAGAGATACAGAAATTCTGTCCTGCTCCATCTTTTCTATGTAACTAGAACCAAATCTTAAATTCCAGTATTGGGGAAGTGTTGAATAATTTATTTGAAAGAACTTTGGTAAATGCAGATTAGAAAAAGCCACAGCAACAAGAAATTAGACAATTTTGTAGATTTACAAGTCATAGTTCTGAGAATTACTTTGCCCATTGGTCAATTTAGAATTTTACTGAACCAAGAAAATACTAAACCAAGGTTGCCTTTTGTTTGTAATCAGAGGAGCAAGAGTACAAAATTACTTGTCAATGCATGTGAAACTCACTATGTTATTGTTGTTGTTAAACTCTCTGGAGAATGTTACAGTTAAATTTAAGTTGTGAAAGATAGTCACTCTGCAAACTAAATCTTTTAGGATAGATGTGTTTAGCTTCTTATTTTCATGTAGAGCCTACCTTTCAGGAAGTCTGCTAACAAACCTTTGGTTTTTTGTGAGATTAATACTATAAAGTAGTAGAGATAGCAGAGACAGCACCTATGTTCAGGATATGTGAAAATAAAATCATTTGGACAGCCCAGGACTTTTCTCTACACTTCTATTTTCTGACCCTTTGACTAGGCCCATGAGTATTGTTTGTAGTATTGATGTAGTTATCAAAGTTAATGCCACACTGAAGTCTGCATCACAACCTTAATAACTGAGGTATTTTGAACAATGTTATATTATGTAAACAATAGGAATGGGTGGTGCAAAATTATTCTTGGTCTAGACCTGGGACACTAGACACTGGAGGAAATAAATCAGATTATTAATTAAAAAAATGTCTGTAGCAGGCCAGAATTCAAGGCTCAGATCTCAGTGGTCAAAATATAAATGTCTTTACAATTAATGAATCTGTCCCAGTGTCTGTTTTACTGATTTTAAAAAGAAAACAGTGATTCCGAAACTGTAGAAGTGAGTTCAGGACTAATCCTGGTGCTTTGTAGAGTTTGAAGTGAACATGGTAAATCTAATCAGCTTGGCATCTTATCACATAGTTGCTGCTACACCTGAATACTTATGTCTACCAGTAAAAGAAGTAGTGATATAAAAAATGTGCTCAGCATCACGACTACTGATACTTCTATTTATACATATTTTCTTATTTCTGTTACATTCTCCAGAATAAATTGCTGAATATCAGTTTATTTAATGTTACTTTTTAAGTGTAAAAATTAAGCACTTTATAAAGACCAATTTTTACAAAACATTAGAAAGAGATGTTTTCTTTGTAACTAACTCCTTGATTACTTTGCACCAGAAGTCATGACTGCATTGCAAAAGAACACAATGAAAAATCTATGCAAGCTGGAGATCTTTCCCCTGACTAAAATTTTAATCATCCGCTTGACGTCATGGAACTTTACAGAGATTTAATCAATGTCAGCTCCTGCCTTTTTCTCCTTAGCATGCCTTGCTTCACATCTGCTTTTTATCTCTGGTTAAACAAATCAGCATTTATGGAGTTTGCTACACAAATTGAGAAGTTTCTTCTCTTATCTCCTGGTCCACATACAAAGTATTTGCAAATAGAGTTTGTGCTCATCTAACACCCTTATTCTCTATGCCTTCTAAGCAAATAAAGACATAAATCCAAAGGGAAAAAATTCCATGTAATAGTCCTTGCATGTTGTTGGTTTTGCAGTGAGAAACATAGAAAATGGAGGCAAAGATTTTACAAGGATGAAGAGAGCTCCCATTACTGCCTGGTTACTATTAAAGAGGGGAAAATGCAGAATAGCTAATTCAGACAGGAATATTCAGCTGCACAAATACAGGATGGAAAACAACTGGCTGGTGGCATTTCTTCTTAAAAGAGTCCATAGAATATACTGAATCACAAGCTAAGAATGAGTCAACACTATCATGATGCTGTGAAAAAAAACAAATGCCACACTGGGATTTCTAAACTGGAGTAGAGCCTGGAAGATCTGTGAAACAATCCTTTTGCTCGTTCACAGTGGTAGGGCTCCAGCTGAAATAGTGTGTGTACTTTAGGTACAGCACCCCAAGAAGAATATGAAATAGCTGGGAATTCAGAGATTAATGACAAAGAGCAGAGTTTTAGACTATGCCCTATGACAAAAGATGAAAGAACTGAGGTGGTTTAGCCTCAAGAAGAAAAGGCTGGGAAAGGGGTGGGATATGCCACACAAATGAAGGGCTCTTTGAAAATGAAGGGAAGGATCTTTTTCGCTTGTTTACATTAGCTGTCACCACCCTCACAGTGAAGAATTTCTTGCTAATGGCTAATCAAAATCTACCCTCTTCCAGTTTAAAGCCATTACCCCTTATCCTAACCCTACATGCCCTTATAAAAATCCCTCTCTTCCCTGTAGAACCTCTTCAGGTACTGGAAGGGCACTCTAAGGTCTCCTTAGAGCCTTCACTTCTCCATGCAAAGGGGAAGATTTCTGGAGGCCTTTTCCAGCCCTGGTTTCCTTTGATTCTATATTTTCTATTAAAATATCTTTGTTCCTCAGGCACAAAAACATTTTTCTTGGTAGAGAAAGTGTTGGATTACACTGCTAGATCTCACACATGTGTGTAATCAAAATGGAGATGCAGAACTGTGGAGGGCACATGGCATGATCTTATTTTGTTTTTTTTTCTCTGAAGAAAAAGATAAGCTTGGCTAGTCACTGTAGCACAAGGGATGATTTGTTCCAGGAAAACTTCTTGAATACTGCCAGGCAACAACAAAGCCCCTCCATGCTGAGAGTTCAGCACTGCTGACTGAGCATCTCAGGGGCTTCTCCCTTCCTGCTACACTCACTATTGCAATGGCAATACCATGTGCAGCTATAATATATTTTTCATTTGCACAAGCCCAAATCAAGGTTGCCAATCAAATACTTCTGCATGTGTATGAGAGGAGCAAAAGTTAAAAAGGAGGCCTGAGAAAAGGTTTGTGACACCATGAACTCAACTCTTTCTATCATATCCAGCCCAGCTAAGCCAAACTGACAAAACATCTTTAAAACAGAAAGTTAATGCAAATGTGCCACAAATTACTTATTTATTAGAAAGAGGCTTTCTGGACCTTGCCTATCTCCTCATCCTTCATCTGAAATAGGGAACTTCTTTATTTGGATTCTAAAAATATTTAGAAAGAAACACAACACCATTATTGCAACCAGAGTAACAATGGATGAGGTGTCCCAGGCTGTTAATATTTTACAAAGCAAGAGATAGGAAGTGAATTCATGACCGCTGCAGATTATCTGATTGTTTTTCAGCAGTTCCATCAAAAAATCAACCTCCTCCACTGTTTCCCCAGACTTTCACAATTCTCTGTCTGGTCCCTGGTTTTGTATCTGCCTAGCACCTCAGCTACATTATGAATCATAACATTTTTCCCCACTTTTCAATTTCTGTTTATAAGAGAAACTTCATCCTTTGATATCTGTCATAAATTAGAGACACTGTGGGTGAAGTTCTATCATGACATGTGATTGCCTGAGTGTGCACCTCTACAATGCCTAAAATCTCTTTACAGTCACTAGGCTGGAACCTTAACCAAAATCAGTTTCTCTTTACACATCACCAACTCACCACACACAAAAGATGTCCAGGCTCCCTTCCTTTTATAGCTCTGCTTTCCAAAAGTTTATACAGATGCATGTGTATGGGCAGGGTTCCAAAACAGGATGAAGTTACTTAAATCCATGCTGCTGCTAAAAGTATTAATGCTTGAAACTAACCTGATAAAATCCAGGTTCGTGATCCTGCTGTCCCCATGAAGTCTGCAAAGCCCCTACAAAGGGAGAAATATCTTTGACCACTTGGCCAGTCATGTAGGTGAATCCTACAATTAAGGCAAATATAATATCCCTAATAAAGAAGTAAAGATAAAGAACGAAGTTATGCTCTGATTTTCCAAGAGCCAGAATGGTAATGGCATAAACAAGTCACAGCTGAGATCACTTGAGAATCACATTAGAAAATTCAGAAAGGACTAACTGAAAGAGTAAATGAATCAGCAAAGGCAAACACAGCCTGATGCAGAGGCAACCAGGTGAACAGGATCAGGTGTTGCCAGTCAGGAGGAGGAAGGCATGAGCTCCTGTTCAGCCCACCTGTGCCCAGTTAGGGCTGGCCCCAACTGCACATGAGCAGAACTGGGGACCAATAAAAGGTGAGCTTCCAGAGCCCTGGGGAGCTGCCAGAGGAGGGGGGCTGAACAGTCTCTCTTTTTTTTGGTGACCCTGATGTGATTTGAACACTCAGTCTTCTGATTGCATCACAAGCTCCCACCTTCTCCCATTTTTGTGGTGCTCCAACATGGTTCGAACCTGCAGCCTTCTGATCTGGAGTCAGAGTTGCTGCCGCTGCGCTAACAGGAGCTTGTTGCTAACCAGAGCTCACCCCTTTTATTGATCCCCCAGTTCTGCTCATGTGCAGTTGGGGCCAACCCTAACTGGGCACAGGTGGGCTGAACAGGAGCTCATGCCTTCCTCCTCCTGATGGGCAACACCTGATCCTGTTCACCTGGTTGCCTCTGCAGCCTGACATCAGTACCTGTAGGGCAAATCAAGGCAAATCAACTGAGTTTGAAGGGAGACAAATATTGATGCTAATGTGTGCTTACTGAAAACATATATTGTCTAGAAGAATGATCAATAAAATTACAGTGCAATGACTTCTAACTTAAGCCCCATCAATGAGTTGGCAGAAAACCCCTTGCCCCTCTGAGTCCTGAATCTGATCTGCTGCTTTCTTACACCTCAGCTCCTCCCTTCCAGCTTTCCTATTTTCTGAATCTTCTAGATAACTTCCCACTCTCTCTGCCTGCCTACTCATGGACACTTTGCCCCAATTACAAAGCTAATTGTTTTAATAGAGCCATGAAGAGAAGATATGCCAGTTTTAACCTAAAAGTAGAACATACTTTGTAGCTATTTTTCAACTAGTCTGTAAACTCAAAGAATCTTGGAAATTAAAGTTTGCTTTGGTTTCCCCTCTATGAGACATCAAATCTCACTGTACTGTATTAGCGACAGCTGCTATTCCTGGCATTATTCCACTCTCAAAATGTTTTCTGTCTTGAACCATATGTTTCACATAGAGTTATTTAAAGAGTATCACTAGCTAAGCCTGAGATGAATCATCTCTTCTACAAAGGTGTCGTGGGATATGCAGCAGAGTAATAAGAACATTAACTTGGTTACATAGCATAAATAAAATCCTACACATCAGTTGTGCGTTGCTGTGATAGAAAAAATGACTCAAATAAGAAGAAATCCTTACTGATGTGGAATGAGCTTTCCCAGTCTAGATTACCTAAGAGTCAGGGAAGATGTATCTTTAAATGGTAGCATGATTAGGCTTAGTTTGTGCATATTAATTACAGGGGCAGTGTCAAACACACTGCTGCATTTAACTTAACCTACAAGATTTTGTCCTATTTTTGTTTCTTGTTCTGGTCTAATGCCAATTTTACTGGCATAGAAGTGAATAATCAACTTTATCTCAGTCCCTCATTCAAGATGGCTGTCTGGTTTTCCTTAAGATACCTTGTTGAGTTTAAATGGAATCTATAAAAGGTTTTAGAATGTCTGAAGTGCAATTTGCATTAAGGAAGATTTTATGCACATTCTCACTCTCTCCAACTACCTGAAAGGAGGTTGTAGCCAGGTGGGGGTTGGTCTCTTTTCCCAGGCAACCATCAGCAAGACAAGAGGGCATGGTCTTAAGTTGTGCCAGGGGAGGTTTAGGTTGGATATTAGAAAGAATTTCTTTACGGAGAGGGTGATCAGGCATTGGAATGGGCTGCCCAGGGAGGTGGTGGATTCTCCATCCCTGGAGATATTTAAAAAGAGACTGGATGTGGCACTCAGTGCCATGGTCTAGTAACTGCAGCAGTAGTGGATCAAGAGTTGGACTTGATGATCTCTGAGGTCCCTTCCAACCCAGACAATTCTATGATTTGGCCTTTGGCAGTATGAACTTAAATACGTTTCTACTTTCTTCACATCTTCTGTTTGCTCTTACCACATCCTATTTTCTATGAAACATGTAAACTTTATGCCAGAGCAGAACCACAGACTCTATTCCCAAGTAAGAATCCAAATTAGCTGACAAGAGAATCATGCTCCTTCTCACATCCAGGTCTGTCCCGGGCAATCTGGAATGCTCTCCTTCTCAGGGTTATTGCACCTTAAGGCACAGTGGAAGGACTCCCCTGCATCAGCTCCAGGATGCTCATCAGCTCTGGGCTGATGGCACTAAACAAAAGTGGCAGATCTGTATCCTGATCTCTTTTTTGGGGGAGTTGTTTACTGATGTATCATATATGACAGGTATCCATCTCTACCTCTAACTATGAAATGTTGGGAGATCACAAGTGATCTTCAGGTAGAACTTGGGATTTATGGTAGCTCCTCCCATTTCCTGATAAACTGGTCGTCTTCTTCAGCTCTAGATGCTGTTTTCTCTGAATCCCTGAGATCATGGGTATTTTGGCAATTCAGTTCAGTATAAATCTACAATGCTCCATAAAGGGATAGTCCTACCCACTTCTGCACCCTTGAGCATTTCTACTTACAAAGCAAAACTCCTGTAAGAGTTTTTGACTTGACTTTTTCTGTTTCCTGGATATTAGTTTTCAGACAGTTAAAGTTCTTTAACCTGGTTCAAAGGGTTTCTATGTGCAGACTAGAGGTAGGACAGAGAAAGCAGCAGGAAAGAGGCAGTGGGTTACTGGAGAGAAGGAAAAACCAGTCCCTTCTGGCAGCAGTGCAGGCATGCACTTCACTAAAAGTACCCACATAACAATGGCCCAGGATACCTTCTCATACAACTGTAGGGAGTTTACAATAAATTATAACCTAGCATTCTAGATTAATGAGGCCAGACATTTACACTCTGGTCAAATTGAGGCAGAAGGTGCTTTTCTACATCTCTTCTCTTGCCCTGCTATGTAAGAGATGTTACCTTTCCTAAATATTTTTGAAATGTCCACCCTTGATGATACTTGCTCAAAGCAAAATTCTCATGACTTTCAAACATAGAACAATTAAAACTAACAAGGTTTTCTTTGGAAAAAACTGGAGTAATTAATGAAAGAAAAAAAATATATACTTCTGACTGAAAACCTATCTGCCAGATTTAACCACTTACCAGCAAGTTGGGTCCACTTTCAGTGGGACACATGCAAGCAAACTGTGATTTCAAAAATCATCTATCATTCTTACCATGTTTCCTGGGATTATTTTGCCTCATAACAACTCAAACAGGTATTTGGTGAGCCAAAGGTCTGGTCCAGTCAAGCCAGGTTCTAGAGAAGCCTGGGTAGAACCACAGTAGTTTTGAACATTGTTCAAAGTTCTCAAGTGGAGCAGCTACTCAGAATACAGGCCAATTCCTGGACTAAAGAATAGCTGGCTGCTCTAATTGATGCTTGGTTTCCCACAGTCCTAAAGTCCAAACATTTCATCTGTCCTGAAAAAAAAAGAAAGTTTCTTTGAGACGAGGTCTATGATAAGTAATGGGTTCTCCTGCAGCACAACTGGAATAGACCTCCCAATGCACAGTGCCACATCTATTTTTGGTAAAAGACAAATGGAGCCAATTGAGTGATCTCACTGGCTAGTAATTTCTTTGAAATAGTTTATCACATACATGAAAACACACTGCATTATACCACTTCACAAGCCATCTTTCTTTTATGTTTAATTAACTTACAGGATTTTTCTGGATGTTTAAACTTCAGTATATGTGACTTCAGTGGCATTATAGAAATCATTAGAAATCAACTCTTTTTGTAACTACATACCCACGTAGTTGTCCAGGAATGCAGTGCTGGAAAAGTTATTTATACATATGCAATATTTAGAGGTTGAACAACAGATATTGAAGAATTATGGAAGATTCCTAAAGATATTTCATCCTCTTCATCTCCAACATACATACAGACACATACACATTCATACCTGAAGTCCATCTCATATTCAGGATATCAAGTTTTCCAAACTTAAATTGGTAGCACATAAACAAGGAACCCACAAAACCAAAACAGTTATTGATGCTGATTGCTAGAGCACGCCAGCATTTCACAACAGATATAAATGTGGGAGATTTAACATTTTTGTGTTCATTCTCCTGCAGACACAGCTGAGGAATGTTCAGACCATCTCAACCCCAGCCATATTAGGGTAGCATGAAGTATGCATCTCAAGTTCAGAAGCAGTTTTGTAAGTCATGCTGCAGACAGGGGAGGCTTAGACATATAACTCACTGGACTGATGCATTCTTGTGTGTCGTCCATTGATTTAGTATTGTGCAAAAGAGATGCATCATTGGTCTCCTGCTGAAATGCAACAGTTTTCCAAGAATATGTTTTTAATACCCAAAGTTATTTGCAAGCAGAACCTTCAGGGACAGGAAGAGATGCAGTGAGATGAATGCTTGTTCCTGGAATTACAGCTAGGGTGAGTTCTAATGGGCTGGACAGGCCTCCTGCTTCCTTTCACATACCTCTACTATTTGATCCTTCTCTGCTTAGATTTCCTGGCATAGAAACTAAAATGTATCAGGAAGTGGTGTTCCTAGACTTCCTAGAAGGTAAAGGTAAATTTATAGTCATCCTTACACATTGAAGGTTTTGGCTTATACGTTTACACCATTCTTTTCTGACCATCTTAGACCAATAGCAGGGGCTTCCATTAGCCCTATAGTCAGGTTTCATTGCTGGTGATTTTCAAGGTCCTTGGTAGAAGTGTAGGTCTGGGATTCAAGGTTTTAAAGTATTATTTTTTGACTCTGCCACTGGTAAACAGATCAGTTGCTAATCATCCCCAGGCCCAATCTGAGAGTTTCTGAGTTTTTTGCTTGTTTGTTTTGCTTTGTTTGTTTGATTTCTTTTGGTTTTTGATTTTTTTGGTGTTTTTGTTTGGTTGGTTTTGTTTGTGTGCTTTTGTTTTGTTTTTAATGAGGACAGTACCGCTGACCTCTAAGCTTTGAGAGGTAGCTTTGAGGTCTACTACTAAAAACTCTAAAATCTAGAACTGCCTGCAACTCACCAAGTACTCTCAGTACAGCTCTATGTGCCACAGTTATTGTATTCTGATCAGCATGTAAATACTCCAGAAAACATATATATTTAAGGAGATAAGAAGGTATATATAACACATATATCCTTTATATATATAAAACATATACAATATGTATATTGTAACATACATATGTAATAATATAACACATTAGGTAAAATAGGATTGTGATGGGGTAACTTAATCTACCTGTCACGTTTGATGATTTGTAGCAGCATTCCAAGTAGAGAAGCCCAGATTCTTCATCTTTTCTGACTAAGTGTATTTGTGAATCACTGGTAAGTGGTTCCTTCCTTCATATCAAATTTCTAGAAGTACGAAGTAAATGAGTCTTACAAACACTATTAAATCCTCTCCACAGAGGAAAATAGTCTATAAAGTCCAAGTTTCTGTTCAGAAGGCACAAGTTTAAAGGTCCTTTATGCACTTTTAATGTGTGTAACTACTCAGTCTTCTGTATTGCTTATAGCTTCCTTATAGCTACAGTGGGTACTCTTCAGTAAATTTATTATTTAGTTTTCTAGAGAGAAGTAGGAAAGGACCAGGAAGATAGGGATGAAAACTCAGCTTTGAAACATTCAGAATTACTTAGATTGATGTAAAAAGGAAAAATCAGTTGCCTCATTAAGCATAGAAAGATGCAGAAAACCTGTTTCAAAAGTCTCTAAAGACACATCTCAGCTCTGGAAATATTAATAGGAATAGGGAAAGACCTTCAGGTCTTACACAGAATTCATGACTATGACTGTGAGCAAAACTCATGCTTCTGTTCAGCAAGCCACAAGAATACAAAACTCAATGAATGATTGAACCATTACGACCTCATGAGATTCTCTTGCTGGTCTGAAAAATTAAATGAAAACCCAAATGAAAATAGGCTGAAGTTCCTTAGAATGTAGACACTCATTACACTCAGCTTCGACTTGGTTGCATTCAGCAGCTGGCACCCTATCATCCCAAGTGGTCACAACCTGCTGAGGATATCTGTTTGATTAAAAAAATCTTCAAGAGATACTACAGGGTTTATTGTTTTCAGAACAGACCTGGAAGTTACAACTTGAACAGTCTACTTAGCTTTCACATCTTTTTGAGATACTGGAATTCATTTTTTAAAATTAAATTTAGCCAGAAAACTTTACTAAGCCTTTAATCAATTTATTCAAGGAAAGTTTAGCAATGATACTGAATCTTCCCTGCTACAGTTTTCATTAATTTTCCCATCTATAATTTATATGTTCTTTTTTGCAGAAACATAGTTCATAGTTATGGGCTGACATCCCATCCTTCCTTAGTCTTTCCTAGACTAAACAATGCCAATGCCTTCCATCCTCCCTCTAGACTGTTGCTCATTCTTTTTACTTCTTCCTGGATTGTCTCCAGTGTGTCTACATTTTTCTTGAGGTATGGTGCCCAAAACAGTACTTTTTGACACTGGAGAGTGAAAGAATTACTTTACACACAATACATAGAACATTCATACTCTAGGATGGTTTTATTTTGCTTAAATTTGGTAGTACTTGGTAACCACAGGGAGCTTCTTTGTTTATTAAACTGCAAACATGTTTGGAGATAAGCTAATTTCCTTATGAAGACTGGGTTCAGGTATAGGTTTGTGATCTTAAGGCCAGAAAGCTGTAAACATTTATTTACATTATTAGAGGGAATAGCAGCAAACAGGGAGGTAGCTCTGATTTACTGTCAAAAAGGGTCCCTATTTACAGATTTAGAGATGGATGCCAATTGTCCTATTTTGTGCTTTATTAGAATAGCAATAAATATTACCTAGCTTCCTCAACTCAAGTAGTGAGTTGAATTGCAAGTTTTTCCTACAAGGAATTATCAGAACATTGATAACTTCCTAGTTATATACACTGTTACAAATTATATAGCCTTGTCACCTGTCGGGTACCTTTAAGCTGAAACACTGTTTCACTAAAGCAAATTGCAATTGTTAACTTGGATTGATTTCATTACACTTAATAGGCACCAATTTGTTGTTTGTATTGTATTTTGGTCTACCAAAATGATCTTAGTGCTCTGTGGAAACTAATGTAGTATAAATATTTACTCTAATAAAGAAAATGAAAAACAAAGAAAAAAGAAACCCACTAATATTACTTTGTTCTGTTGCCTTAAATTGCATAACTTTCACAAATGAATGGGTTTTGGTACCAAAACTTATGTAATATTTCCTGGTGTGAGAGAAGGTAGGAGGGATGCAGAAGGGCAACAAAGATGTCCTAAGTGTTGGTAACTTACTCCTTATTCTTCTACAGATTTCCTGTATTGCTTGAGCAAGTGATTTAACTACCCTGCTCCTCCTCTTTCTAGAGCTATTTCAGTAAAACAGTCTTATATTCCTTAAAAAGGAAACTTTTCCCCCCCCATTTATTGTTAGGCAATTTTCTAACTGACAATAAAGACCCAGAGACTTTGTGAGTTATCTTCATGCTAAAGTTGTTTATACCCAATTTAATTTCAACACTCAATTATCTTCAGGGGTGCAATAACATTGTGATCTCATGTTCTTGTCAGTATTTTAAAGCCAGATTTATAATTTATAATTTTTTTCCTTCTTTAAAGTAAATTAAGTTACACTCACTATCAGGGCTGAGCTGAATCAATAAAAACCACAGATAAAAACTACCATATTTGTAGCAGTGCAACTTTTGCATACACTCAGTTTCTTCTGTTAAACAGTGGTTCAAAATACATAAAAGCTTTGGGTAACAAAGTGGTTCAAGTGGTTAAAGTTCAGGCAAGTATAGATAATTTTGTTATGATTTGGCTACCATATTCTGATATTTCCTCAGCAAAAATTATGTGTAAGTTTTCCCTTCTTTGTCCTAGCCCCCATTTTAACTTATTTATATGTTGAAACATCAACATTTCTTTTGCAGTGACAAGTGGAGGAAATTAATTTTGTGGGTTTTTTCTGGAGAAGTTACATGAGCCTGCAAGCAGTGATTTCCCTGAAATGAATGTTTGCATCTCTTCAATACAGTCTGCTGAAGGTTTCTGTAATTTTCTAAGGTATAAATTATTCTTCTAATCTTACATTCAACCTTGAAAAGTTAGTTCACTGTAATTTCTGTTTTCATTCACACTTGTCTTTCAAGGCTTGCTTAGTAGTGCTGGTATAAAAGTGAAATAATAATTTCAAATACACTTCTTCTAGCTTTCTTCTGTTATAGCAAAGAACCAGATTTGACATGCAATTTCACTTTTATTTTCCCATGCAGTCATATAGCTATAATAAGCACTAAGACTGAGGGATTAGATTCCTGAGAAAGTTCCATTTTACTCAAGACTCACTGACTTCTGTGAATCAACCCATGTGTCTACAAACACCAGCCCAACGTGCTGAATCTGTTTTGTCTTTGCCCAATACAAAGTGTAGTACCTCTTAGAATTTTGGATAATATTTGAGCAATAAATACTGTTAACTGTTCTGGGGTAAGTGGGACATGCAACTTTTCAAAGCATTAACAATATATTTTTTTATTCCAATCTATTTCCTTATTTGCATTTGAAATACTTCAGACTTGGACATGGAGCTAGAGGCAATCACTGTAAGTCACTCAGATGCCATAGGCACAGGGCTGTATCTGTTAACAGGTTCTGGAGGATGCTCACTGAGAATGCTTGTGGATTCTCAAACATCTTTTTCTATTGCCTAATGCGAATTTTTCTTGTTGAAGCTTTAAAATCATTGCTTTACATTTTGTGCTAAAGGGCCTAAGTAATAGGTTCCCTACTTGGTTCTTATCATTTCTGTACCTGGATAGGATAGGTGATGAAGGGCCTAAGTCTTCAACAGACATGGCTGGCCACACAGGGTTGCCATTAAGACAGTCTCCTCTCTCCCTACTAATGCTTTTGCAGGTATGTCAACTTAAATTAAAAAAAAATAAATAGTTAAGCTAACTTCAACTATGTTCTTCTATATAACCCATGCTTGAAATTCTTTGCAACAGTGTGCATTCAGCAATGCAGCATCAGCAAAGTGTGGATGAACCAGATAAGAGTACACCCACCACAGCTTTAGTGACTCCTTGGTTTGCATTCTGCACCTCTCAGCCATACACGACTGGCACCCTCCCCCCTATTTAGGCAAACTAATGTTTAAAACATTGTGCTTATGTCACAAATTATCCTTGGATATTATAGATTTAATTCAAATTTCATATGGTTTTAATCTCGCCTGGAAGACAGCGCAATTCACAATAATCCCTCACTTTGCTGATCTGGGGTCACATTTAACCCCACTGCAATTCCAGAAGCAGTCCCTGCCTACAAACATATTCAGTGTCCTGGACACCTACCTTCCCCATGGAAGGAAGCTTACACATGCTCTGTTCCACTCAAATTCTTTTCTCATCCTGATGTTGCTCTATGCTAGCTTTAAAAGGATGGAAACAGTAGAAACTGTTCCTCATTTATCCTGAAACACAAAATGAAGAAACTACTAGAGCATTAGAATGGGAAAATTGAATTAACGATCAACATTCAATACAATGCATTCTGAAAAACGATAATTTGCTCAAAATACAAGTAATTGTATTTAAACCTGGAACTGCTTAGACTTAGTGCCAAAATGTGCTCTGACAAAACCCTGTTTGCTCCTCTATAACTTTGTATCATTTAACCTTTGCTCCTTTTGAGAAGGGATTCTCCTTGGCTATTACAGCAGCTTTCCAAAAGCTTAGGGTTTGGGTGGGGGTGAAGGGTCTGGGGGGCCTTGTTAGGCCACAAGATAATGTTGGACTAATATTGGATAATATTGACCACAGTGTAGTTTGGAGCCGGGGGCGTAGGAGGGTAAAAGAACAAAACTGTACTCCTCATCACACTGTGGTGGCAGGAAGCTTTGGTAATTCATCAAAAGCTAGAATGTAGGATTCTAAATATTTTTCCATACCCTGATTTTATTTGTTACTATGCTGAAAACAAAACAAATGTTCCTTAGTTTCAATGCAGACGAATATATGTAAATGTACTGAGCTCCAATCCAAAAGCCCATGACCCTGGAACGTTCCCCCGTACTGGCACACTTCTGAAAAAGACTGAAAACATCCTCTGCTGTTTACATTCCAGTTTAATGTAAGCCTTTCTATATTAAAAACTGAAATTGCAATATTTCCACAAAGACCAAGTTCTGCTCTGTGATCTGTGAGATGTCTGTTAGAAAGCAGTAACAGAGAAGACAACAGAGTTCAGCTTCCTGCGACCACACATCTTCCAGTGGTAAGTTATGGGTGATATCATTTCAGGACTCTGGCACTGGCAAAATGTGCATGCCAGACACAGGAAACCAAGAAAAATAAGACAAACCACAGAAGCATCCAAAATTGTATCATTTTTATAGTTTAGTGAGAAGATTGATGTCCTCACTGAGGCTGACCTCCAAGTACTAGATTTTTAAGCCAATGCAAATATTCGCTTATTTTTTTTAAGTCTCTGAACATTCATAGAATATTAGACACAAGAAAATCTGGCTTGCTTTGGATCAGCTTTTTAAACCATTAAGCAGTCTCTACTATGCTTACCAACTCTGGATCAGAACTGGTTTTTTAATTTATTTTTTTTAATACTCATTGCCTTGTAAAACAAAACACATTGTTCCATGGTTTCTTGTACTTAGCAACCATAATCTCTGAAGTCTGTGTTCTCTGTATTTCCTTTAGGAACTATTTATAGATCAATACTTACATTATTTAGTTCTAGTTAATAAGTTTTAAGTGTTAAAGTTTCCAAGTATTGAAGTTTAAGTATTTAAAAGTTATGAAGTGTTAGTTGCAATTCATGTAAACATGAAGGATTTTGTATTTGCTAATAAAAACCAGTTTTAATATATTAAGTTTGCATTAATTTTAAATGGTCTTTACTGCAGAAAAAAATTGAGAGGTAAATTAAAATTGGATTATCGAGTTTTTAAAAAAATAATTATAACAATAAACATGTGTTTGTTAATCAACCTCAAAACATATTTACATATATTCATTGAATGAAGAAATTCTGTTGAAAGCATATTTGCCAACTATTCTACTTAAAGTTATTTCCATTTGTGTCACAGGACTGGTTTTTATAACAGGCATTTTTCCCAGTTTGGTCATAAATTCTAAACAAAAGAATAATGAACAAGACAGCTATGGTCTGGATTTTCCCTAACATTACCTTCTGTACTAAACCAGAATACTATTTTTAGCCAGTATTTCTAACCTCTATCTAGCATCAACTTCTTCTGTAGTTCCAGGTGTGACAACACTGCCAATTAGCCAAATTATGGAGTCAGTACTTCATTCCCAGAATCTTTCCTCATTCCCTCTTTGTCTGATGGGTATAAACATAATGTAAATATATTTTTTTTTTCCCTCTGCTGACTATAAACAACTACAATCATTAACTTACTGGTTAATAATTTAATGTATGTGATGTCTCCAAATGAATTAATTGTAGGGAATCAATACTAGATGCTGTCAAGCTTCTCTAAGATGCAAGTTCTTGGCTTTCTGAGTAGCAGTTTTCCAATTTTTTAAGGTTTGAGTACCTGCATGCAGAAGTGAAAAATAAAATTAAGTATCAATCCAAGTACAATAGAGTAGAATCTCCCCTACCACTGGGCTTTGTGCCATGTAAGAAATAGTTCTGTTAGTCTAAATAAGCTTTTAAGCAAGTCCTTAACTATTGTAAAAATAAAATGGTATCAAAAGGTTCCATGTAGCAGCCTTTTTTTCCTTTAAAGAAAGAATAATCAGTTTACTACAAGTGGGGTCTCAACTTATGAGCCTAAGAGAAGGAAAAATATTGAGAAGTGAATCATCCTTGTCCTGAGATTTGTGGCGAACCATAACAGAACCTCATGAAATGTGGGCCTCTCCATTAAGTGACCACAATTTACCTTGTGTTCCACTGTATCCTATGTGAACTTGAATGTAACAATGCTCTTAGGATATTTCTACATAATTCAGAGCAGCATATAATGACGCTGTTAAATGTGTAATTTTTAATTTTCATTTGCATTAATCTTGAACAACAACCAGCTGCCTGATTCATCAGTTCTTGCAGCTTCTCTTTGAGCTAGCTATATCAGAAAATGATAATTTTGATTTCTTTTTTTTGCATCCCTTCAATTACTTGTGTAAACAAAGGTAAGTCACCTACCAGAATGCTACTTCATTGTAGTTCAGCACTGTATCATTTTGGGTAACAATATAGTCTCAAAATGATAAAGTCACAAATACATAACTATGTACATCAGGCTGGGATTTGGAATATGCCTCAAATCCTTTGTCTCTGTCTCTAGACAGAAACATTCTTCAAATATCTGCATACTTATCCTTAGAGAGTAGAACTGGAACATTTCTTACTGCACAAGGCAAAGCATAGGAAATTAAGAAGTTTGCCCAAGGTGACTTCAGCGAGAGCAGCAAAGCAGGAATTCCAATTGAGTTCTACAGACACAGGAACAACTTCAGTCTGCTGCTGTTCCAAGTTATCCAGCTTGAAAAGAAGCAGAAACCATCTGAGAAATGCCTTAGCCAACACTAATCTTGATCATTTGGTTAACTAACTATGAAATATTGTTAAGACGAAATTTATTTTCTGTTTAGTACTTGCAGTTCTCTCCCTTGTAAGAAAAAAAAGGTTTTGCATACCTCCTTCTTTAAAAAGATTAATTGAGAAGGCTTTTCAAGTGCAGACAGCAGGAAGGGCAATTGTTTTGTAGGAAAATACTGCCATAACACTTTAAAATTGCTTACTGCAAGCACTGCAGGAATTAAAAACTTATTAGCTTTAAGTCAAAAGCTCTTAAGGAGCTCAAACAAAAACACCCCACATCTCATGCATCTTCAAGTGCAATCCAACTCTGTTTTCCACTCACTTGACAGCATTTCAAAATTGTTTGGAGACTGCTAATTAGTAAGAATGCAGTGACAAAATGGTCTTTTTTTTTTATGTTGTTTGAAAGTTTAGTTTAAAAACGAGAAAGCAGGAAACTTCTCTGCTGTTGACAGCCAAAACCTTTAGTGGTCTGAATAAAATTGATTCATTAGTCTCACTTATAACCAGTTCTGAATTGGCATAAATATACTGTGTAGTGGCCACAAGGGGCAAACTGCAGAGGTTTTTTGTTATTAACAATACAAGTAGCTTATTTTAAAGGAAACAGTTAATACAATTGCAAGAAATAGTGCAAGATCTGAGCCTCCTTTCTTTCCTTTGCTGCTATGGAGGTACTGACATCTTCTGGCAGGGAGTGATGTAGCCAGCCAAGAGCTTTTGATCCACCAGGTGGTGAAGTACTGACAAAAATAAGATTCATTTAGCTTCAAAACGGTCACCTTTACAATACTTCTAGAAGATCTCTTGCTCAGTTTAGCATTAGGTTTTTGCTGAACACTAACACAAATTGGTAATGAGAAAAGGTAAAAATTTCAGAAAAATCAAAAATATAACCAAGTGCAATTAGTATGAGCTTAAAAGAAATACATTTAATAACTCCCTTGATTTGCTTTTTCTAAAATGATATCTTAACAGACAAATAACCTCCTTTTAAGACAGCAGACAAAAATAACACAAGATAATGGATAAAAGAGAAACTAGACTCAAAAAACTAGAACACAAATCCATCATTTGGGTGTTTGTGCAATTACACATGTTGCAACGATTTCTCCTTCACTACAAGTACTTAGAAAGATGTTTTCTAAAAAAACAAGATACTGGCCTTGAAACAAGCTAAACAAACTCCTAAATTCCTGTTTGACACAGGTTTAGAGAAGTTAATATGAACTCTGATTGTTTTTCAATCAGTGCTAAGAATAAAGCATCTAAAAGTCCCAAACTCAGGCTTGTCTGTCTTCCTGGCACATATTCCACATACCTTACATCAGAGAGCCTTGCTCCAGATCACATGTACATTTGTGATACTAAATGTAGTTACTTTGAAGCCATTAAAGAATCCTTTTCAGAAGTGGACCTCACAGAGGTATATGCCATCTTCCAAACCCAGATTTTTACATCTGTTAAAAGAAAAAAATTTACCTGGAGCACAGGAGTGTGGGGAGAATGAAGCCATTGGAACAAAAATTAATCCTTCACAAAAAGCAAGTCTCCCTGACAAGCATTTTCATCCTACTGACCTAATATTTAGTCTCCTTCATATGAAGGAAGGCAATGTGTAGTACCACTTTCCACAGAGAACTGGAGATCAACAGTACTCTCATATGGTGCAACTTGGGATGGATAATCTGAACTTGGCAATGAAAACAAGGAAGGTCCTCCTCCAAATGGGGCAATAACTCGTCATTCACCATGGAAAATTCTTCAGAACATTATTCTTCAAAGTAAAGGTAAAAATGTAGCTTTGAGAACTCTTCCTGCTGTCTTTCCTTTTTATGCTAAATTCTGTCAGAGCATTTTTCCTCATCTCTCCCCCATCACTTAGAAGTTTTCATCATCAGGTACAAGTATTTGTGTGCAGAATTCATTCTGTTACTGGCACAGTGCAGACACAGTCTCTCAATCTTGCAATCCTTGCCCACTCTATTCTATGTATACAAAAGGCTCTGTGCCACATGGGCTGTGCTGCAGATATCAAAGCTGGTATGACTTACCAAATACCACTGACAAAGTAGATAAAGGTCTCATCAGATCCAGTGCTTCATCATTTATAGCTCTTTACAATATTCTCAATCTGATTTGGTTTTGCCATCCTAAGTTATGTCATCAGTACCTAAGGAACATTATCACCACTTAAAAAGAGAGGCTTCAAGACTCTATTTGTGAGGGTTCTTCTTTAAGGGTACATAGATCTCTGTACTCCAGTAGGAAATAGTAATTCAACAGCAGTTCATCCTATCACCATGTAGCACTTCTGAGCTGACAAGTTCAGGAATGTGAATGAGTTGATACTGATACATTATATCTGAATACAGTGAGCTTCTAGTGTTTCATAAAGTAATGTCAATAATATATAAAATATGCCACAGTATTGCAAATTCTATTAAAATATTCTTCTTTAAATGTGATGACTATCCTTACAGTATGTTTGCAAAGCCCTGTGATTTTTTTAATATTCTTCAGTCCCATAAAAATGAGCTACTGTATTGATTCACGTGAGAGGGAACACAAATATCAATTGCTGTAATTAAAGCAAAAATACTTAGGCATAAAGACTCAGTTGAATTTAGACAAATCACTTGCCTAGTTTCAAAACCATTACTTGATTTGGATGACAACAGACTCTCAAACAATTCTCTGCAGAACTCACAGTTCATATGACCATTCCACTGAAGGAATGGATAGTCAGAACTTTCAAGTGAAGCTTGATTAGACCACCATTAGTAAATTTAGTTTTTCTGGTACAGATTTACCCTTTTAGCAAGATATGCCATACACTTTATAAGAATACTTTGAAGTTCTGCTGATAAAATTAGAGAATATTAACTTTTAAGAACTTAAAGCAAATTAAAAAAGTGGACAACACACATAAGGACACGTGCCTCCAAGCTGCCATTGGCTTTCATTTCTTCCTACTCATGTTCTGTTTTCCAGCCACCCTCATATCCTCCAACTTTTAAATGTCTGCTTTTTAAAAGTACCACTCTCCCTCCTCTCACAGGTTTGGGGGGATTTTTTGTCCTTTCTTTCTTATGGTTTCTTTTCAGTGGGGCATGTTTCATTCTCTTTTACATCTACTCTCCCTCATTATAACTTGTAACAATTCCTCATACTGTGATACCGAATAATTTTTACTGTGGAATATTCCCCTACCCAAAGGCAATTTTAACTTGTATATAAAGTATTGCATATTCATTTGCATATATTTTATCATGTGTGTTTCATAAAAACACCAAGACCTCCACACTTAAATATAAAAATTAGATGCTATTATAGGCTTAATATGTCATATACTTACATGCAATGCAATAGAGACCTCTACTTGCTTAGCTGCTTTCTAAAAAGAGTCTCCTGTAATGTTAAGTCAGAACCATAAATTGTAATAAAATCAAGAAACAGGTTTGCATTAATAATTCCCCTACTACCTGTCATTGAAATAGCACTCTGGGAAGCTAGTTAATGCCCTATACCTTTTAAGGTATTATACATTATCTTTTTACTTACCATATAATGTATACAGGGAAAAAAAAAGGCAAACAAGTCGCCCATTTGTAGTGTCATTATGGATGTATGTGTGACATTTGCTTTATTACCTTTAATCCTGTCTTTGTAGAAGCTGGAGTAAACCAAATGATGGTATTTTTAATAAATGAACCACAAGAACTTGGTAAGGCAGTGTTTGCAGGCAGCAGAATTAAAAGATGCAGGACAGCTTTCACAAATGTAGCTTGCACTAATATGTCTTATACTCCCTTCAATTTACCTGTCCTTGAAAATACAAGCATAAGCAGTTTGTCTCTTCTGATAATCCACTAAAGCAGAAAACAAATAGCTCTTTGGCTGGAAAGGCAAGCAACAGGTAAGGATGAAACTTTGCAACTCTCACACTGATAAATTATCAGGAAATAAATAAACACTGATAAATTAGAGAAAATCAGATTACTTTTAAGTTTTCCCTTCAAAAAATTTGTTGTCATTATTATATTTGTAGCAACACAAGAATTCCTTCTAGGCAACCATTCTATCATTGTAAATACAGGAACATTTATCCCTGGCTTTTGTGTGTCTCATCATATCAGAGAAAAAAAAAATCCTCATTGGAGACCAGTGCTGAAACCCCTTGACTTTCTGAAGTAGGGATTTTCTATCAGTGTACATGCAAGAGGAAGCCTGTCCTAGAGCATCATTTCTTTGATTCCTTATTATCTTTTCCTCCTATTATTATTCCTATTATTGTATTATTCCTCCTATTATTATAGCCCTCACCTTCAAGACAAATGGAGAAATAAGAACACTGCTCCCACAAATGTACACAATCTTCTCTTGTAAGCAGCTTCTTTGTAATTTAATGCAACTAGACACCTTGGTTTCATAGATGCAAATTACCTTACAGAAAAAAGTACAATTGAAAATAAAAATCCTGCCTTCAATAGGTAATTTCCAAACTTCACATATTTGCAAAGAGTTGAAAGCTTTCATCTCAGGAGTGAAAGTACACATTTCACAGGTTAAGATATCAGGTTGTACCTTCCTCTGCTGCAGAAAGAGATACTACCCTTTCCTACAAAAAGGGAAAAAAAAAATTAAAAAAAATCAGACATAACTTTGCAATTACTCAAATCCTAATGAAGGACAGATATCTGAAATCCCATCATATTATTTCAGGATACTTTGGTAATCCAAAGCAAGGACATTAGCCCCCTGGATTCTTTACTTTTAGCTGACTGGCTCCTGAAGACTGGTTTGTTGTGAGGACAATGCTCTTTCATAACCCTTAGGTCCAAGGACTGATCTTTTGTTCAGAGATCACTGTATTAACATGAGAATTTGAGGATCAAATATTTGTGACATTCCTTTCTGCAGGCCCCAAGTTATTCCTACCAATAACATGACTGTATTAAAAAAAAAAAAAAAAAATCTCTGTTGAGAGAGCTGATCTTACTTTAAAAGGAAAAAAAAATAGTTATCAGAGTGCTGGAAGTATAGTAAAGGCTGTTACAAACATTGAACTGCTTTATTGCCTTCTGGGAGCCAGATTAGACTCAAGAGTAAAAAGACAGAAAAATGATCAGCTGTTAAAAATTAATTTTGCCTGTGTAAAGGAAAAGCCATAGCTGCTGTAGAAACTTGGATTTTGTATGTGACCTACATAAAATGCCCAAGGGTAGCTGGAAAAGGTTTGAACAAAAGTGTAGCATGGGACTTTGAATAAGAAAACATAGACATCTGAAGGATTTTATTCCAGTCAGTATAGAACTATACCTTTCAGTTCATGCTTTTATAAAAATGATGACAAATTACTAGTCAGACTAAAATACATAGTTGGTTTTCAAAGCATCTTTTCTATATTGATGAAATATCCAGAAGGTCAATTTTGACAATGATTAAAAGAACATCCAATAGTGTACAGCATAGAATTCATTGGAATATAGCTCTCTGAACATGGTTACATTGTGGATGATTAAAGATTTCTTCTTCTGTTTCTGGAGTGAGCTGTATATTATCTTTGATTGGAGACAAGGGATCTGACTTTTTACAAGAGGGAAGTTTTTCATACTCTCTGGATGAAAAAAAAAAGACAAAACAAAACATAAGAATGTTATGATTGATCACTCAAAGTGATTTCAGCTGTTCCAGTTGTCCTGTGACAGAATGATAGCTATTAGCTTTACAGCTGATAGGCTGTACATACCCCATACAATTCTGGGTTCTACACCATCCTACTTAGTATTTAAGCCTTCTGAATGACTGTAGTTTCATGTGTCCCACATTATTTATTTACCATCACACTACACCATTCTTAAGAAAAGGTTAATTTAGTAAAATTTTAAAATCTAAACCAAACAGAATACTCAGAGCTAAGTCATGGCAGTGAGAAAAACCTGTAATCAAATAAATTTAGAATTCCTTAAAAGCTAATTAATAATTACTTTATTTTCATAGAAGTAAGTAACATATACAAAAATATATAACTCCAGAAGGTATCCAGAATTTACAGAAACTTGATGAATAAAATTTGGATGTTGGGACCCAAACCTTATGACCATTAACAAAGGAAAAGAAAGCCATCTACCTGTTCTATCTGGCCACATTCTGACAAACCGAAACATGAATTTTGTTCCTATGAACAACCCCGATCACATTCCTCATTTGAAGCCAAGTAATACATGCACATACACACTTCCACTTCCTCTTTGAAACTGCCATTCTTAGCACCCATCAAGAGGATAACAAAGATTTCTAAAAATGTTAATAGCACAAGTAATAGTTTCTTTGAGCAAAAATCAGTTGTATGTTTATAAAAGTCTACCATATGGCCCAAACTTTTAAAAATATAATGCTAAAATCTGACTTAAAACATGTTCAGTCTCACATTTAATACCAATGCATATCTGTACAAAGATATCACTTTGACAAAGAGAACACTTTTTTCCTACTTGTATTTGGTTTCAGGTAAGTAATAATAAATTAAAAAATATTTAAATAAGTCTTATTTATTCAAAAGTTAAGATTGCTACTTATAGCTGGGAAAGCTTTGCCACCAGGTTTTACTTGATCCTATGGAAACTGTAAGTAAAAATACCTACATGGTTTTTTTTTTTTTTTGTTTTTTTTTTTTTTTAATAATTATTGTTCTTCAAGTTCAGACCTTGAAGATAATTTGCAGGAACTTGAAGTTAACCAAATCACCCACCCAAGGGCAAGGAATATCATTTTATAATGTGCAAAAAGGTCTCATAACCAGAGACTTCAGCTGACGAAAATATTCCATCAACACACCATCATCTTGAAAGCAGAACAGTTCTGACAACCACCCATCTCAGAATGTGAGAAGCACATAAAACTAAATAGAAACACCACACTACGTTTGCCAACTTTTATACAGCTTTTGCTTTTACCCTAAAAATGCCTTTTGGTATTTGATGTCAAACAATATTGTTTGTATTGTTTGCACACTACATTACATTAATTTTAGGTGAAAGTTCTTCCTGGTAGAAAAAACTCCACATAATTAGAAGAATTTATTTACCACAAATCATACTTCATGGTTACATCAAGCTTAGGAAGCATACAGGGTGCTAAGGTTAAAGAAACTCACCTTTTAAATTGGAAGTTTTTCCGGAGTTCACCAATGGTGATTTGGGGTCTCACCTTATTTTCAGCATCACAGTGATTTTTCTTCTGCACAGGTGACCGTTTCCTACTTAATCCACTTACTTTAGCTGGTATGTAGGGCTTGAGCTTTGTTACAATATGTGACTCTACACAACTGGATTTATGCAAACCAGGAACCTGTAAGATTTTAATATTAAAGCACAGTTAAAATAGTAAAATCGTCTACCAAATATTTATTTTCTAATCTGTTTACATGAGAGAAAAACAAAAACTCTTGAATGTCAACTTTCAGAATTCCCAGGGAAGCTACTCTTTGGTGACACTGATATTAATGACTCCTTTTTCCATGAAATCTAAGCAGAGCACACATATCTAGGATCCCAAGGATCACTAGACCTCCAGTTGGACTTTCTTCTGAATTTCTGTACATGGAACTCAAAATGGGTGTGCTTGGCCAGAATAGCTCTCAAATGTAACCAGTTTGAATATATGAATTAAAAAAAAATAAATACATGGTTTCATTATATAATTTATCCTACCTGCTTACCATTATTAGAAAATGTGCCTCATTTTCAATTTACTTACCAGTTTCCAAACAGTGAATCTATTTTTTTTCTTTGTACAAGTACATGAAATTCATTGTGACATGACCCAATTCCTATAACCATTTCAGTCAGTGTGATTTTTACATTTTACATTCTCATCCCCTAGCACAAGCTCTTATATTCCTGTCATTTTTCTAAGGTCAGTATGAGGCTAACTGGCTGACAGCTAATCAGACTCCTGCTACCACACTTTCTAATACTGACACAACATTATTGATCACTTTTGCCTGCTCAAGCTTCATGCACAAAAGGTAATGAGCTTATTTTAACAAAAGAAACACACTAAAGCTTGATCTGATGGATTTTCTGCCTGTGAGTAGCTTACCACATTTCATAAATTAAAAATTGACCTTTTGCTATTTGATCACTGTCTTCCCATTTGCACTATAGGTGCATAGTCCTAGCACCATATTTAATTACTTGTAACATACTTTTATATCAAGTTAAAATTTTCTTTGCCAACTATGCTCACAGGTGGCAAAAGGCCACAAATGACTTATTCATATTTTCCACCATTTTTTTGGTCTTAAATATGCTTAAAGTTTTCCCCATTTGTTTAGGAAGAAGCCTTCAGGAAGCACTAGAAGAACATTTTAGTTTGAGTCCCATATTGTAGAATATGGACTACTGACAATTACCAGCCTCTAAATGATCACTCACTTCTAGCCAGCTATTTAGGTGTTGTCTGTCATTATGAGGACCCAAACATTAATAATTAAAGTCCAATACCTGCAGAAGAACAGGTGATTGTCAACAGCTGTAAGTTATTTTACAGTTGGCTAGTTTAAGGCACCTAGGTTGTAAATAATGTTAATATTTTCCTTTGGATAATGTTAAGAAGAAAGCATTTGCTCAAAATGGATCTTTTCTATTTTGCTGAATCATCTTCAGAACAGCTCAGCTTACTTTAGGTGCTTCACTTAACTAATGCAAATAGCTCCTCCTCATCCAAGTATTTACTATTTATCACCTGACACTTTTTTTCTTAAAAGATATTGGCAGCTTTTTCTTCAAAGAGAACTTACATCTCCAAAATGACATGGCATTTTGTCATCCCCTCCCCTTGACACTTCTTAAAGGTTTTCTTATTGAAATGAGAATGTTTCTACCTGAACACAGATCCTGAAATCCCAACTAAAATTTTGGGGGAAAAAAAGAAAAAAAAAAGCTTAAAATACAGACTACAAATTGGATAAGAATACTAGAAAGAATAAAATCTTAATACTTCTTGTTTTATAGTATTTTGCTGCTTATCACCTCAGCCATTTTGCAACATGTGCAAAATCACCCAAAATTCTACATTTCTTTGTGGTTCTGAATTACAGCAGAGTTATGACTCTACTAACACAAAAGTAGGCAAAGCTGCAAGTCAAACACCCACTAAGAAACTCCACTTCAATTTTGGCTGCTTGTGCCAGTGGTCTCACTGCACTGTGACCCTCAACAGCCTGAGGAGAGTCTGGGCTGTCCAGAGTTCCAATCCAATGCAGAGCCAAGGAAATAAGTGGGGGAATAAACACTTACTATCCTTACAAATTTTCAGCAGATTGCTGCTGTTTGAAGGGCTCCAAGTATCCTGAAAACTTGTTTTTATATGATGCTTACATTACCCCGGTACTTCAATACTGTATATTCCCCAATATTTAGTTTATTCATTCTCCCAAGGTATATATTTAAGGTAAAACATTAAGCAAAACATATTAAATAAATTCTTAAAAACAAAGTAATAAAAGTCTGAATCCCAGAATGATTTCATCACCTTTGGAAAAGCAGAAAAATGCTAATCTCATTAAAAAGAATAAATTTTTGTAATCCAGTGTTCCAGAAAAAAAAAGATGCACACTCCAGCTTGATACAGAAGCTATTGACAACCACAAGATGTCACTATTATACAAAACACAAATTTGTCAAAATGGAGCTTGTGATTTTTAGTCTGTCTATGTGAAAGAGTTTAGTAGAGGTGGATGTAAAAGAATGAAAGCATTTTTCTTTCACTTATGAATGTTTTGGCCAATTCCAACAATGCCTTAAGGATTTAGACTAGGTCTTAGAAGCATTGTAAACTAGACAACAAAAGCTGTCTAAACTCTTAGAAATGACACAAAGACAAGGCACAAGTTTAGTCTTAAAACATCTAAGAGACCACACAGAAGTCAAATTACAGGTGTTCAACCAATAGGAAAAATAACTGAAATGCAGGCTCTGAAGTAAAATTGACTGTCTTTTCCCTGTTGACTTGTTAGTGTGTAACAAGGCTTTGAACTAAAGCAATTGAACAGCAAAGGTTGGCTAAAACCTTCCCAGATTTTGAAATTTAAACATACTTCTTTTATTTAAAGAAGGAGACTACTAAACTATCAGCTTTATCAAGCCAGGCAATGAAATACGGTTGTATCTTGTGACTGTATCTGGATTAGGAACATGACTGCAATTTGCATCAAAAAACCTGTGTATTTAGCACATCAGAAAAAAATTAAGATGTTTTTCTTGTCTTAGTTTGGTTTATTCTTTCAAAGTTTCTAAAATCCCCAAACAAGTTGCAACTGTGATATCAGTCATTGGTGGCCTGGTAACAGTTCATTTCAGCTCTGATACAGATGAAGAAGTATAATTTTCTCTTTCCAACAAGTACATTACTTAAGATTCTTTCTTAAATAGTTCTAAAATGACCTAGGAGATAAAGACCTGATTTTCAGTTTAGAAGAACTCATAATAAAGTTAAGAGAATTCTTACCTTGGTCTTTATGTTCACAATTTTTCTGCCAGTTTGAGCACCAGAAAATGCTGGAGTCCGAGTACACTGATCATCAGCCATTTTTGACTTGGAGTCAGATTCCTTCATTAAGAGAAAATGAATTTTGCTTTAAAAGTTAGGAATTTTTTTTGTTGTTTGTGGTTTGGGTTTTCTTGGTTTTGGGTTTTGTTTTGCTTTGTTGTTTTTTTTTTTGTTTGTTTGTTTTTGGTTTTTTTTTTTCCTACACACAATGTATATTTTTATGTCTACACATACTTTATAAATTATAATGCTGACAGTAATTTTAAGAATTTATATGAAAAGCTGGGCTTAGTCTCAGCAAGTAACACTACGGTGACACTCATTGTTTCTGAAAGACTTCCTCCATGGACAAACAAAATCAGAGAAAAAAGTTATCCCACCATGTTTTTTATGACCCACTGTAGTGAAAGCAGGAAAGATTGAAATACTAAAACCAGAGAGGAAACTTGATTTCATCCAATAAGTCAATCCATTCTACACAATAAAGTTACACATTGAGGAGTTTTCTTAGCACAAGCTATGTAATCTGCAGGGTATCATTTTAAAGAGGAGACTTTTCTACCTAATTTATAATTTACAGGGACAGCAAATGCTGGAACAACATCTAGTTATCTTACTTCTGCATTTGAACTGTTGATAGATGAGTCTTCTGGTTTTTCTGAAGACTCCAAGCTGCATACTGATGTTTCACAAGACCTTTGAGACTCCGATGACCGTTCAAGTTCTATTACAGAGGATTCCTCCTCTGATTCATCACACACTGTCCCATTCTCTGGTTGTACCCCACTGATCTGATCTTCCTGGGGTACAACACAGTTGCTCATCCCCTGGTGAAACTGCTGTGAAAATACAGTATGAGGTGGACCAGGATTTCCTGAATTATTCACAAGACTGCTCAACCACCGGAAACAACCTTTCTGGGTTTCTCCAGGAGGTGTACAGGCAGTCCTTGCCAATTTTTCAGTATCTGAAAGCTGAGAAACATCTTCTGCAACATGTTTTGCTTCCTGTTTCTGGCAATCCTGCTCAGCATCTTGAGTTAGATCACTGTCATCCTTCTTTGCTCCACCATCAAATGTAATCTCATTATTGCAGAAAAACCTAAAGTAAAACAAGGTGAAGGTAAGGGAGAAAAAAGTTACAGCAAATGAGTATTTTATCTCCAAAATCCCACAGGTGTCTCTATCCATCAAGTTGATTTTTAAAGTGCCCTTGCAGACATGAATTATTTTTGCAATGGGCTAAATCTTATTCCCTTAGGCAGACATTTAACAGATAACAGTAAAAGCAGTGGAGAAAGTATCTGTAAACATGTCACACATTGGCTGAAATCCTGACACAGAGGGTTCTCCATCTGTATTTGGGACTACAGGTGCATTTATATCATTGTATAAAGAAGTCCAAGGTATTATTTTACCATGACAGTGAATAGTATTTTGCTATTTCCTAAAATATATTATGCAAGCATACCTGCTTCTTGTTCCTGGAACAATTACAGCATCCTTCTCTTTGTTTTTCCTTTGTAGAAAGAAAGCAAATTTATTTCTTACTTTAGGCAGGGAGTTAGAGCTTTCTTCAGTGACAGAATTTCCTGAAGAATCATGGCTTTGTACTGCTGAGACACTCTTCTGTGCTTGACCATCATCAGCACTCTCCTTCTTGAATTTTTTTGCTTTTGAAAATGAATATTGGTTCAACAGATCTCCATCTGAGATTTCCTCTAAATCAAAAGACAATTTAAGCATCACTGTAGAGGCAAGTTCTAGAATTAACCAGTTCTGAGATAACATATTTACTTTCACAGGCTTAAAAATATTAAAGGTCTGGTAGGAACATCCTTGACAGGACAGCTCAGAAGGCTTTAACACAGTTGCTTTCTAGTACATAGGCTTGAAAGTAACTTTCCACAGAAAGACAGATGGAGTGAAGGCTGAACTGAAGTCAACCATGATATTGTCTGGGTTTTGGTGAGGGTTTGTTGTTGTTTTTCTGGGGTTTAACATTTTGAAAACAAAATTAACTTGACTTAAAGCCAAGTTGCCAAACTACAGATTGATAAACTGAGGAGTGGGAAGATATCAGGAGTCAGAGGCACAAAAAAGGAGCAGTAGTGCCATAGTCAAATCAAAGGAAATAGAGGAAAATACATGTCACATAAAAACAATGGGAACAAAGAAGTGCCCTTTCCATTACAAGCCCAGCTTACTTCAGCACGTGTAATTTATGTGGTGTAGAAGACAATAGCACAGTTTTCCTAGGGAAAGTTGGAATTAAAATACCTATACAGGGGACACAGGCAGTACAGTGTTAGAAACCTACAGAAAATGGTCTTTAAATTTGTCTGCTCAAACATTAACTCTAGGAAACAGTCTGCCTTCATATCTTCACAAGCCATTACAAGATGGAAATTAAAACAAAAATATCCAAAACCAGAACAGTTAGTATTAAAAATGACAAAGTGAAATTAAAACCAAATTTATATAAGAAAAAAAAAAAAGTTAAAATCAAGTGCTGCTAAAAGTTTGCTGCCTCCTTTAATCATTGCCAAGGCTTTAGTATTATGGCTCACGAGTCTCACAGCTTGTTGAAAACAGAATATAGACAATAGAAATTAGAGCTTAGACCTCTAAAATCTCATGCCATCAAACCAAAAATAAAATTGCTCCTTTCCCCACAATCTCCCACCTTTATTTATATACTTATTTTAATAAAAACATACCACTCCTTGGCCTTTTTGCAAAGAGCTCTTTGCCTGCAAATTTTAGGCTTTTAACACTAATTATCTTCTCCATGCCTCTGGTTGTTGGTTTCTCTGGTAAGTACATTTTATGAGGAACAGTATCTGCAGCAGGGCCAAGCTTGTAGTCTCTGCTCCAAATGCTATTTACATGATTTTCATGTCTGTCATTCCAGCCACGACTTCTCTGCTGCACAGGCTGAAAAAATAATTAAGAAACAAGACGTAGGATTATAATTCTGTTTTCAACATAAGGTTTCCTCATTTAGAATATTAAGATTCGTTCACACTTGCACACCAACTGTTGACATAATCTATACAAACATTTTATTTTTCATTCCACATCACTCATACTTCATACATAAATTATTTTTATTTTGTGCTAACATAACTTCTTCCTTCCAATATGGTTCAAGTGAGCTGCTATTCATCCCAGGCAAAGTTAAAAGTTAAAATTTTATTTCTATTCAGAAAGGCTAATTTGAGAAAATATTTTCCTCAGAGGAAATTTCAAAATTTTTTAGAATTTTCTTTTCAAAAGCAGTTACTTCTGTCAGTAATACTAAGGACTTATAAAAGTTTGAAAGTAACACAAATATTAAAAAGTCAAATGCCTTGAAAAGTAAGATTTTATCTATACATAGAACAAGAAGTCTTTTTGTGAGAGCACACAGTTTCTGTAACAGTAGAATACCTTTCATTGCCTATTCAGCTGTGAATAATCAATCATTTTACCAAATCCAAATCTTAGTATAAAACTTCAGGACAAAGATGTTACCTGTGCAGTGTCAGGATTATAGTTATCAATTTTTTCCATTGTATCAATATCAATGTTGCCAATGGCAATTTGAAAAGCAGTATCATCACCAAAATGTCTGTACCCATCATATTAAAGGAAAATATCTGAACATCACATTAAATTTCAAGAACCTCAAGAACCTTGGACTAGCAGGATCCCATTTTTACACCAAAAACCATTGCTAGATTAACCAAGAGCAATAATACTGCTACACATGGCTCAATCTGATGCAACAGCAACTGTAACAGATCTGCAGTTTGCAAATCATGAGAGTCAAAAGGAAAACCTTCAATGATCAGCAGGAAAGTTATCATTTTTCCCCTTCCTAATTTCTGGACATGCTAGAGTGACTTGAAGAACACACAAAGGTAACAGCTACTTAAAGAGTTCCCCTCTCTCTTAATTTTTCTACTCTTCCATGCTGAAATTTCCTGATCCACAAATGTGACAAGATGTTGTTTGTTCTATAGGAAAAGATTTCTGGTGAAACAGGGAGTGCTTAGACTAGGAATGAGTTGAACCTAGATTGCAAGAACTAAAGAGGCAGAGATTATAACACAAAAAACCCATTTACAAATCAAAAACAGTTGTAAAGCAACTTAAACAGTTTAAATATAACTTGTATTTAATGAGTTGTTTTCTAAAAGGAAAAAAAATAATAAAAAAATCAGTAAGTTCTGCCTAAAATTTGTCCATGTTAGGTTGCCCTGTTACTCCTTGAAATTTTTTTCACTAATTAAATCAGAGCAAAAGAGAAAAGAAAAAAACCCCAAACTTCCTAAGACTGCAGAAAAGCCAGACTTAAGGCAAAAACAGATGTAATGAAAAATGGTTTAAATCTCCATACCTGCTCAGCCTTCTTCCCCACCCACCTTGCTGTTTCAACACAAAAAGGATACCGTCCTGCATAAATGAGTGCTTCTGGATCAATATCATCACCATACCCGTTCAGAGGAACTAATTTTCTGTTGACAGGATCAAAAACTAACTGATAAAGGAATGTATTATTGGCTCGTGTAAACCCCTGTATGTATTCTTCTGATACTGTTATATTCATCTTCAAGTACTGCCCCATTTTCTTAATAACCTGTCAAAAAAAGATATTGCTTAACTGTTTTAAGTACATTACACAAAAGGTTAAATACTTGTCAATAATGAAGTATCATTGTTTTTCATTAAGTGTAAAATATGTTACAACAAGCAGAATCAGTTTAGAGGAGGAAAAGCAGAAGCTTTGTGCATAATTTTCTCTCTCAAGCCAAATTAAGGAATTTGTAGTAACTGCAATTATTTGCAAAGACTTCCTGTCCAATAATTTTAAAAATTAATATAAATATGGAATATCTCCTTAAGGTACATTTGTTAAAATTAACACACAAATTCATATTATGTTCATATTACCAGAACACACAAGCAACAGATGGGTGTTTTCAAGGTATGAAGATGAAGAACTAAATCAGATTTCTTCACCACCCTCACCCATTACTCATCATAAAGACCAGATTGATCTGATAGCTCCTCCTATATACTGTTACTACTATAATTCATTGACCTCTATGTTTTTCAGTTTCACAGAAGGCAGGTTATGTTCTTTTGAACACCATGTTTGTCGTACTGCCAGAAGAATCACTCCTCCCTAAATAAAACATCAGCTGTGGTTTTGTCATGTATCATAAATACAGGCATATTTATTCCTATCATTAAGAAATCAGAGTTCAAATAGGCACTGCTGGACTATTTGGTATCTTTTGACTGACTCATGACTTTTCAACACTGCTGGAAAAGACTAGTGATGAATTACATGACAAATTGCTAAGTAAAAAGCTTTTCAAGTTAAATACTGATATTTTGCTCAAAAAAATATACACTAGCTTCAAGAAAACGATTTGTACACGGAAAGTTTGAAGTTCCCATTTTACTTCCACAAAAGTCAACCAGACCAGTTGCTTTGATGCCTGCACTGTATCAATTTTTCCCCACAATACTTCAATAGGTAAATGTGTGTATCTGTGTGTACATGTCATTAAATGCAAAACAGAAACCAAGTAAGATTATTGATCTCTGACCCTTCTCCACGTAGACAAAAGTGTACATAGACAAAGGTAACAGAGTTAATTAGCAGTCCTGACAGCTAATGTGCAAAAGGGGAAAAAAGATCTGGTAACTTGAAGGAGAAAAAAATAAAAATACAGTCTGAGAAAAAATTAAGTCTCTCCTCAAATACAGTATTAGGATTGAAGGATTAGAAAAATTATTTAAGTTTTCAGTGGTATATTTCATGAAATATATAACTTCAACACTTCAGTAAGTTCAGCTCAGCATAGGTATAAAATACTTATTTTAGCATTCTCCTCAAAATGGAGGAAGTCAAGAGCCTCTCTGATTTCAATTCAGGGTTCACTTCATATATACAAATATGAGCTCCCCAAACCCCCCCCACACAAAGCAAAGCCAAATTTACCTTGATAATATCTGGATTATTGGCTAATTTTAGTAACTTGCAGGCTTTAGCTAACCCAATTCCATGAATTGATGGGAGATAGTCACAGCCAGAAAGAATACACATGTAGCGGAATTTCTCTTCTGTGAACACATTTCCCAGCTGCTTGCAGTTTCCCAGCCGAGCTTGATCTATCTCTAGTCCATTTCCAAACTTGTCAATTTTCAGAAGCACCTGGAAGTGGAAACAATTTTCACCCACATAAGCTAGTTTGTTGCTTAGTGTAAAAAACATGGGCTAAGGACTATTCTGGTCCATTTTGTTCCCGTTTACCGAAAAAGAGTAAATCTATACATCAAACACATCTAGCAACTCAGAACTCTCCTTTTAAGATCAAAGTGAGAATTAAAGGCTATCAATATATTCTTCCATACCTTTTTACATCCAAAAGCTAAAAGATCAGAGTCTTCTGTAATTATAGCTTGAACCATGCCAGTCTTATTAAGATAAGCCAACTGAGCATCAGCTTCATAAGGAGCAACAATGCAATCAACTCCCCGGGCTCGTGCAGCCTGTACACAAACAAAAAGCATAGAAGTACTTTGCATAATTTTTCAGTATTAGCCTAAGACATTGGAAAGCATAAGAACCACCACTTAAAAAAAACGATGATCTTCTTACCAGCCTGCACTTCCCACCCCCTCCATTAGCCTAGTATTTCATTTTCAGTTTAGACCTATATAGACAAGTTTACAGAAATAACCAGTCCTGCTTATTGCATCTAAACACAGGTGCCAGCTTCAAACACTTGCAAATTATTCTCAGGACAAAGGAAAAGTGCACTAGAACAACTGGAATTCTGTTTTGATAAATGTGCTATGATGGCAGTGAAAGGATGACAAAAAGCTACTAGAAAGGTTTTTAAGCAGCTTCATTTTTTTCAGTAGTCTATTTGCAGGAACTATACAAGGGAGGAAAAAAAAAAAGCAAGCAAGCAAACAAAACCATGCTTATTTTTTGGGTGACAAAAGTCAAACTGTAGGTTCTATCACAGTCAGTTTACAGCATTTACAAGAGATGTATTTCAGTTGACACTTGATCATTTTTTTACAATTGAGCGTAATAATTCTAAAGTTAATTTTGTTATCAATTCCTAATATAAACCAATGTATTTAGGAGAATTAGAGGCTACACAGGGGGCACTGTCTTGTCTTGCCAACATAGACTAGGTAGTGATGTAGCAATGCAGAGCAATACGTGGTGTAGGGCTTTTTAAAACTGTATCAACAGCAATGACAACTTACCTTAATAACTTCATGAGCCATAACATGTGTAACATTTACACTGCGCCCAAAACATTCCCTAGCTTCTGAGAGTCTCCCTTCCTGCAACAATTGTTTCCCCTTCAGAAGATTGGCCTGACGCTTCCTAAAAGATAAACAAAAATATCCAATCTCAGATTATTTTTCACTTAAAAGAACCAATGACACAACCAACTAAGAAACATGCAGAATAAGGGGGAAAAGCAAAAACAAAGTGTTTTGCTGATGAACAATTCCCAAATCTGTTCCACTGTGTAATAGTTTAAACATAAGAATGAGTGCAAGTCATTCTATTGACAAGGACACTTAGATTAGCATGCTGAAATTTATAATGTATTGTCAGAAAACAGCAACAAATGAGGACCTGAAATCCACAGTGTAAAAGAAGAGATGCATTAACACTCAAGTTGCAGTAAAATAGATTTAATGGAATCTGGAAGTATCAGACAGCAGATACTTCTGAGTTTAGAGGACAGAAGGCATAATTTACTTCATTTCATAAATGAGAAATTGTTTGCTCCACAGTGAAAGAAGCACATGTCCCATGAGAATTTATAAATATAAACCACTAATGACAAAACTCTCACTGTTGCAGTAAGAAGTCCCCTTATACAGGGATGTGAATCCAAGCCTGAAACAAGTTTATCTTATTGCTTGTAGAGATATATGAGGAAGGTGGTATTATTTTTAAATGCAGTTATATTGGGAAGGAATATTTTTGAACAGAGATCACAAGCACGGGTAAACCAAAAGCCTTTAAAACACTACAGGAACCAATACTCAGAGGTGTACTTCCTCTACAGAAGTGCTTTCATTTATGAAGTGCAATTCTATTTTTGGAATAAAACCTCTAAGAAGTTTGTGTGATTTTTTTAAATGTAAAAACACTACATTGCAGAAAAAATTAGCAGAGATTACTACCTAGATGAATTTTGAGGTTTTCCAACTTTGAAAATTAATGATAAAGTTAAACATACTGCTTTACTGGAAAAATCAATACAGTTCAGTACTTACTCTCGTCGGGCCTTTTCCACTTCCTTTTTAGATGGTAGAGTGCATCCATCAAATACCAAAATTGGTTTAATTCCAAATGAGAGGAGCATATCAACAAGTTTCATACAGAAAGCTACATAACTGTATCAACAATAACAACAGAAAGGAAAGATATACTTTATTGTTAAACACAAGTCTATTGCATTTCTTATGTTTGCAGGAAAAAAGAACTAAGTTTAACACTAACTGTTGTTCAAAGATCTCAATGGGCTGTGTATTTCCCCAGCATCACAAAAAGGGTAAGAACATTTGAATGCTGGTTTTTCTTTTTTTACAAGAGAAATACTCCACCTGCCAACTCAGAACTGGACTGACTGCTCCCTACTCCTACACTAAATTAAGTAAGAACTTGAATAGAACTCAGTTTGACTTTGCTACAGCACGATTCAACACTGCCAATGACTTTACAAGTCAAAATATGAATCATCTTTTCAGTTTCAGCACCTCGATTCATAATGGCCAAGGAAACAGAAGGCAGAATAGCACTGTGCATTGTATTTCCCCAAAGCCTTGTGAACAGCAGACTAAATGCACTTTTGGGGAGCTGGAGGAGTGATGAGGTATTAAAATTCTCTTTGTAGAGCTAAATTCTCCAGGCAGTAGATACACACTACAGACAGACATGAAAAAATATCTTCCTACACTGAAAATCCAGACACAGTACTGAAAATATTCCAGCAGTCCAGAGGAGAGTTTCTCAGACTCTGTTTTAACTTTGAAGGTAGTGTACAGACCAAGAGGCAACCCTCCACTGCCTGTGGCACAAAGCCTGTGCTTTAATAAAAATATTTGTAGGGAATTCCAGGCTTTATGTATTCCTTAGAACATCTGATTTTCTTACTGGTTACTTCTACAGGTATGTAATGAGATCATTTCAGAAGCAGCACAGCACTAAAATCAAATAGCTGCTGTAAACACTAAATGCTCAATAAAATAAAAAAGAATCAAGATTATTTTCTCTTTTAAGGGCACTGTTTAAAATAGCAAGAACAACCTTTCCAGCAGGGGGCAGGGAGGAGAGGGAGTGAGCCAGGAGCACTTAAAATCTAAGGACACTAGCATCAAAGAAACCGTATTGAGAGCTACAAAACACAAACAAAAATAGTGAATATGATTGCATCTGTATAATACCCCAGTTAAGACACATTTTAAAGTGTGGTTAGAGTGCCAGTAGAAAGTCAGCAATGACGTGTGCAGGGAAACAAGATTTGGTCATAAAATATTCATGTAGATAAATTCAACCACTGCAGTTTCTTATGACTCAATGTTTCTCCTGTCTATTTCTTTCTCAGCTGACTATTCTATTCTCAGGACTCAGAGAGCTCCACTCCCTTGAAAGGCAGGTAGCAGGGTTAGATGAAACTCTAGTTCTTCATACCAAAAGAAACAGGAATTAAAGTTCTGAACCCATTGCAAACCACCAGCTCCTTCTTGCCTCCAAACATTTAATCAAAATTTCATAAGTCAGGTCTGCTCTAGACTAACCAATGTAACTTGATGTCTGAAAAGACAAAGATTAATCTCTATTTAAAACTACATGCAACCCAGAACAAGAGCTCAACCCAGTTTTCCACTGATAGGAAGAATTTATGCAAATCTGATTTAAGTTCCAAAGCTGAACTTTCAATACAACCACAATTTAGATTAATTTTTTTGCTTAAAATATACCTGAAATACCCATGTAACATTAGAAAAGCTGCTTGCTAAAAATACACTATAGTACATAAAGCAAAAAAATTGCACCTTCTTCAGAGCACAACAGACCTATCAGAATTTCTCACTATTGTTACAGCTTTTGTCACAATCTTATTTGCAAAATATCATCTTGTACAAATAAGGTTCCTGAAAAATAGATGCTATGAAATGCATCTACAGAATCTCATCAAAGAGATTAGATTGTAATTGAGAGTGAGACAAGCTGGAAAAAAACCACTAAACTTGATAGTGTTTTAAACAAAAATATTTTAGAGGGTACTTTTCTCCCAATATATATACTTCAATGTCTATTTTGTACAGAGGGAAAGCTATTTGTGTATAACCAACATACAACGGGGGTTGACAATCCAGAAGACACAGTAAGAAGTGAAACTGCTTTAATTTAGTTTTAACTCACGAAACGTCAAGCTGACAAAACTTTGCCTGGCAAGAGGGCCGCGATGGAAATGTAGCCAAGACTTACAGATCCGTGGGCTCTCCTCGGGCCAGCTTTTCAGCACAGGCATAAGCGCCTTTGTGCAGCCAGCAGTAAGTGTCCACAGCCACCGCCTGCCCTTTGTATTTCTTCACGTGGGTTGGCTCCGCGGCCTCCTTGATAAACTGGAGCAGGCCCTGAATCCCCATGATGTTGCTTCAACTGCAGACGGGAAAGCACAAAAATGAGAGCAAGGCTGAGCCTCCATCTCAGAGCTGGGCAGGTCCGGGACGGGCCGGTAGCAGACACAGACCTGAGACAGGCGAAGCGCCTGCGAGTGCCGGCGGGGACCCAGCGCAGCCCAGGCTCCTTCCCACCCTCCGAGGAGACACAGAACCGCTCCCACCGCCCCGCACACGGCTCCCGGCAGACAAACGGGTCCGGGAAGGAGCATCAGGGCCTGCGGGCGCGTCCCTCTTCCCCCACTTTTATATGGGGCCAGCGGGGGCCTCAGCGAAGCCTCTCTCAGCGGGAGACACGCACGCACAGGCACCGGGAGCGCCTCCTATGCGGGGCGGTGGGAGCGGTTCTGTGTCTCCTGGGAGGGTGGGAAGGAGCCTGGGAAGGAGCCTGGGCTGCGCTGGGTCCCCGCCGGCACTCGCAGGCGCTTCGCCTGTCTCAGGTCTGTGTCTGCTACCGGCCCGTCCCGGACCTGCCCAGCTCTGAGATGGAGGCTCAGCCTTGCTCTCATTTTTGTGCTTTCCCGTCTGCAGTTGAAGCAACATCATGGGGATTCAGGGCCTGCTCCAGTTTATCAAGGAGGCCGCGGAGCCAACCCACGTGAAGAAATACAAAGGGCAGGCGGTGGCTGTGGACACTTACTGCTGGCTGCACAAAGGCGCTTATGCCTGTGCTGAAAAGCTGGCCCGAGGAGAGCCCACGGATCTGTAAGTCTTGGCTACATTTCCATCGCGGCCCTCTTGCCAGGCAAAGTTTTGTCAGCTTGACGTTTCGTGAGTTAAAACTAAATTAAAGCAGTTTCACTTCTTACTGTGTCTTCTGGATTGTCAACCCCCGTTGTATGTTGGTTATACACAAATAGCTTTCCCTCTGTACAAAATAGACATTGAAGTATATATATTGGGAGAAAAGTACCCTCTAAAATATTTTTGTTTAAAACACTATCAAGTTTAGTGGTTTTTTTCCAGCTTGTCTCACTCTCAATTACAATCTAATCTCTTTGATGAGATTCTGTAGATGCATTTCATAGCATCTATTTTTCAGGAACCTTATTTGTACAAGATGATATTTTGCAAATAATGCTGTGACAAAAGCTGTAACAATAGTGAGAAATTCTGATAGGTCTGTTGTGCTCNACAACTTTCCTGGGCAACCTGTTCCAATGTCTGACCTGCCTCAGTGAACAATTTCTTCCTAATATCTAACCTAAATCCATTCAATTTAAAGCCTTATCCCTTTTATGAGAGTAGACAATATATCCATGTTGTTCAAAATTTCATCTACAATTCCATTAAATCTTTTTACAATTTTCTGTAAATTACATTGAAAATAGACATAAGGTGAACCCCAGAGTCAGAAGTACTGGAGCCTAGGTTCTTGCATTGAAGGAAGCCAGAGCTACAGAATCCTTGCCCAGCTCACATTTTCTTCTTTCATGCCTTAATCAGAAAGCCTGGATGCCTTGAGCCAGAGATGCAATTTGTTACAAATGTCTTAAGCCTGCTTATTCATGACCCTCCTTCATTACATGTCACAACTTCTATAAAATAATGGAAATTGTACACGATGAATCAAAGGCTTTGTTGATTTCAGTAGAGTTGTCTTGACTTATGCTGGCTGATGCCCCAGAGTAGCACTTGTTGCCTGTATGACTCGGAACATTTTTCCTCTGCAGCCCCTGTATGTTGTTCAGAAAACTCTTTAAATAGTTTGGAGTCAGTTCCTCTGAACTCTCCAAGTCTGCCCAGAGCGTGAGCNCGCAGCCCAGGCTCCTTCCCACCCTCCGAGGAGACACAGAACCGCTCCCACCGCCCCGCACACGGCTCCCGGCAGACAAACGGGGCCAGGAAGGAGCATCAGGGCCTGCGGGCGCGTCCCTCTTCCCCCACTTTTATATGGGGCCAGCGGGGGCCTCAGCGAAGCCTCTCTCAGCGGGAGACACGCACGCACAGGCACCGGGAGCGCCTCCTATGCGGGGCCGGGCGGGAATAAAACGGGGCTCGGGGCCGCCTTTGCCATGGCACCCGGGCGGGACGGCACTGCCTGGGGCGGGGGGGTGACAAAGGGCCCAGGGGTAGCGCCGCGCGTCAGTACCTGGTGCAGGGAAGCGGAGGCCCCGGTTCGGTTCGGTTCCGCCCCGTCCCGCTCCGTTCAGCCGTAGCGCGCGGCGGCCGCTCGGGGCTTTCAAGCAGCGCGCGCTCAAGGCACTGGCCCCGCCCCCCGCCCGGCTCCCCGGCTGGACTACAACTCCCAGGATGCTCCGCGCGGGGGTGGGGGTGAAGCGCGAATGGCGGTCCGGGAGGTCCGGGTTGGTTCTTCCTGTTGGGTACCGGGGGCTTTGTGGAATTTCTTAATGGAAACCGAGCTTGGGAGGTGAGGATTTAGGGAGAGAGAGTGTTTGCAGGGCAGACACAAGTGTTGGGGGAAGCGGTTCTGAGGGGGAGCGGTGTTAAAGGCGAGCTCGGGAAATCTGCGGCTGCAAAAATACTGAGTGCGCGTCCTGGGTGTGCGGAGAGGGTGAGGAAACTGGGAAATTGGGGCTTTTAGTTTGGAGAGGAGGGGGCTGAGACCTTACTGCTTCCCGCAACTACTCGTAAGGATGTTGTAGGGAGGTGCGTGTTGGCTCTTCTCTCAAGTGAACGATGACGGGACCAGAGGAAATGGCCTGAAGTTGCACCAGGGGAGCTCCAGAGGAGATATTAGAAAGATTTATTTTTTTAATTAAATTATCCAGGCACTGGAACGGGCTGCCCGGGGAGGTGGTGGAGTCACCGTGCCTGGAGGTATTTAAAAACGGTGTAGATGGGGCATTTAATGCTCTACTGGGCATGGTGATAGGGATATTTTATTTGGGAGGGGGATGTTGATGGTTGGACACACTGATCTTAGAGGTCTTTTCCAACCATGACAATTCTGTGAAATACATGAAATACATGCTGTGGCAAATTCAGTTCTGCTTTCTCAGTAAAATGTTGAAACGCAGGAAGACCTTGCTACCCTACTTTGAGACTAAAGTGTGTGTTTGACAGCTTAGTGAAGGAAATGTTTCCTAAAGCAAATCGTCTGTAACAGTGCACTAAGTCACTAGTGGAGAAAACAAGTTAACATCCCCCAAAACTATATCATAGTATTACTGTTATTTTCAATTCTTTCTATCCTTGCTATCTGATCACATCTGTACCCTGCTATATATAAAAGTTTTTCAAAGTAGTTGTCAACTAAAAAAAAAATTCCAACAAAATCAACAGGGAAACCCCCATAGGAATAAAAATGCATTTGTGTCTCTTGCATCTTAGAATATTTGTGTGTAAAGAAGGTAACCACCAGTGAACAAAAGTTACTAGTCTAAGTAGAGGTATGAAGAAGGAACTTTAATAGAGTAACCCTAAGTTTTTACTGTTGCTGCAACCAGTGTTCCTAAAGAGTAATTTTGAGGTGATGGGCATACTGAACTACCCATTTCTGACAATATTCCTCAGAGTGATTGCTCCAGGTCATGTCTGACAATGAACATGAAAATTACAAACATGAAGTATACTGGCATCAAAAGGCATCACAGAATTTTGTCAGGACAAAGGAATGAATCCTGCAGCTAACCCAGTGAGAGTGGAAGCAGGTCACTGATCCCAAAGGAAGAGGTGAGGACAGGTGCTACAGCAGTGAAACCCTAGGGTTAATGTAAGAATTGATGGCCAAAGTAAGAATTTTAAATCTGTATTTACATACCACTATAACTGCTTTCATTTTAAAAAAGCCCTGAACATCCATATGCATACTGAAACCTGAAGTGTGCACAGGGGAGTTTTACAAACAAGTGGAACCTAGAACAATCTCAGGTTGTTCTTCTGACGTTTCTTGTCCTCAGGAAATACATCTTCTTACCTTTCTAAAAGCAAGAAAGTGCAATCTAGAAACTCAGTAAAGAATGGGGAAGGAATCAGAACAAATGAGAAACTACGAACGCAAGACCAAACTGTGTAAATTTTCTCTGCGCTCATAAAAACCTGCATGGCTGCTTCATTTAGTGAGCTATTACTCAGATAAGACTGGAACAGATAGAAGAATGTGTGCATGTTTCCACCTGCAAGTAATGAGTTCAGTGAACCAGAAGGCTTGTGAACACTGTAGAGTAAAAATTACCACTGCACTGGAATAGATTTTTTTGTTGTTGTTGTTGTTGTTTTTGTTTTTTTTTTCTGAAATTAAAAAAGAAAGCATGATGTTTAACTGGTTTATCATTATCCTGCTTTTAGTGGAGATCTGGTGATCTGGTGGTTGAATTCTGGTTAGGGGATATCTGTCTCCATGAAGAGAGTTTGAGAAATCATGGTACTGTCTTGGAAAAGAGAGAAGAGGATAGGTAGGGGAAAAAAATATAGTACCTTTCTTGAAATTTCACACAGTTTGAATATCTGGTTTGTTTGTGATGGTAAGTAGGAGATTACTTATTTCTATGTATAAAGTTTTCCATTACTGAGGAACATGATTGCACATGTCCATGAAGGCCTCATGAAAATATAAATGCCTTGAATAGCATAAGTAAAGAAATGTTGCATAAATGCAATAACTAGTAGAACTGCTAAAGTACAAATTCACCCAGCCAGGTGTGGAAATGAAGTAAACAAGCTCCTAGCAGTGTGCTGGGCAGAGTTCCATTTCCCACATCAAGGCTACCAGTGTCAGCCATGTTATCAAAAAAAAAAACAAACCAAACCCAAAATCTTCTGAAGTTAGAAGTTAAAACTGATTTTCTGTATTAAAATTATAAACGGTGAGTTTGAGTTTGAAATATGTAACAAAGATTCTTGTTAGACAACATAGAGGTATGCTTAAAACAAAATTTGCACTGAGAAGTATATCTAGGCTGAAATGTACCAGGTAACAGTGTCTTTTTCTGCTTGACATTTTGAAGTCTATAGTTCTTTTGATATTTTGACTCCAGGACAGGGATGGCTGAGCCAGCATGGCAGAAAAGCATTTTTTCTGAATAGCATGGACAGTGAGGCTTAAATTTAATGCATTTTGGATAGACCACATCTAAATTATTACTTCTTAACAATATTGTGTATGCACTGAGAAATTTATAGAAATAATTGGGCAATGGTAACAGCATAAGATGTTTTAAAGATGAAAATATTGATTAAATTCCTCTTCACTATTTCTTTTTTCCACTCCATGACTTTGCCTATATTTGCCATGCTCCAGAAGTTTTAAATTAAATTACAATTAGAATTCTGTTTGGATTACAATCACTTCTCTGAATAATGTGTTCTTATATCAAATCTGACATTTTTTTCTCCTCCAGCTGCTTTTTTTATAGAATCATAGAATAGTTTGGGTTGGAAGAGACTTTAAAGATCATCTAGTTCCAGCCTCCTGCATGGGCAGGGACACCTCCCACTGGATCAGGTTGCTTCAAGTCCCATCCAGCCTGGCCTTGAACACTTCCAGGGAAGGACATCCACAACTTTCCTGGGCAACCTGTTCCAATGTCTGACCTGCCTCAGTGAACAATTTCTTCCTAATATCTAACCTAAATCCATTCAATTTAAAGCCTTATCCCTTCTATGAGAGTAGACAATATATCCATGTTGTTCAAAATTTCATCTACAATTCCATTAAATCTTTTTACAATTTTCTGTAAATTACATTGAAAATAGACATAAGGTGAACCCCAGAGTCAGAAGTACTGGAGCCTAGGATCTTGCATTGAAGGAAGCCAGAGCTACAGAATCCTTGCCCAGCTCACATTTTCTTCTTTGATGTCTTAATCAGAAAGCCTGGATGCCTTGAGCCAGAGATGCAATTTGTTACAAATGTCTTAAGCCTGCTTATTCATGACCCTCCTTCATTACATGTCACAACTTCTATAAAATAATGGAAATTCTATACAATGAATCAAAGGCTTTGTTGATTTCAGTAGAGTTGTCCTGACTTATACTGGCTGATGCCCCAGAGTAGCACTTGTAGCCTGTATGACTCGGAACATTTTTCCTCTGCAGCCCCTGTATGTTGTTCAGAAAACTCTTTAAATATTTTGGAGTCAGTTCCTCTGAACTCTCCAAGTCTGCCCAGAGCATGAGCTGTGCTAAGTTTGGGAATTATACAGAGCTCTTCCAGTTGGGGAATTAAACAGAGCTCTCTCTATATAACTCCAGGCATGACTGAGCTCTGCTAACAGCCTGTTCCAGCCATTAACAAGAAACTGCAAACAAACCAAACTGCCACAGATAACAACAGTTTGGCAAGTGCTGGGAAAGGAACAACTGTGTCAAGATATTTAAGGTGAGAACCTGAGGCAAAGGAAACCTGAGTCCTTCTGAGGCAGGTGAGCAAGCAGCACCGGGGAGTCCTTGCTGTTGGTTTATTTAACTTGGTGCAAGGGCCCATTGCACCTGAGGTAAGCTGTTCCTACAGCTGTTGTTAGACTTACCTACTCTGCATGTTCAGTCTGGTTTTTTTAAAGAAAAGGATGTTGAATAAGGCTTGAAAATATTCCTTTCTCCAACATTTCTGGTAATGGCAACTATAAACTTGCAGGTGAAGTCTGTCTCACAGAAAACTAGGGATGCATGAACCATACAAGGACTTGGTTAAAAGCTCGTTTTAAGCCAGTAGCTCAAGTAAATTGGCTAATGTAGATTAGAATCTAATGTAGATTCTCAGGGATCTAATTCCATCTCAAAGACATTTTTATGGGACTTTCAGCCCAGAAGAAGAGAGGAAGATAGATGTTTGCTTTTTGTGTACAGGCTCCTCAGTGTGGACCAACTCCGTGGGCACCAGAGGTTATCCAAAAAGCCAGCAGGATTCCCTCACAGGGGGAAATGAGTATTTTGCTGAATTATTAGAGTGAAGTGGCCCTCTCTTTTTCAGGTGGCTGATGCGAGGGTTCTTTACTGCACTCTGCCCTCTGAGTGCACAGGTTGCTCTCATACATGCTCTCAGGTGTTCTTTACTGTCTCCCTTGCGTGCTCCTCTTCCCCTCTGCATTTCTGCAGGTGACATAATGATTGGGACAGGAGAGACAACAGGGGACCCTGCCTCATCTGCAAATGCATCCATTTACAAACTTGTAATCTCCTATATTGAGGAGTTTTTCTAAATCATGAAAGTTTAAAGTATCCTTTTTTATTCTGCTCTGCACTGGTATTACTCACTCACTTTACATCCATCCAACAGAGTTACACTCAAGATTCTGATCTCTCTGGAGAGGCAATGCCTTCAAACCAGAAAGCACTGTCAGCATCTTGCTGAAATCCAGCTGTAAGAACAATGGCAGTGTTAGTGAGGGCTGAAAAAATATTTTGGCTCCTTTGAAGGGAATGGAAACTTGAAATAGAGTCACTCCTTAATGCACTCCCAGGTACCTATCTATAATGCTGATAAGGCAGCTTAAAAGCATAATGAGAACCAGTTTCCATTTGGTGTTTATAAAGCTTGGTGGCACTTTTTATCAGTCTGCTTGTTTTAGATAAGCTCAATGCTGCTCTGAGCTGACATAGCATTTGGCTTATGTAGCCCTGTGGATAACAAAGATATTTTGCACAGCTCGATGAGATACAGATGCTCTATCAGATTTTGTTAGAATTTTTTTCCCCATTTTTGGTGGGGAAAAAAAGTGATTTCAGATATTTCCAGATAGGATGATGAAATAGGTTTTGTGCTTTCTGGGGAAATGAAGGAGGCTTAGTGACCTACCATTTCCCTTGCCCTGTTATTTTGGGAGAATCCTCACTTTTGGAAACACTGCATCAGTTACATCTAACCACACTAAGTGTCTGTTCATTTTTGTTTCTCATTTAAGTACTGTTCTGTTTTACATGGAATAAAATTAAAATAGGTTAATCAGTAACTAATTATTCCAGCAGCAGCTAAACAGTCTCTCGTGTTCCCAGCTGTAAATAATCTAATATCTGTCTCTTGCTTTTATGTAGGTACTGATATATTCCATATTGCTGAGTCTTCTAACAGCAAATGAAGAATATGTATCTGTTCCTCATTTCCATTTTACATTTGCTTTTGAAAGTCACTGGCACCAAAGAGATTATATTTGGTCATAATAATTTCACAGAATATCAAGTAGGTAACATGAACCTGATTCTCTCTGTTCCCCATGGTGGATCAATGGAACCCAAAGACATCCCTGATCGAGAGGCTGGCTGTTGGGATGAAAAGACATCCTCTTGTATTTTCTGTCATGAGTGTCCTCCTGGAAGTATTAAAAATTCTAAGAAATGCAAAGTATCTACCAATCAAGACAGGTACACGATAGAGGTGGCTCAAGCTCTTGCTGAAGAAATCAACAAAATGACTAATGGCTTCTTCCCACATATCATTATAAACCACCTACAGAGGTTCAAGATGGATGCTAACAGGGAAAAGGCTGAAGCCTCCTTTGGAATTCCCCAAGCAGAGCATGCATGGGAGGAATATATGGGATTTTTGACTGCTGCAAAATCGCAGATGACAGGGGGCCTGATTCTGGACATCCATGGACAAGCACATCCTGAACAGTGGATAGAACTAGGTTACACACTTTCAAAAACTTCCCTTAATTCAGGCATCTTTTCTGCATCAAGTTCCTCAATTAGCCATCTAGCCAGTCAGCTAGTCAACGTGTCTGCTCAAACTTTGGTTGCAGGGAACAGAAGTTTGGGTAAATATATTGAAGAACAAAAGGACAGTTATGTTTGTGTGCCTTCTCCATCCAATCCTAGCCCAAATAATGGGAGCTATTATACTGGTGGATACATCATAAAGACTTTTGGTTCCCATAGTTCTGGCACAGTTGATGCCATTCAGCTTGAACTTCCCCAGTGGGTGAGGGCAGCTGAAGAACGTTCCAGATTCTGTAAAGCATTAGCAAGGGCTGTAATGAAATTCTGGAAAACTAACTACTGCAGTCAGTACAACCATGAATTTCTGCCGTGCTGAAAGAAGTTGTTCTGCTAAGATACCATCCCAAAATACAGTAATGATCTGGAACAACAGAACAGCTGATGCACCTGGAGCATTTAAGCCTGCAATGTAATTGTGGATGCTGGTGGAAAGAAGATAATCTGCAGAGGAGTCCATTAACATAGATAAAATCCACAGCTAATACCATCAAGTTCATTAACACACAGCTTTGTACTAGATCCAGCATTGAAAAGACTGCTCAAAGATGAGTGGGTATATTGGGAAGCATCACTTGCCTGGCATGCTTTTCTCTGATTAATTTCTTTCTAGTCGCATCCTCTCTTCTTTAGCATACAATAAATACTATTCTTCTTCTAATGAATCCTGTGCAGTGACTTAGTAGTGTATCTGTTCAAAGAAATGAAGTGTATCCACTTTTCTTGTGACACTAAAGAAAGACACTGTCACTGTGTAAAACATTTGGGACCGGAACCAGTTTCCATTTGGTGTTTATAAAGCCCCAGAAGCTGGAAATTTTCCCCAGCATTACTGTTTATTTAAAGACATGCAGTCTCAACTACTTCAGGTTTTGTTAATTTAATGAATTATGAAAAAAATTCTGAAAGGATTATAGCACTGTAATTTTTTCACAGTTTAAATATCACTGCAGTAAGTTAGTAACTGGGTAGAAAGCTGCTACAAATAGCACACACATATCGTGCATTTTGGACTATTTTCCTTACAGTATGGTTCCTTCTGAGAGCTGATCTATTGATTTCACTCAGCATAGGATTAAACACTTGATATTACTGGGAATAGTACTACATTATGGATGGCCCCTTCTGCACAGTGGCATGCATAGACACATGTGTTGAACAAACAAAAATATTGGCACTAAAAGACATTAGAATGATAATTCTGAAGACTTGTCCACATAGCATTAACAAAACAATTGCAAGATTTGCTTGGTTTTTGCTTTTTCTGTAATTATTGTTTAATTAATAAAGTTAACCTAGCTAAAAATAGTTCAGTAAAAGATGGCATGTTCTGTGATACTGTGACCTAAATACAGGTATCTGTAAATAGGGCTGTTTCTCATTATTTGAAACTAGTTCTCAGTCTTCCTTGTGTCCTGTTGCCACATGAATAACAAATCTAAATGTTTCTGGAAAACAGTGAGTAGGATACTGTGGCAAATGTGTGCTATTTATGGACCATCACATCAAGTCTTTGCCTATCCAAGGACACCAAAGCTCCTGAAACATAAGAGGAAGATTAGAGCAATACTTCTGGAATAGCTTTTCTTATTCTTCAGAGAGGTCTTATAGCTAGCAAAAGAAGAATTTTTGTATATTTATGTCCCTGAATCTTCAAGCAGTTAATCATAGGATGGTGCTTTTCCTTCTTAACCATAAAAAATGAGTGAGATGGGCTTATCTGTGAGTATCTTTTTATAACTATATGCTCTATTTATTAGAAGTTTTTGTTTCCATGAAGGACTTGAATAGAAGTAAGGATTTGATTTCTATATATTCTATTTAATAATGAGATGCTTTTAAATATACTAAAAAAACCCAAAACAAAACAACAAACTCCAAACAAACCAATAAAATAATAATAAAAGATGGATGCTATGGTTTATTTGTCTTGACCATGTTTTCCAGTGGGAATGGACGTCTCAGTTTTGTTCAACTGAATATCCTAAAAATAAATTGCAGAATTTCAAGAACTAATAACTTTGATAGTATTTTCTACAAAAAGTATTTGTTGTGCATGTAGCTCACAGAAATTGACTGATCTCATTTTATTGTAAATCCATTGCAGTACTATTGGCAACAGTATAGTTGCCCCTGAGCTGCCAAGGACCTCTGTGTTTTATTTTCTTCTTCTACAAGAAAATAAAAAATAGATTTCCAAGGCACATTAATGGTCAGAAGAATAGCAGATGTGCTAATGATTTGAACATTGTGCTCCCAGCTTATCTGTATTCTGAAATACTCTGTAATGCTGCATGCACAAGCATTAAGTTGTGTATTTGAATGCAGAGTATCCTATTCATGCCACCTAAGAAGCCATCTGGATATTAGGAGTCTCATCCAAGCTAGTTCTCCCCTATAGAAAGAGAGCAGCACCTCTGCTAGGAGGGATTCTTTCTATCCTAAAAGTGGGATACAGAAGGCTGTGGAAATTCTGGTCTTTCTCCATAGAAAAAACAGTATAGGAAGCCTGGCTAGACAGCTTGCAATAAATCACATTAATAGAACTTATAAACCAGTATTAAATTACAGTAGCCATAGCTTTGTGTAGATAAGAATCAATAGTTTTTGGACAGGCTAAGTGCTGAGTCTGGGCAAGAAGTTAATGCCATGAAGTTGAACAGGAGAAATAAATGTCTGGACTACTCACTTCATAGCATGCTCTCTTCTTTTGACTCCCCAACCTTCCACAAAATGGAGAAAGACCAGAATTTCCACAGCCTTCTGTATCCCACTTTTAGGATAGAAAGAATCCCTCCTAGCAGAGGTGCTGCTCTCTTTCTATAGGGGAGAACTAGCTTGGATGAGACTCCTAATATCCAGATGGCTTCTTAGGTGGCATGAATAGGATACTCTGCATTCAAATACACAACTTAATGCTTGTGCATGCAGCATTACAGAGTATTTCAGAATACAGATAAGCTGGGAGCACAATGTTCAAATCATTAGCACATCTGCTATTCTTCTGACCATTAATGTGCCTTGGAAATCTATTTTTTATTTTCTTGTAGAAGAAGAAAATAAAACACAGAGGTCCTTGGCAGCTCAGGTGATCTATACTGTTGCCAATAGTACTGCAATGGATTTACAATAAAATGAGATCAGTCAATTTCTGTGAGCTACATGCACAACTAATAACTTTGATAGTGTTTTGTACAAAAAGTATTTGTTGTGCATGTAGCTCACAGAAATTGACTGATCTCATTTTATTGTAAATCCATTGCAGTACTATTGGCAACAGTATAGTTGCCCCTGAGCTGCCAAGGACCTCTGTGTTTTATTTTCTTCTTCTACAAGAAAATAAAAAATAGATTTCCAAGGCACATTAATGGTCAGAAGAATAGCAGATGTGCTAATGATTTGAACATTGTGCTCCCAGCTTATCTGTATTCTGAAATACTCTGTAATGCTGCATGCACAAGCATTAAGTTGTGTATTTGAATGCAGAGTATCCTATTCATGCCACCTAAGAAGCCATCTGGATATTAGGAGTCTCATCCAAGCTAGTTCTCCCCTATAGAAAGAGAGCAGCACCTCTGCTAGGAGGGATTCTTTCTATCCTAAAAGTGGGATACAGAAGGCTGTGGAAATTCTGGTCTTTCTCCATAGAAAAAACAGTATAGGAAGCCTGGCTAGACAGCTTGCAATAAATCACATTAATAGAACTTATAAACCAGTATTAAATTACAGTAGCCATAGCTTTGTGTAGATAAGAATCAATAGTTTTTGGACAGGCTAAATGCTGAGTCTGGGCAAGAAGTTAATGCCATGAAGTTGAACAGGAGAAATAAATGTCTGGACTACTCACTTCATAGCATGCTCTCTTCTTTTGACTCCCCAACCTTCCACAAAATGGAGAAAGGAGTTGAATAGGTAGTAATGCAAACCATGTTAGAAAATTAAATTCGGAAGCAGACAGTTAATAGAATTTCAGAGTATGTGATTGCAACCATTTCCTAGTGCTAATGGTTTCTGCTGTATGAATGTCTCTGCAAGAGGTAGAAAACACTTCTGCTTACCTCATATATAGGAAGAAACCCAAATGCTGCACCAGCTTCTCTATTTCCAGACTCATAAGTTTCCAAGGGTTGTCTATAGATCTGACCAAGGAAAAAATCAGTGCATTACTAGGCTAAACNGCAGCCTTTACATGGTACAAAGAAAACCTGTGCATAAACTATAACCTCTCTACACAATAATGATTTTTTTCAGATAACAGGAATATTACCATACAATTCAATAACAGAAGTAATGTTTCATTATGTTTAGCCTAGTAATGCACTGATTTTTTCCTTGGTCAGATCTATAGACAACCCTTGGAAACTTATGAGTCTGGAAATAGAGAAGCTGGTGCAGCATTTGGGTTTCTTCCTATATATGAGGTAAGCAGAAGTGTTTTCTACCTCTTGCAGAGACATTCATACAGCAGAAACCATTAGCACTAGGAAATGGTTGCAATCACATAATCTGAAATTCTATTAACTGTCTGCTTCCTAATTTAATTTTCTAACATGGTTTGCATTACTACCTATTCAACTCCTTTCTCCATTTTGTGGAAGGTTGGGGAGTCAAAAGAAGAAAGCATGCTATGAAGTGAGTAGTCCAGACATTTATTTCTCCTGTTCAACTTCATGGCATTAACTTCTTGCCCAGACTCAGCTCTTAGCCTGTCCAAAAACTATTGATTCTTATCTACACAAAGCTATGGCTACTGTAATTTAATACTGGTTTATAAGTTCTATTAATGTGATTTATTGCAAACTGTCTAGCCAGGCTTCCTATACTGTTTTTTCTATGGAGAAAGACCAGAATTTCCACAGCCTTCTGTATCCCACTTTTAGGATAGAAAGAATCCCTCCTAGCAGAGGTGCTGCTCTCTTTCTATAGGGGACACTTAGAGAACTAGCTTGGATGAAACTCCTAATATCCAGATGGCTTCTTAGGTGGCATGAATAGGATACTCTGCATTCAAATACACAACTTAATGCCTGTGCATGCAGCATTACAGAGTATTTCAGAATACAGATAAGCTGGGAGCACAATGTTCAAATCATTAGCACATCTGCTATTCTTCTGACCATTAATGTGCCTTGGAAATCTATGATTTATTTTCTTGTAGAAGAAGAAAATAAAACACAGAGGTCCTTGGCAGCTCAGGGGCAACTGTACTCTTGCCAATAGACTGCAATGGATTTACAATAAAATGAGATCAGACAATTTCTGTGAGCTACATGCACAACAAATACTTTTTGTACAAAACACTATCAAAGTTATTAGTTCTTGAAATTCTGCAATTTATTTTTAGGATATTCAGTTGAACAAAACTGAGACGTCCATTCCCACTGGAAAACATGGTCAAGACAAATAAACATAGCATCCATCTTCAGAAAACGGATTAACAGGTCTATTATTTCTTTTTTATTATTATTTTATTGGTTTGTTTGGAGGTTTTTTATTTATTTTTTTTAGTATATTTAAAAGCATCTAATTATTAAATAGAATATATAGAAATCAAATCCTTACTTCTATTCAAGTCCTTCATGGAAACAAAAACTTCTAATAAATAGAGCATATAGTTATAAAAAGATACTCACAGATAAGCCCATCTCACTCATTTTTTATGGTTAAGAAGGAAAAGCACCATCCTATGATTAACTGCTTGAAGATTCAGGGACATAAATATACAAAAATTCTTCTTTTGACTCCCCAACCTTCCACAAAATGGAGAAAGGAGTTGAATAGGTAGTAATGCAAACCATGTTAGAAAATTAAATTCGGAAGCAGACAGTTAATAGAATTTCAGAGTATGTGATTGCAACCATTTCCTAGTGCTAATGGTTTCTGCTGTATGAATGTCTCTGCAAGAGGTAGAAAACACTTCTGCTTACCTCATATATAGGAAGAAACCCAAATGCTGCACCAGCTTCTCTATTTCCAGACTCATAAGTTTCCAAGGGTTGTCTATAGATCTGACCAAGGAAAAAATCAGTGCATTACTAGGCTAAACATAATGAAACATTACTTCTGTTATTGAATTGTATGGTAATATTCCTGTTATCTGAAAAAAATCATTATTGTGTAGAGAGGTTATAGTTTATGCACAGGTTTTCTTTGTATCATGTAAAGGCTGCTGTGAACTTTTTTTTTTTTAAAATTCATCTGTTATAGAAAATGCATAATTCTCCAAGGGACACAAAATCAAGACAGTTAACAGCAAAATGCTTTCTATCACCTAAATTAAAGCTGGTTTTAAACACTTACTTAGTTGTGTCACCTAGTAACACCTTGGATAAGCTCAATAAAAGAACCACTTTCAGTGTACTTGTCAGGGTGGGTGGATATATACTACCAGGAGACAATAGAAATCTAGCCAAGAGGTAATGGTGTAAGAACTGCCTCCCAGATGATAGCTTCATTACAGGGTTTGTCAGTCTGTCTATCCTTTGGGCTTTGCAAATCACAAACATTCCAGCAGCCAGTTAGGAAAGATGCAAGTGAACAGCATTTCTGCTGAGAACTGTTTAAAGCTTTGAATAGGCAAAAATCCCTCAGGTACCTCGACATCCACACTCACATGAATTTTGAGACTGGATATATCTGTGATTTCACAATTTATGGTCCTCCAAAACAGGAAAAAAAAAAAAAAAAAAAGCACCTTTAACTTCAAATATTGCACAAAATTCTCCTTGTTTCTATCAAATTTGGAAACATATTTAGTTGAACATGTTTATGTTGCTTTGAGCAACCTGGTCTAGTGGAAGGTGTCCCTGCTTGTGGCGGGGGAGTTGGAACTAAGACAATCTTTAAGGTCCCTTCCAACCTAAAACATTCTATGTTTCTATGAATTTGAAATGATACACTATGCAGAGATTTTCTACTTACATTTTTCACAGTCTTACTGGCACATTACTAATTGTGCTGCAGTAGTAACAGTTTAAGAGCTACGGCATCTTCAACAGTGTAAAACATTCCAAAAGGCATCTGTTCTGGTGTCTGTTTGCAAATTCTGAGTATTACTCATATGCATTAATTACCAGGCATTACCCATTTCAGAAAGACAGGACAAGTGGGTTATGGTGAGCTTATCATATACTCTAGGTGTTTTGCACAGCCACTGAATTGCACACAGCTGGTCTGTAGTGCAAACTGGAGTCCACAGGTTTGTTCTACTCTAAAAAAAATGATCAAAATGAAACCTTTTTCTCTGAATAGCTCCATCAGAAGGGGACTCCAGTGCTAATGAGTATCAAGTAACTTCTGCTATGATACCTCCAGTACGTCCTCTTTTCAAATGACCATGTAATACCCAAAGCACAGCCCACATCTGACAACTTGTCCCACAATGTTCTCAAACACTGACTGTGCTACAGCAAATTTAATGTGTCATACCCAGCATCAACATGTTTTTCTCACGAGCACTGTTCTCAATTACACAGTGCTGTATCTACAGCTATTGAACAGCATGGGACTAATGTTCACCTGACCTTACTTTATAGTGCATGCTCCAATGGCACAAAAGCAGCTACATTGGCTTCCCTGAGGTTTAAACACAGGCCACTGGAGATTGTGGAGATGTGCAGCATCTGGTGACTGGTATGACTAAGGGAGCTCATCAGCTTGTTGCTGCCTTGGGGTGAAATGACAGAATGCCTCTAAATTTTATGCTTGACTAAGTAATCCACCAGCTTCAAATAGTGAAGCACCCAGCTGAGATGAGTTGGGTGCAATGGAGGAGAGATTTCTGTCTCATCATGTCAAAATTCTAGGGTTTGGTTAAAACCAAATAAGTGAATCAGTGTGTACTACCTTCTAAATTGTAACTAGGAAGTGTGAAACAATGAGAATTAAAATGTGAGAGCTTATGGCTAATTTCTAAATAAGAAATGAAATTACATTTCCTGTGTGTTGCACAGAAGAGAAATGAATTTGTCAGACAGTTTATCTACCTTTGGAGAAGCCAGAGATTTGAAAAACTTCAGGTCTGAAATTATGTCCGTATGTTGAGGCTTTTTTAAAACTGAAGGTGATCTGGTCAGTGACTTCCACCTGTACACACAAGACAGCAAAAATCTGACACTGCTCTCAAAATGGCACTTTTGAATACAACATTCTTAGATGGCTTGAAAAAATTATTTTGTAGTATGAATTATTCCATATACCTTCAAGATGCAATTTATATTAGGATCTTCATAAGACCTTCATAGGTGTCATGAAGTGCTTCAGTAACACTTTGTCAATCCAGATATTGACTTGTCATCTTTAGGAGGTTGGAAATGTTAATAGAAAGAACACAAGTTACCACAAGTGGGTGCTAACTTGCTATTTTTTTTCAGGATTTCTGTCAGTTCTGACTGCAATTCCTGTATGCCACTTTCATAGCAAATAAAGCTTCCTCTGCTTATAGATCTGTTTTGCAAAGTTAATCACAAAAAGAAATTATCTAGACGAGGGTGTCTGTTAGTGGAGGTTAACACAGTTTCCTTTATAACCAGAAAAACTGATTCAGATCACAGAAGCTAAGTAATTATAAACTACAGAGAAACTAACATTATTTTATATGGGTCCATCTACCTGATGACATTTTTAAATAGATCACCTGAACTGCTTGGTTAAACTGTAAGGAGCTATGCTATTCAGCTGGGTTTGTACCTTCTCAGGTCTATGCACATTTGGAGAATATCTGTTAATAGCATTTATAATCTGATTTGTTCAATGAAGTTCCAAAATATAACTTAGTAAATTGTATGACAGCCATCTAATAAGCAAATTGTAGTAGCATCCTGAAGATAGCTGACTTAAGAGAAGCCCCTATATCCTGTAAAGAAAAAAAAACTAGTATCTGTAAGTAACACAGCCTTTTGGCTGATGATTTGCTAGCTATCCATCACACTTTTTAGTACAATTAATCAAGAGCAGTTGAGTTACTCCTGAGGTGACAGCACACAGAGTATATAAAGCATGATAAAACTGAAACTTTCTATAATGCAGTGTGCAGCTGCCTTTGGTTTTTTTCAGTTCTCTGCACAGTTAAGCAGGCTTCTCATTTGCTTCCAGTCCATTTAATTAATATGGTTTACATGTGTAATAGCCTTTATTGAAATATTTGAAAGTTCCTCAAAAAGTAGTCACAGTTTGACACAGGCATGCAGTTTATGAAAAGTTTCATTAAGGTTAGTTGGCTTAATTTTAGTATCTTTGATTCTAGAAGTTCAAACTAGCTGCTGACTATTCACAAGGACTCCAGGGACTGGTCATGCACACAGTCAAGCACTTCTCTATGTTCATGAGTTACTGTTCTGACTTCAGTGGGACTCTCACATCAGTAAGAACTCTGTGGAATAACTGTTAGCAGGATACTGACTTAAATGGGGTAACAGAAAAGCACCTTTGAGATTTCCCATTGTGCCAAAGTGCTTTGATTAAAAGGCAGCCTAAGAATGCACATAATGTATGAAACCTTACCACTAAACCATGCATGAATTTTTAAGCCCTGAAGTAATGTTTCCCATATTTGGACTGCTTTGTTGTAAATGACAATGTGCATACTGCCTTTGAAGATTCCTACTTCATAATTTATGTCAGTTTGGTCAATCCACTATGAGCAGGGGCTTCCAATATACATATACATAGATACATATAGATATTTATATATATAAAAGTGTATGAGATCTTACTTGTCCCTGTCCAGAATTAGAGGAGAGTCAAGCTTCTTCTTCATCTCCATCCGTTTACTTTCCTCTTTCATTACTGTAGGAAAGTCATGAACATCACAAGGCAAAATCATCCGACTGATGTCTGATAATTCAAACTTCCTAGATTGTCCGAAGTAACCAAGATAGTGTCCTTGCTTGGCATGCCAGAGCCTAGAAACATAGTAGAAGCAGTGCCAAAGGGCAGAAAGGAAAATTGAGTAGTTTTAGAAGGAGCAAATGTGACAAAATATCTGTCTACATTATCAAGTTCAACACCTGCTCTAGAGTTCAGTATGCTAGTCATAAAAAAAAAAAAGCACCAACGAGTTGAAGTCCACTGTTTAGGATTTAAGTAACTTCAGAGTAAAAACATCTCAGAAGGATTTTGTAAAAATAGCTCACCTTCAAATGTCTTCTTTAGCCAAGAAGAAATTATAGTTATCTATAAAGCATCTTCAAACTGCAATGGTTTAATTGCATAAGCATTGGTTAAATGCAATTCAAAGGGCACATGTCATTCTAACAAGTACTGAAAGGTAAAATGGGATTAGAACAGGAGGTAATTTCTAAAATGATGAGGCCATTACCTATGCATTTGGGGTCGCCTTAATTATAGCCTGCAAAAGGTCTGACTTCCTGAGAAAACTCTAAGTGTTACATTAAAAATTACTTCTTTCAGGTGCAGAACAGCAAATGGACCAAACATCGTATTTTATTTAAATTCTAGCATATCTACAAATACAACAAGAGGAACTTCAGAGGCAAATCAACTGATTGGCCATAGCAGTGAGAAGTATTAGTCATTTTTTTACCTGACTGAACTATCAGTTGATGCTGTCACTATCACATTTTTCTCCTCTACATAAAATAAGCCAACCACTTCATTAGCATGTGCTGTCCAGCAGAGCTCCTCCTTGATTTGCTGAGGGAAACAAAACAACATAAGCACATTTCAGGCAATTCTGCATGCCACCATGGTTGCTAGCTTAGTGGATTTACTAGAACTACTTTCTGAAAATTAGGAGGTGAAAAAGTAATCCCTCCATGAAACAGCCTGCAAATGGTGTATAGTAGAAACATCAGTCAGGGGACATGGATAAATTAATTCTTAACAAAACCTTTTTGAAACCAAGGGAATAATGCTAGCAGCCTTTTACTTAAGTTTGTCGTGTTTTTCACAGCATCAAGTTATTATTTCAAGCAAAAGACATGACCTTTGTGTGCAGGAAACATTTTTAGTCCCTGTAGAGCTCTGAACCCATTTTTCTCTCTTTGTCTTGGTATACTGTTCAGGTTAAGAAATCTGTCAAATTGTTCCTTACGTTTTTACTATTTTGTGGATCTTCTAAGAATGAGGCAATACTCCAGCAAGTAATATCTCCCCCTGTTTCAGAAAGGAAAAAAAAAAACAAAACATCAATACATTTCATTAATGCTAAACATCCACTAGTTGCTACTATATGCTCTTGGTAAACACTAGATAATGTAGCTGAGACTACAGGTCAGTGAATGTTCTTCTCATGTGAATGTCACTATCACACTGTCAAGCACAGAGTAGAAAATAATGGACCATTCATTAATATGCAAATAAGCACGTATACTCTTCATGAGCAGTGTGTCATCAGCTGTGTAGGGTTGAAATGGAAAGAACATAAAGTTTTTTCCTTAAATGACACAAGTAAAACACTAAGAGACATCTTGTCAAAACAGTTCTCTACTGCACAAACTAGGTATGAGAGCTTCCTGTGGATTAAACTCTTCCTCAATTCTGGCGAAATGGAAGAAGTTTGATCAATTGCATATGTAATGAAAACTTAATGATTTACAGCCTTTTAGCACCCTCTTTAAAAGCTATACTCAAAGAATCACTTTCCTTATGGGCAGCAAGTGCACAGTCTCCTGCCTAGGCTTTCTCTTTCCCAATAAAGTTGCCTCTTATCTCTCATTTCTACTACTAGTCAGAAGAACCTTCTGTGTAATTCTAACCTTCATACTGGTCACATTTGGTTTCTAGGACTTTAGATTTCCAAGCAAGCGAAGAAGCTGACAGGGTAGCAGACCTTTTCCTAACATGGAAAAATCTGTAATGGGGACAAGAAATTGGTAGTAGTGCTGCAGAGAAAAAAGAACGGTTCAGAAGGCAGGAGGAGCAAATACATGGTGACACAAACACAGAAGGACAAAAGGAGAGTATTAGAGGAATAGGTAAAAGGGTGGAAACATTTCCACAACTAATTAAAATCCTGTTCCGTGCATGCTGCCTTCCTGAACTCATTTGCTGAATTGAATCAATGGGGAATGGAAAATCCTCTTAACTTTCTGCATTAATGTCAAGCTACTGCTGGGTTTTGAAACAAATGTGAAAAAAAACCCTTTGCTCCATCCAACTTCTGACATTCTAAGAGAAGGAAGCTGGCAGGAAGAGTTCTAATAGGTATTTTAGAAGAAAAGTGACACATTAAAGGATAAAAATCTCATACAAATCTTATGTGACAGACGTAGAAGAAGAAAATTGCCAGGATGATTCTAAAGGTTTGGAGAAGAATCAGACAGCAAATAAATTCTTGGACTTTCTGCCAAAGAAAAGTCAGATTTGGTGCAAAATTAAAAGTCTGACAATGAGCTGCTAGCACAGACCATGGGTGCTTCTTTCCCTACTTAGCAGAGTACTGTTGAAGCCAATACTGTGTACTCCATATCAGTGCCCAAATCATGGTTCTTGCTACAGCCACAGCTGTAGTTTTTAACTTAGTTTTATTATCACTAGTTGATAATAAAACTGATAAAATTTATCCTTGTTTTTATCAGTAATCTTTGTCCTTGGTATTAATACAGTAATTCAATTGAAAAGTATATGCAGGGCTTGTGAATAAAGAAAATTGCAATTCATATATGAAAACAATTTTACTGATAATGATACTAATGTCATGCTGAGCTTTAAGCTAACATCTTTTCATACCAGAAAATAGCCTTTTCAATTATTTAATCATAGCTTTGATGAAGAAATCTGGCATTTGGATTTTTGTTTCCACATTTCTGGCTCATTATCAAAAGGATATTTTTTGGTTCTATAAACTGCCCTGAACAGGATGACTGCATGTTTGCTCACCCTTATTGCCTGCCAAAAGCATTTCAGTGGAGATGTCTGTACATAATGCTGTCACAGGAACTGAATCATATTTTGAAAATGGCAGGAGTTCTTTCAGTAAATTTCCCTAAAAGAAACCAACAAACACAGACATATTTCTCTCTATAACATCTAAATAATAAATAATAATAATGAATGCATTAGAAGTTGAATGCTATTGATTTAATCTATTCAGTATTACCTAGCTCACATCTATTCAGAAAGCAGCTTACAAGGTAGTTTCCTAATCTACTGAATGCCCAAGATAGCTGGGATGTGTCCTTCTTCTGCTTGCTACCTCTTCTACATCAAAAGAACAAGCTACTTCACTCTTTAGGCATTAACAGTCTATCTGTCCCCACCCCTGCTTTACCACTTTTCTCTCATTTACTGTGGAATATCATCAGTATACATCTCATTTGCTACTGAAATATAAATTCATGCTGCAAATGGACCCATGATACCTCTACAAATTTGTTATATTTTCAAGCAAGGATTTTGTCCATGATTGTATCTTCAGGTTTGAGAGGAGGTGTGAGAGAAAATCTGGCTAAGAAGGGCAGTCTTTCCTGTGTCAGACAGGTCATGATGATGATAATCATGTCAGAACTTGGAGCTTCCTAGAGGAATCTAAGCACAGCAATATATCAACCATGAAGCAACAAAATGCAGCAAAGCCCACACTTACTGTACTTGGGAATATTTACTATATTATATTTTTGCATAAAACATCTGCAAAGACATCTCACCACCCTAAAAAATTCTCCCAATAATGACTTGCTTTTGGTGGGATTCCTGTTAAAGCCTTTCATGCTTGATGTACGGTGATCCCTGTCTACCACAGTGACCAATTATCTACCCAGTCAAATTATGGTACTCCCCCTTCTTCCTGCATTTATTCTTTATCTCTTTTTTAGAGTAAAATGTTTTCTGGAACAGTCTTATATGTCTATCTAAGGTGATACGACAACTAAGCCATTGGCATTCTGTTGTATGGCTGGCTTCACAAGCTGATTGTAGCTGTAGACACTATTTATTTGTATACTATTCTCTATTTGTAACTCTGCTGGTGCCAGCTGGCTTGTGCAATGTTCCAGACATATTTATTCACTTCTGAGAGTAGGACACTCTGCCTTGCTATCATCCTTTCTTAGAAGGTAAATGAAGTGAGTGAAAAATCAACATCTAGGTGTTCACATAATTTTACAGTCATTTTTGTTATAATTATTTCAAATCACATCTCTTTATTGTCCACTTGCCATTACCTTCTGCCAGTCATTAAAGAAGCACAAATTTGTTCCTTCAGAAGAAATTATTAACAAAAACAACAATAAATCAAGCAAGACAAAAGCTGCTGCTGCAAGTGCTAGTTAAAAAGCATGTTTCCAAAGATCAGAAGAGTTACCTTCTCAATGATCCAGTCCCATCCCACAGACATTGAGATAAATACCTGAATACTCCATAGGCAGACACAGCCATCTTCATGAGCAGAAGCCAGTACTGGTGGGTGTCCTGCTACAGCTTTGGATAACTGTACATTTGTCTTCAAGTACTGGATATTCTTGTATCCAGTTGTGACTTCTGCTTTGGAACACAAATGATCATAAGTTTCTTCAACAATTTTAGTACTGCTTTTGGATGCACAGAAATTACATAACTAGAAAGAAATAATTTGAAAATAAACTCCATCATCGAGACTCTGAAGACATTACAGATGCACATAAAAGACAACTGAAAAGAAATCAGCACAGTCTTCATGATCTCATCCAAACCAGCATGACCTATTGCTTCATGATGTGGGGGAACCTTATTTAGAGCAGAGCAACAGATATAGCAGAAATTGCAACCTCCAGTGAGAGTGGAAAAGGAGTAGAAGACAATAGTCATTAGGACAGCTGAGAGGCAGTTCTGCAGCCTGTTCATGAGGCTTCAAGAGATTACTATCAATTCAGCAATGAAATAAATAAGTGCCAGTTTAAACAGTTCAGGAATCACAGATTTCTATACTTACTTATCAAGCTCAAAACTTTTGCTAAATGCAAGGTGATGGTCACAAAGAACCATTTTTGAGTTCCTGCTGTGATATCCACAGAGCTGGAGACACTGAGGGTCCCATGGGGGTCCTCAATGAAATGGACTTTCAGTGGATGCAGGACCTAACATGAGAGTCTACTTCATTGAGTAGCTACAAGGTTAAGGGATATACTGTTTTCACTAGTTTGCAAAATAAATTCAGCTTAAATCCACGTTTCAGATAATCAAATTTCTTGTTATTGGGAAAGCCCATTTTCCAGCAGAGCCTATCTAAAGGATTCAGATGAACCAAGAGGATTTGCTTCTTGTGAATTCACCAACTCTTGTTTGCACATCTTTAACTGACACTTTAACAAGTCCTTAAGAACTTGGCTCTCTCATGTTTCTGTTGTTTTAAGGATATATACTATAAAGAAGCTTTTGTCTTCTAAAATTCCATCTGTTTTTGCAGATTTTGTTGGGCCACTCACTCATACATGACTCAAGTTACTATACTATTTCAATAATTACTTGCTTGAATATTTATGTGGAAGAGAACTGTGGATAGTTGACATTCTCAAATCCTGCCTGGTTTTTAGCATCATGTTAATTTAGAAAAATCAGCCATTAAGCTCTTGCACATCCTGCACCCTGGCTTGGCTGTTGGGAAGCAAAATCAAGGATGAGTAAAAGATATTTTTGTGTTTCCTCCATGTAGCAATTGTATCCCAAGTACTCTAAACATACTTTGCCAGACAAACTGATAAACTCAGTTTCTGTGGTAATCTGAGCAGAATTTAAGGAACAATAATGAAGAAAATGGAAACATCTTTCATACCTGTTGTTATATGAGTATTATTTTCATCGCTTCTTACATTTTCCTAAAAGCAAGGAATAAAATGTGACAGAATTAGAAAACGGAACTTGGATGTAACTACAGAACAGTTCTCTAGGTGGAATTATTTTAAGAACTTATTTTTTTAATTGAAGGATTCAAATGTTCCCTCAATTTACATTCAGTTAGGGACAGCACTGAGCGAAACATTTCATCTGAAGAGAACCAAAATCACAGGTGAGCAAATTGCAAATGAAATTAATTGGAATTAAGGAGCATGCTAAAGGTAAATTTGAGTGAATGGCATTTATTTCTTAGAACAAGCAAAGTCAATCACTTACAATCATGTGAACATAACCTAGATCTGTTAGTGTTTAATTCAGAACGTACATGCAGTCTTGTCACTGCCTTGAGGAAAGATGAGCAAAGTGCATAAATAGCACTGATTGTTTACCCATATCTGAATCTTCAGCACCTGAATTGTCATAGTTCTTCCTTTGTGCCTTACTGTATAGGCTTCTGAAGATCCCTAAGGCTGCCAGAAATCAGTATACTGGCCTCCAAAAAAGGCAACTCAAATAAGGCAGGAAAAACCATGCAGCCGTGAGAGACTGAGGTATCTTAGAAGAGGAAAAGCCACTTCAGTCCCATGTTTCCTATTGATCTGTAAGGCCTGAGGTGCTGGGGTTTTGCAGATCTTTTCAAGATCTGTTTATGACAGTCCATTTTCTTATTCTAATGACTAAATAGCACAAGATATTGTACACTTTAGTTTATGGATGACATTTAGGTCTGTGTCTACTAGGGTATCTATGACACCATCATGCTCTGCTGAAACAAGATTCTGGAAAGAATCTGAGAGGGACCAGGACTTTCCTCTTTTTTTGGCTACTTGCTATTTGTGCCTCTGCAGATATGGCATGTTCTCTGGCCTAAAAGGAAAAAATGTGTCACAAAATTTTAATGTAAAAATACTCAAATTGAGACTCTAGCATCCTGATGGTATATTAAAAAAAGTTCATAGTATCATTTGAAGCAATGTATCCAAGCAAGTGTGGCTGTAATGTAAATGTAGTACCACTTTTATTCATGTATTTCATGATTTGTCCATTTTACCTTACTCTTTGAATTCTTCTATATCCCTGTTTGAAAGTCAGGATTGTAAGTGATATGCATTTGATGAACACTTTGATAATCAGCTGTTCCAGGTACTACAGAGCTAGCTGCCTGACAATGTATTCTTAACTTCTCACTTCATTCATCTTTCAGCTCATTTCTCTAATTCGTGATGTATAGTTTTGTGCATGAGTTTATGGAGGAATTTTATTAAGCTACAGAATTGTAAAACCAAAATGAAAACAGAAATATGTTTTGAATGCTACTGAATCCATGATGTGACTATACCTACCATATGTAGGTCCAAAGAATTGCTCTTGTGCTCTGGAATGACTCTGATGCTTTTCCTCACAGCAGCAGTAGCACAGGACTGAAACCTTGTTTTCCTGTGTGAGAGAAATTATTGTAGGTCACTGACATTCTTGAAGGTACTGTTTGCTATCTGGAAATCAGCATCATCCAGCGCAATAAAGCATAATAAAATAGTACCTGAATTGATTAAACTAACGGCTGTTGTTTTAAAAATTAATCCAAGTAACCAGGCATTATGTGCATATTACACAGCCAGCCTCTCCTGACAGGATATTTGAACAAATTAAATACAAAATAAATCAAAATTAACAGTGGTGTTCATCTGCAACAAGTGAAGGGGGAAAATTCCATGCACACCAATGGCTTTGTTCTCTTGCATTTTATACAGTACTTTGCTCTGCAGATAGTTTTCAACTAATCATTGAAACTTTTTTTCAGTCTGTTAAAATAACGATCAGAAATGGGATTATGTAGAAGAAACTCAGGAAAAAAAATTGGAGATGATCTTCAATGTTTGCATTTCTGAGTCAATTAAAGTTCTGACTGTGTTAATAAGAGGTTCTGATGACATAACTTAGACCAATATCACAGCTGCTCTAGTTTTGACAAGAGTATCTGAAAAACTGAAATCATGTGAAATGCAGGAAACATGCAGCTGGGTTAGTCCACTTAAATTTAAGCAGGTGGTCACAACTTTGTAAATTATCAGTGTTTGATTTTACAAACTTGCTGCCATTCTTGGACATCTTGTAAGTATATATGACAACAATCAAATTCATCCAAGTACCTTTTCAGTAGGTACAAAACCATTTAAACCTATATGATTCAAAGAGATTGTAGGATCCTCCTGCTTAAGCATAATTGCAACTTTTCTTGATTTCTAAAAAATTCTGTTTGCGAATTGTAATCACCACATAGCCAGCATTTGTTAAATTATTGATTAAGCTAAAGTGTAAAAAAGCAAATTTATGTTCAACTAAGTGGCACTGGTACATTTAGGTTTGTAGTAAATGCATAAGACACTCGAAGGTTTTAAAGAAATGTGGGACCATAAACCATCTTCTCATTCAAGAGGGCAAAAATTCTGCCTAGTTGCTAAAGACCTTAAAGCTTCATAGGTATTTAAACCATACTGAGTCCTTTTGGGTACCATTACCTTTGCACATCCATTGGAAGGCAGCACTTTTAAAGTCATGTACAAGTGCAATGCCTTTCTCTCCTAATGAGAACATTTGGCTAAAATTTTGTTCCCCATCCAACACTACCAACCTGTGCCAGCTTCTAGTTCACTTTAAGAGGCTGCACAGTTCAATGAGCTTGAGTCTTTGTTTGCTGAGAATATGCTAATGTTTCCTAATTGCTCATGTATGCAGCATGTCTGCTAATAGGGTGAGGACTGTATCAGGTTTAAAATAAAGAAAAAGCTTTCTGCCACACAGAGTTATCTCACAGAGATAAGAACCAAAGCATCTACAGTACATCACAGGAAAACTAATACCTGACAAAATCTGAGTTCACTTGAATCACTCAGAGGAATTGAGACTTATGAGGGGATTTAGAGGACAAAAGGATAACTTAGTGGAGTGGTGAAAAAAGAACACGTAATATGGATTGATAAGCATTACGGAAGTTTAAGGATGGGAAAACCATTTAACTCAAACTGATTAAATACAAAGAAAATCTGAATTTAAATCAGTGATCTTGGACAAACATTGCATCATTTTACTACAGCAAAACTCCAAATGACTCTGTCCTGGGGTAACATAAAAAGTGCATGGTTACCTGGAAGAGCTAGAAGTATGTACAAGGAATAACATGGCATTGACTCCAGATGATTGAAGAACTGAAGCCTGGCTGTCTTCTTTAATTCTACATCTGAAAATAAATATATTTGTACAGGATGTGTTGGAGAGCTTACGAATTTTTCCCAGAAAACGTTAGACTTCTTATCTTACAATTTAAACATTTCATTTCCCAAAATGCATGTCACCCAGAAGTTTTAGGCACAGTTTTTAGAATCAGATAAACAGTAGTGATGGATTAATGTGAGTGAAGACTTAGTACAGAATGTGCCTGTGCCAGGAAAAACACAAATGGATGGAATGATTGACATTTAATTTAGCTAAGTATTTTCTTGAGAATTAACAGTTAAGAGAAAGGTAAAGTAGTTTGTCTTAAGTAGCTAAATAATGTTAGAAAGTACCTCGTTTCTGGCATTCAATCCAGCCATGTGAAGATTGGGTAAAATGTTTTACTTGCAAAGCTTTTCTGTCTTCCATGCATCCACATGAATTGACTCCCTCATATATAGGGATGCAAAAGCAAAGGAAGAGCCAGAGCCAGAACTACAGTTCTGATTATTTCTCTTGGTACAGAAAAACTCAGCTTGCTTTCTCACACACGTGATAATTTTACACGTGAAGGATGCCATGAAACTATTGGGTAGAATAGTTAAAAATTGACTTAAAAAGTTAAAAATCCATCACCAACTCAGAAAAATGTCATTCCACTGCTCTCAGTCTAACCAGCCATGTTGTTAATGTTCCCTTTCTTGATGGAGCAGCTTCATCAGCATAATTATACCTGGAACCATCCTATGCTAACTGTGTGTCCCTTTCTGTGAAAGACTTTTACTCCCCAAACTCCAAAATCATTTCAGAATTCTCCTTATTGCATGTGACTTCTGGTCTTCTAGGTATAGACAATGAAGCTGATACTGATAATGTGGAATATCTGCCATTATCATCTGATGTAGTATTGTTCCCAGAAGTCCTGCTAAACTTCCAAAATAAGGATGTTTGTGCAGCTCAGTAGCAGCCTCTGTTCACTGACAGAGTGACTTACATCGTAAGAGTTTCCTTCAGTGGCAGTGCTGAGTTATGTTAAACATGATTCTTAATTATATCATCCAGCCCTCTAATCACTCTCTCTTGATCAGTTCTCCAACCTGCAATGTCAGGACTAGCTAGCAAAGTAATTTGAAGTGGGAGAGAGGGGGGCACACATAAATTGCAACTTTAACTCCTGCTTGTCTGTCACTCTTGACAGCTGTGTATCTTAGAATTTGAAAAGTTAGTATAAAGTGCTGGAGATAAAAATACCTCTATGAAAGCAATACTTACAGGCATCTCACAGAGGCAGATCCAAAATTCCACAAAATTATTGCACCATTTGCACTTCCTGTAGCTATCAAACTCCATCCTTCTACTTTTAAAACATCAAAACACTTCATTTCCACAGAAGGTACAAAATTCTACAAAAAACATTAAAAGAAATTCAGTAGGAGAGCAGAGATATACTGACCTTTCCATAAGTGTAATCCAGACTCGTTGCAGAGTTAGTGGAAATACATAAAACAAAACTTAAGCCTTGTGGACTGCTCAAGTAAAATAGGTCAAGAATTGAAACATAAATTTGACATTTTAAAAAAGCAGTAATAAGAGAAAATGCAGTGACTTAATACCAAGCTTGATCTTTATGTGTCATTATTACTAAAGGTCAGTCTAACTACAGAAACGAATGGCACTTCATTTCTACAAGACTTTATACAATACCCTCTTCTTATTATTTTATAGAGGAGTGTGAAGTGTATGTTCAGAGCAGTACTTTCAGAGCAGTGCTTAATCATGGTGACAACCACGCAATGGATTATTAGGCAGACCCAGCCCTTAGAAAAGATCACATTTTTTCATGTTTTATTTTAGACCTTCAGTGTACTGGAAATTAGAGAATACTTATTTAGTTCTTATGCTGTTGTTCAATATGAAATCCTTGAGGGCATAGTAAACATTTTAGTTTCTCTTTTTCTGCAAAAGATGTGGAACTTTGAAGTGTTTCTCACCTCTGTATCATTCCTCAGAGGACTGGTGTCAGACTGCAGCTGAACATCTGGAAACAAACCAGCTGTTTGTACAGTGTCAGGCTCCAGTGACAGAAACACAACTGGATTCCCTTGTGGAAATGACACTGTTTCAGGAAGCATCCATGTGACATAGAGATGTGTTTGATCTGAGTTACCCTGTTAAAATAACTATCTTAATGAAAGAGGAAGTAAATTATTTCTCTACTTATAAGAAAATTACCAGCAAACATGTCCCAAAGGCTTTTTTTCACTGACAAAATACACAAACTATTACAGCTATCACCCAGCATATGCATACACTGCAAACTGAAGTACCAGCCAGATGTTACAGCTGACTTTAAATTACCTGCTGTGGTGTTAGAAGCTGTCCAATTATGGAGGCCAGAGCTTTTGATTTTATTCAGTTTAACTGTCTTCTGAAAGTAAATTGCCTCTTCAGTTACAGCTGCTTATTTTGTTAACATTACTAGTTTCCAGTTAATATCTACCATACCAGCAAAACTGGTGGTTGTTCCAATTGTGTGATAAGAACAAGCTGTGGTCAGCCACATCCCAGAGTCACTGATTCCTCCTCATTGTGCCTAGAGGCACCGTGATATTTTTTCTGACTTTAACAATTCACTTCAGTGTCTAGTTTCTGCTTTGACTTTGATATTGCTATTCACTTTTGGAAGTTTTATTGAGATCATCCCCTTAGGTTTTCTACTGTTTTCATAGATGTCTTCAACTTCAGAAAGAAGCAATGATTAAAATTTTAGTGTTTCTTATGATATTAAGTTTATCAAATAAGAAATACTTTGGGGGAAGAACAGAAAACTGAGAGATCTGTAGCAGATTCCTGCAAAGGATGAACAGGTTTTGGGGTGCCAGTCAAGTTTACCTTGCTAACTACTATATTCAGAGACTCTATAAAAGACAGTAATAACAATGACCTGTATTACTCATAATCACTGAAACATTTATATAAAAAAGGTATTTCTGCAACTATGTGAAACAGTATTAGTGCACTTGATTCATAAAGACTTAGAGGAGACTTATTTCCTCACCAGCCTGTCAAGGGGTACTTTCACACTGTGTGAATGATTTAACTATTTCAGTAATAACACTGGGGTGTGAGGTAGTAATTAAAAAAAAATCTGACTTTCAAAAGCAAACACTGTATGAAACAGCTTTTTATCAGCAGGAGGCTCACAAGGAATAAGCTATTTACCAAAATGAGAACTTGGTTTTGTTTTGTTTTTTCCCTAGAAGTATCCCTTGTCTAGTAGAACTTATTACTTTTCACAAATTTTGTTCCCTTGCAGATAGTGGATTTAAAGTTTTGGAAGGATATTTCCCAAGTGCAACATTCCAGTCTGAGGAAGAAAATTCTACAAACACTTGGTTTGTCTGAGAAATTAAATCCCCATTATTGTGAGCTCCAAATGTATGCTGTTACTTTTAGATCAGGGGAAATCAGAACAATCTCTCAAAATCAAGCCAAGCAAGTCAGTCACCTGATTTATGACTGTCTTTTAAATTTGTATTGCTTCTTATGCAGCCACTGTCATAGTCTAGTAATCTGAGACAAAAAAGAATAAAAATCCTTAACCAAAATCTTCAATACTGAGGATAATGTAGGATAATACCATAGTCACTCTCCATAGAGGAAAAATATAACAAGAGGGATATTAGGCTGCAGTTGATGAGTTTCAAAGTGATGCAAGTGTACAGGCCTGAGGCTTCTGAGGTTTGTGAAACCAAATCCTGAGTCATGGGAGCATCCTATGAGTAAATATTAAATGAAGCCTCTATGGTATACAAATGACTGGGATGGAGCAGCAATATCTGAGTGTGAGAGCTTCATCTACTAAACTGGGACAGTGATTTCTAACAAAGGACAGGTATCCAGAACCCAAGTAGGTAATGCCATGTCTTCTGCTGGCAAGGAGTTCACAGAGGCTGAAAGGCAGTGGTAAAGGAGGAAAAGGCAGAGCTGCCCCATGATAACATGGCTCTAGGCCTGTGGTGCTGTTAAAAACCAGGGCTCTGACCAGTGTATTGGGGCTAAATTCACCAACAAGATTTGCAGGAACAGTTCTAGACAGTTTCAGCTGCTGGTGTACTAAAGCCTCTTTAAACAGGGTAAATACTGTTTATAAGAACAACAGCAATATTTTAAATCTTTCACTTTAAAGGGTCTGTAACTCCTGAAACTTCAATCACAAATAGCAAAGCAAAAGCAAGGAAAGAAGTTATCAAATTGATGAAAATTAGCAATAGACTAATGCACATATCAACACTTTAAAAGGCAGAAAGCTAATTTGATGACATGCAGAGAGTGGATTTTGTCTTGACAGTTTCTAAAAGTTTATCTGCTGATTAATGGAAAGGCTCTATTTTACCTTGAAAATCATGATCTACATAATGAATTTTGAAGAAAAAAAAACGAAGAAAAACCTGAATAATTTTCATCTTCCCACTCTGCTCCAAAACAAGAAGTGCATGTTGACTCTCATTAGCCTTCAGATAAGCTATCTTCAGCAGACAACACCCATCCTTGCTGTGCTGGGCCAGAGGCAACACTTTAACTTCCTGTGCACTTTCAAACTCCCAAATTTTCACTGTTCCTACATTTGGATGAGAAAGATATACAAAAGAGAATGACCTTTCAGAAATAACCGGTGCTTCAAAGAAATTTGCACTGAATCAAGCAGGGAAAGGAGATTTAAAAATAAAATCCAGTTGAAGGTTCATTCAGAGCTAGGTGACTGATACTTCAAAACTGTTAAAGTGAATGTCTTCCATAAGAAAGCAACCTTAGGGCTACAGAACTTACCAAAAAACATCCTCCCTAGTACCCTTACTATTTTTCCATGGTTTTTTTTCCATGTCAGTTTTATAATTCAGCCTTGGATAAAAGACCAAGCAAGCAGAGTGTGTGCTGTCAGGCAAATGACTTCAGGTTCTGAGCTACAGCAATGAGCAGAGGGACCTGATTTCTGGACTTGCCCCACAGAGTTAGTGGGGAGGAGAAGCTACAGTATTATCTCAAGTGAAACACTTATTATGTGTGACTTCACTTTTGTAAAACTTCATAGCATTCACCTTCTGTTGTGCTCTCAAGACCCCTAAAGGGTGCAGTCTCTGCTTCCAGTATAAACAAGAAAACTTAGCCATCTAAGGTTTCTGTGTGGAAAAGGCCATCTCCTCTTCATGTGAGACAGCTTTCATATATTTCATATATTTTAGTACTTCAGGTGTGGGCTCTTGAACTTTAGAAGGTGAGAGTAATTATTCAGTCATGTTAACAGATTACAAAATTATTAAGGTTTGCTGCAGAATTCATTGTAATAATTCTGTATTGGAGAGGTCTTGCCACATTACCTAGAACTATTACCTAGAACATGCCTGAAAAAATTCAGGAAACATGAAGTTATATTCTAGTGTTCAGTGCCTGCAGACATGGTAAAATTGAGCTTTCATACTAAAAAACTGAGCAATTTTTTTAGTTAGTTACAGTGGGGTATACAGATCTAAACCCTATAAAGAAACTACAGACCAAGAGTTTTTTGAATATAGTCTTCAATAGAGCAATTGGCTAGCAAGCTACCAGACCCCAAGCAGCCAAAAATCATCTTGATATGATTCACATATCAAATAAAGCCCAACCAAGACCACTCCTCAAGCTGCCTTTTTCCTCAGACCAACAGCTGTGCATTCCTTTCTGGGCATATTTCCTCTCATCTTGAAAGAAAGTCAGTATTCATTCTTCTGTCTGTCAATGCAGTGGTCAAGGCTAAGAGTTTCATCTGCTCAGACACTATGTAATTTTAAATAAAGGTAAGAAAAACGGAGTAAAATTTTTTAATTGTTTTACCATCATATGCCCCAGTAGCAAGATAAAAACCATTTATATCAATGGCTGCACAGGTCACTTTAGTATTCGGCCCATGTGCATCTTCTATCTGATATATTTGATATCCTGTTTCTAGGTCCCAGACCTGAAAAAAATAAGATCGTAGTTATCTGTACTTCATCCCCTAAAACTCATCACACAATGTGCTCTAGTGTGATTGAAGAAAGACAAATACTTCCAAGAGCACATTTTCACATCTCTTAAATAGGTTCTCTGTTACAAGGGCACACTACCATGCTCTTTTATGGAAATATCAGTATGATTTCCCTGAAAATGTCCCTCTCCCCAGAGAAGCCATTCTGGCAAAGTTTGGATCTATTTAAGAAGACCCTTCTTAAGTCAGACAGACTTTTGATAAATATTTTTTTAAGTGCAGAATCATAGAAATCTAACAAGAAAGAATGGCTTGAGCTCTTCTTTCTATGCTGAGATGCTGTCTTTTAGCCCCATCAGACTTTAACAAACATTTGGTCCAAAAATGTAGGAATAATTACATCTGATCATTATGTAATCCTTTTGGGAATTTAAACGAATCCTTATAATGAGGTACCAGTACAAAATTTGGTTGCTGTACTGGGACAGCTCAGATTCAGATGGGTTTATGAAGTAGCCATTGATGTTATATGTACTGTTTGGATCTGATTTTCGGCACCACTGAGTGCCAAAAATCTACAGTTTAATTCTAATAGAGTTGTAGCCATCATGGTCTAGGGAAGGCAGGATTTACAGTGAGAAACAAATCTTTACTGAGTGTATGAAATGAACAAATCTTTACACGAACAAGCCTTTATCCATAGGAATGGGATGCATCACCAACTGGCCCAATAGGAGATGCTTCCTCTTCCTACAAATTTTTCCATCAGCCCTATCAACAGTTAATGAAAACTGTGGGGTTTTGGTACCTCTGATGTTCATTGTCACACTGTTAATTGCACCAATAGTTATTTATTTTATTAATGCCTGGGGTTTCTGGCACTTGCATGGCAACTATTTGCTAATGGTTCAAATGCAAATGATTAGGTTAGAATGCAAGATTAATCTTTTAATTTATGTTTCAGCACAAATAGAGCTGTGACTAAAAGTTTCACTTTTATTTTTGCTAACAGGCTGCTATTTTCAACATTTCTTCTTCAGTGTTTGCCTTGAAATACTTAAGGCTCAGAACAACATCTAGGTAATTATTTGAATGAGAAAAGGATCTACAGAAGGTCAGCAAATTGGTTCCAGAACTGCTAGCTATTAGACACAGATCAGAAAAACAAACAGGAAGCAAAACAGGAGACTAAAAAGTCAGGGTTTATAATTTAGGCATAGTGTGTATGGAACTGAAACTTTTCAGTTTTAATGAAGGAATCTCTTTATCTGAGAGCAGCATCTATTATACAGTCCTGATTTTACAAAGTTACTTTTTTATATCAATCCACAAATGTTTAAATACACATTTAGATTCTACTAGCTGAATGGGACTCAAGCACTTCCTAAACTCTAAAGAGATGCTTCTCAAGTATGCCTACTGAGCTGAAGAATAATGTGTAACTGTGCTTGCATGAATTATAGACTGAATGCACAGTTTGACATCATGGTAGTTAATACTTTGCTTTGTAGTCACTAAATAGGCGGTGGGCTTTATTACAGTTGCTGTACTTGCAAGAATCGATTGCAGGAACAGGTGAAATGTACCAAAATAGAGCTGAAGGAAGTAAAATTACAGCTAAATATAGTACCTCTGAAGTCTAGATCAATGTGGTTGGTGCTTGCAGGCCAGGGAAATAGTTTCATGGTAAAAGTAATGTTGCTGAACCCAAATAGTTGATCTTTCATGGCTACCACTTCCCTGGAGAATCAGCACAAAATAACCTCAAAATGAACACTTTGAGTAATAAGTACTAATCACTTATCTAATTGAAAAAAAAAAATCAATAATAAAGCTGAGACTTTTCTTTCAGTTTAAACTTACACTCACCTTCAATATTGACTCAGAGCAGATAGTGAGAACTTGGTGAAAAGTCTGGTTGTAAACCAGAACTCTGATGCTTTTCTCATGTGTCTGCGGCAGTTGTCTCGTATCTTGTATCATGTGAGTTAGGGGATAAATATCAATGACATCTGAACCTGCAGAAGGTGAGAGGAGTGAGAATTTATACATTTTATGGATAGTACCAGTTACTTTCACTGGATATAAAAAGACTTGTAAACCGTAGGGTTTATTTGAGTTCTTCTGAAGCGGGTAAGCAATATTGCCTGTTTCTTGAAAATACCTATTCTCTAAACCAGAAAACATTCACACATGCTCCCTAAAAAGCACTGGTTAAAGAATGGAAAAGTATTTCCCTTCCTTGAACACCTACCTGCTCACAGTGTTGCTACCCTGACTCCAAATCATTTGAAGCTGTAAATCTCCCAGTGCCAGAGTGGGGTGTCACAGAATGGAATGAACCCCCCAAAATAAATCTCTAGTAGTCAGATATATCACTAGAATACATTCTGGTACCTGCCTTCTTTGAGATAAAGCAATTCTATCTGCAGACAGTGATGATGGCTTTCCAAGTACTTTCCTTTAAAAGTCACTGCAGGTCTGAATGTTTTTTTCCAAACACTTTCCAGGTCTCTTGGATCAGAAAGGTTGCAAAGACAGAGAAGCAGGTGGGGAATACAATATAAAAGAGAAGATGAGGTTTTCAGGATGCAGGCTCACAAGCCAGCCTACACCTTCAGCCTCCTATTTCAGTTCCAGTATTACTGCTGACCTTCCAGCAGCAGACCAGCAATCAGCAATGAGTGTGCAGCAAAGGACAAAATTGCCTTCTACTTGGCATGAAGCCAGGTATAAGAGGCCAGCAGCTTGGAAAAAGGCACAGAAAGAAACCTGTGGCAATATTCAAATGAAGCATGAAGGTGAGATGTAATTTGTGGATGTCAGTGAACTGCTAACTGAAAATCTCTGCAAAGTCAGGTACATAGTAATGAGAATTAATTCTCCCACATACTGCCTCAGTCTCTTGCCCTATTCAGGGGGGCAAGAAGACATAAAATTAGCCTTCTCATGGACACATTAACAGAGTCCAGAACCCAATTTTTACAGATATTTAGGCACTACTCCAATCATTTTTTATAATGGCAAAGTTATCTCATTTTGTCAGGGATTTATTAATGTAGAATCCCTATATTGCCAAGCCTTGAAAATCTCACTGGGTTAAATTTGAATTCCAGATCACAGCTGTATCCCTGAGTGACTAAAAATATTTAAAACTAGACTGATTGATATTCTGGGCGTTTCTTAAATGAGACTTAGAATATGAAGAATCTTAGGATTTGCATTGCTTACCAAATGCCTAGATACATATAACAGTTTGAGGGCTCTAGTCCATGTATATATTTTGTCTTCTAAAACAGTTTTATTGGTACAAAGATTCCATAGAAACTACCAGGTCACTGAAAAAAAAAAGGTTTTCATATTCATCTTAGATTTTACAAGCTTTGCAAACCTTTTGCCTTGTTCCTAATCCAATTACAGAAAAAGCTGTCTTCAAAGACAATTACATTATTTGCCTGGTATATTTCAGGCATCTGTAGCTCCCGAACAGGCTAGAAGTTGTTTTTTTTTCAGTGACTATGTCTCTGGGGCAGACAAACCTTGCTCATTTCCAGAGTCTCTACCTTAAATACAGAAATCTGACATCCTTAGTGACATCTGTAAAGCTCTGCTCCCTCGGTGTCTCCAGGTTCTTTGCTACAGTCATGAAACATAACACAGAGACCTTGGGATGGGTTTTCACAATATTTCATTCCTGATCAATTGGACAGTGGGTCTTTTGATGCCACAGGCTGAGGCATGCTCTGCAGCTACTGAATTAAATAAGGAATTTGAATATACTTGTGAGAGCTTCACAGAGACTACAATATTGCTTTGATCTTCAAATGGGAGGAAGGTGCTGAAGGAATAGCTAGAGGAAGATTAGCAGCTTAGTAGCTTTCAGGAAATGACAAGGCTACAGAACAATATCTGTAGTTTAATTATTCTTAGGAAGGCTTATCTTGCCTTCAGAGAACCCTTTCTCATTTCCTCTGGTTCTTGCTGTTAATTCCCATCCTGCATATTTTCATGCATATTTCTATATTGAAATTAGCACTGTGTGTTACAAGACCCACTTTAAAATGGTCTTAATATGCAAATACCCTTACCTCTCAGTATTCTGTATATCTCATATACCTTATTCCTGTACTCCAGTTAAATTTAATCATAAGAGAAATCACATTCTAGGAGGAGGGGGATGCTCCCCTACATCAGCTGCAGTAACGTACCAGTGATAAGTGTGCCATGATCATTGTCAAATACCATGGCAATGGTCTCCAACACTCCAGGAGTCCCTTGATTATCATAGAAGACCTGCAGTAGTGAAAGGGTCTGTATATCCCACACTCTAAAAATCTAGAGGGAGAGAGATGACAGAAAATCTAATATTGTATCATGATTGAATTTTCAACTTCTTTTTGTTTCTATGACAGTACTATAATAGCCTTCAATGAAAATCACATTTTTAAGCGTGGTACATCTCAAAATAAGCAAGACAAATACCAAAGCTATCTCTATGCCCTTTTAAATAAGGATGAAAGACACAGAAAGGCTGGGTTTTGGAATCCTGACTTGACAAGTCCACAGCAGAGCCAGGTCTCCTGAGAACTAGTTCTACACCCTCATGACAAGAACTCCATTGTGTCCTGCTTTTCAGTCACTTACAGATAAATGCTGAGCGTTTTAAACTTGTCTTTGGACTGGAGCATCAAACGGTGTGCAACAGCACAAAGAAAAATTTCAGAGGGTTCTGGATAAAGGAATTACTTAACTCTATGACTGGCAGCAGAACTTGGAGCAAGTAAGGATCAAGACATACTGAAGAAGGATCATTTTTATGTATATATAGTTCTTGTGCTCTCCATAAGCAAATGCTACTGCTTATAGCTGTTGTACTATCCTGTAAGGAGCACTAGATATATTAGATATATATGATCTTTGAGTTACAAAAGAAAATACAGTACTTGCTTTAAACTCCAGAATTACAAGAAAAACAAGAGCGTGGCTTCTGTCAGCCTTATAAAAAATACACAGTTACAATCAAATTCACTGCTGAAAACTCAGGAAATTCAATTCCATAATGTTACTCACCTTTTAATACAAAGAACTTTGAAAGCCAGAAAAAGCCCTGAGAAATACTGTCTACAAATTTGGGATTAGATAATTTTACTTCTGCAGAGTACCACTGTCATGTGCCCCACTGATTTAAAAAAAAAAAAACAACTTAATTTTTTTTTTAAATGTGACTACTTCTCTTACTACTGTCCTTTCTTTTCCAGTCTGTGGGCAGGGAGGGGGGAATTACATACACCATCTTTCCACATGAGTAACTCCCACACAAGACATTACCAGTATGGCCATCAAGTTATGGTACTGCTGTTCATCTGCTTGAACACACACGACTGTGCACAAATTCAGGCACAAGGGCAGCAGTGAAAGACATGCTGACTGGGAAATTAGGTGACTGGGGGAAGCTGCCTTAGGAACATTTTGTTAACAGAAACTTTACTGTTCTGCTTATTCATTGAAGAACTTCCTACAACAGCCTGACAAGTGCTGGGAGCCCCTGAAGCCCACTGAAAACATATTTTTTTAATAGCAGAGTATTTTTTGACTGTGTCTTCTGAAATCACAGAATACAAACTATATTCAAGGACACAAAACACATTATGGAGGAGAAGGAGTGTGGAGAAAATGACCTTCAGCTCTTAAATGAGCTTCAACTCTTTTTGGAAACAACTTCTTTGCCTCTTCCTACTGTTTCCACTTCACAGAACAAGCTGAGTTTAGCTATGTTCTATCTATAATAGTGGCTCACATTAAATGTGTATATTTGCATAAGTAAACATTTTTCTCTCAAGAACCACCTTCTTTCAATTCCTAAAGCTAAAAATACAGAAAAAAAAAAGGCTGAACTACCTTTTCCATCTGATCTAAAGCCTATGTTTTATCAGCATGCAAAAGCGGCACCACCCCTCTATCCCATTTTGCTTAATACATACACAGAGGTAGACAAAGAGCAAAAGATTAATTCTATCAACTAAAATGGGAAGAGCAGAGGGACACAGAGTCAAGGTGGGAGATAGGGCAAGATAGAACTGGTAAACAAATATTTTATATGCTCTCAGTTCAAGCTCAGGAACACTCCTCTCCTGCTGGGTTGTTATGAGGATGCCACTGTGGAAAGCTGCTTCGACTTTGGAAGAAGTGAATCCTCTTCTGCCCCTTTCTGTCTGTAATTAACTGAGATAGAAAAGGACTAGAGAACCCCAGGATGTGCTGACACCCCCTCCTCCCTGAAAAAAGATAATCCCGTCACATTAATGCTGGTTAAGAATAAGAAAGTGACCTTAAGACACTGCTCTAAAAAAGATATCAACAACTCTCAAAAGAAAAGAGCAGCTTTCTTTTAGTGCTTCTAAACTCTCATATTCTGCTGATACTTTTGGTAAGTCAATTTGTTTTGGTTTTGGTTTTGTAAAAAGACAATTTTTCTCAATTTTACAGAATGTCTGTAAGTCTTTTAAACTTACAGCAGCAAGTCTTTTAAACAATTTATACAAAAACATTTGTGCAGGAAAAATCAAAATCCAACCACTCTCAAGGCAGAAGGCAATTGCACTAAGCACAGCATTCACTGTAGGTGTAGGCAGAAAGAGTAAACATCAATTAAAGCTGATCTTCTGTTGGAGTGGTTTATTTTTCTGCCCCTATTCATTACACTATTCAATTGTTTCAGAGGGTCATTGAAGGCATCATGGTCTAAGTGAAAAAATTTACAGAGGACATCTAAAACCTGAAATAAAAAAAATCACGAGGCATGAAGAAGAGGTCAAACTGCAGATCTGCTTCCCGTGTTATTTAAAAGAGTAAGTTGTCTGCAGACAGTGCCACTGTGAGTCTTGTGATCCCTGAAGGTGATCCTGCAAAGTACTGAAACTCCCTGTAGTTATTAGAAGACTTAGGAACAAATTGATGTCAATGGGATTACTTGTGAGGCTAAGACAAGGAGGATTTAGCTCTAAGCACATTAATGCAATGTGGTGCAGCAGATGGTACTATAACCAGTGCCTTATTGAGACTGTAATTTGGTGAAGTTCAAAATTATGAACGTTTAAAATAATTTCCTCAGATAGTATCATTAATACTGGTAATATATAAGATCACTTTCCTTTTCCCATACAAAGTGTAAGACTGACAAGAAATCAAAGAGGATTATATGCAATACTGAGTCTAACCATATAGGGATGAGCCTGCAGGAAATTTACTCTGTGCTATGCAGTGACTGAGACTGTGTACAGAATCTGGATGTCTGTCTGCACGGTGTGTTTGGTGTGCTGACAATAGACCTGACCCCTAATACAAAGATGAAATAACCATCAACACCTCTGGAGAAAAGTTTCAGTGCGTATTCAGATGGTTTGGGTCAGAAACAGGAAGCTAGAAGTATAGGACAGGTGATTGCCCATGAACACCTGGATCATAAGAGAGCAAAAAGTCATGTCATGTGTCTCCTATCAATCTTCAGCCAATCTTAGAATAATGCTGTCACCTTAGACATAGTGTTTGAAGTAATTTCCAGGTATACAACATTTCATTTACATTTTTAAGGTTTGCTTTTTCTTCACTCCTCCCAAATAAAATAAGCAACCAGAAAACTACAGCTCTGGAAATCTATTTTAAAACCAGCTTAAACCCTAGATCTCAGTTTTCTGGTAGAAGAATTATCCAAATCAACACAGATTGAATATAGATCTTGCTCTGTTTCCATCTGCAGCAAAAACAGATCCACAGAAAGCCAGGGCTTGGAAGGGACCTTGAAAGATCATCTAGTCCAACCCCCCTGCCAGAGCAGGGCCAGCTACAGATTATTTAATACTTTAACCATCAAACACTTGCCCAGAAACAGAACATCTAATGGACCACTTCCTTCATTTATGCTGAGAATACAGGACAAGCTATTAATGAAGGAAATTTGTGCATCCTCAGATATGCTGAGGAACAAAACAGTTTTGCCAAGATACAACCATAGCTAGGACAGTTAATTTTTTCAAACAGTCCAGATGTGTGCTGGTTGTAAGCATGCATGTATCTTATACACCACATAAATCTAAGAACTACAGGAGGAAAATGTATGAGCCAGAAAAGTATATTTAAAGTTAGTCCTAGTCCTTATTTTTTCCTAGAATCACAGAACTGTTGAGGCTGGAAAGGACCTCTGGAGGTCATATTGTCCAACTGCACTGTTCAAATGGGGCCACCTAGAGCCAGTTGCCCAGGACTGGAATGATGGATTGTATGTCCAGATGGATTATGAACATATCCAAGGATGGAGACTCCACAACCACTCTGGGCAATCAATGCCAGTGCTCGGTCCCCCTCCCAGTAAAATAAGTGTTTCTTGATGTTTCAGATGGAACCTTCTGTGTCCCAATTTTAATTGCCCCTGGTCCTGTCAGTGGGCACCACTGAAAAGAGCATGGCTGCATTTACTTCACATCCTCCCTTCCAATATTTATACTTATTGATGAGATCCCTCTTAAGTCTCCTGTTCCACAAGCTATTTTTTAGATCTTCTTTTTCAGACTACCAAGAGACAAGGTAATTTGCATAATGTTAAATGAGACTGGAAGAAGCAAAAAACTGGTCGTTACATGGAAATCCAAAGAAGAATATTTGATGTTCTTGAAGGATTATGAAATATAAAAGGAGAATAAAATTTGTATTATCTGGGAGGAGCAAATAAACCAAAGAGAATAAAAGTGCAGCAGAAAGGGAAGTATCAACTTCTACTTTCAAAGAAGGAAACAAAAAATTTATCTGATTAAGATGTGGCCACATAATTTCTGTGATGGATGGCTGGAGCAGATTTCCCAAATGCTTCTTTTCCAAATTATCTAGATTAAATTTAATATTTTCGAAATACAGTAAATTTCAGTAACAGCTGTGATTAGCAATGGTTTGACATAAATTAACATTGTGCTTCCAGCTCAGCTGCTCTCATTTTTTTGGAAGACAAAGCACTGTTTTAAAAATATATCCTTAAAACAATGCCATATGCTTTCAAAATAGGTTAAATAAACATCCACATTAACCTACAAAGGCACTGATATAATCACCTGCTCAGCTCCAGACGGGATAAAGACATTTATGACTTTCCACTGGGATATCACACAGACAGTTTTCCAGTATCAGATGTGGAGAGAGAGGTCTAGAGACTAACATTAAGGTTTGAGTAAATTTGCAAAAGTCAGAAAATACAAAAATTAATAACATATCATACCTCACTGTATCTTCCCTAAATCACTAAAAATCTGCCCTTTGTTTCTGTAAGAATAAAACCAATATATTTATCACAGAGCTAATTTATTATGGGTAATCTTCAGCAGGAAGTGTTCATGTGCTTGCATCAGGTTGATTGCATCAGATTTTAAAGAAATTATGAATGGAATGAAGCTCTGCCATGCTCCAGAAAGAGAGGTGAGAAATCAACCTGTTTATTGCACTACTCTCCTGCCACATGTAAATGTCTGCACTGCTCTTCCCATATTAATTGCAAATGAAATCACTTTTTTGAGAAGAAAAGCTAACATTCACTAATTTAATTGTGTTGTTTAAAAAATTGTACTGTGCATTGATATAAAGGCTGGGAGTATGCTCTTTAACCTCACCCTACTGAACATCAAACAAAATTGATATTGTTTTTATTGACTGAAGTCTGCATGCTCACCTGACTCATGTAAGGGGTCTAATTCAATCAAAACCCCCACTGGAGGTGTTCTAGAAAAATCAGTGGAACAACTGGTGAAGGAAATTTTGGCTTACTGACAACTTGCATTGACAAGTCAAGTAGGCAAGACATGACATTGCACCCTCCACTGTTCTAGCTGTGTGAAAGAGAATGGTTGTCACTGCTTCACAGCCTTTTAACACAAGGGCTGTGCAGTCTGCTCTCATCCCTGACATTTGCCTTGATTTTCTTGTTTCCACAGGGTGTTCTAAGTGTAAGATCATCTTTCAGTAATGTCCTGCTTCCTGCCACATCACCAGATTTAATATCCACAGTTCTGCTGTCCATATGACTGGGGGTTTTTTCACCTCAGCACTTCCTGAATGCGTTCATGTAATTCTGTAATGTGAAAAAATGAAGTAATAAACACTTCAGGCTGCAGGACGAGAATAAGAATGAGCAAACTAACTATAGAGAGGAAGCAGAAATAAAGGGCTGAGTGACATGAAGGATAGGAAAAAAATAAACACAGCAGAGATTTTCTTCTGTTTAGTCTGCAGTATCAGGACAGTTTTCCATTATTTCTCTACCCCACAGATTGCTCTCATATTCCCATACACTCTCCAAACTAATTCATCTGCTGATCAGGACAATTAAAAAAAAATTCTATTAAGTTAAAATATTGGTATTTGCAGAAAAATGCTGTAGTGTCAATAAAGCAACCATGCAGATCAAGTACCAAGTACCTTTGTACAGGACATTCTTGCCTTGCCTGGCTTGAAATATCCAGCTCATGTCCTGGTTCATTGTCTGTCTAGTGTATTCTGAAGCCAAGTCCAAAGACAACACTTTTTAAAGACACATATTCTACCAGCATTTCTCTTCAATAAAAAAAAGATGTTGTTTCAGTGCTTAATAAGACATATTATTTTTCTTTTTACTTCCTCAGACCTAACAGAAAAGGTGTAAAATCATTGTAACAGTGGGAAATACATGGCTTATTCCTCTTCTCTTAACTCCCAAAGGGTATGTAGCAGTGAAATAACATCCAGAAATCAAGACAATGGGCTGTTGCAGTAATTTTAGAAAAAAAAATTCCCTGACAACTGGCTTAGTAGCTTCTGCAGAATAATTCCAATCAGAATTAAATACATTTTTATTTGCAGTTAAATACATACACTTTCCCTTTCATGGCAGTAACCTACTCCATGGCTTGGACATGCTGACACTTTAACAAAAATGTCCATGTCTTATATGAATACCTGAGACATTGCATTTTGGTGCAATGTCAGAAAAGACAAGTTAATACCTTCAGACAAATGTAACAATATTTTGTTTTTGGAAATATATTCAACAAAAATGAAGTGAAGACAGGCACACTGTAAGGGTAGTTGGGATGAATATGGTTCCTGTTGTTCTGTGGCACAGAATGTAACAC
>JAAWXA010000011.1:9145785-9156162 GCA_038090715.1 Florisuga fusca
AATAAAGGGGGGAAAAAAGAGTATAAATAAAGGGTGTTAAAACATGTTTTTTTTCAGCAGTCACTTCCTATGGAATTGTACATTGTGGTGCTTTACATATCATTTGTGCTGTGCACACCTGGCTAAATAACAAGAGACTGGCAGTGAAGCAGTCAGCAGATTTATCTCGCCTGCAAGCAAAGGTTGGATTTTTTTTTTCTTTTAATTGCTGAATTTGGCATAAAGATAGTTTTTACAAACGCTTGCACATGTCACCAAGAAATCTCTGTCCTATGATTCATGAATTATTTAACTGCTCTGGTCTTTGTTTTTTAGGGTCTGTTACATATTTGCTAAATTGCAAGGCTTGCTAATCAACCAGACTAGCCTATGTCCATTTGAAACAGTTTAATTCTCTCATTAAGTGGATTATCAAGATTTGGCTTTTAAGATACAAAGACAAACAGAGTGCACTCTAGTCTGACTGACTGTGGCGCCATTGTGAGCAGTGCATTTTATTATTAGAGCACTGAACTCTAAAGCTCAACTTTTAAAGACTTGAGTAAGTGGATATATCAAGCTCTGAAGGGTTATTCTTAATTCTGTGTCCAGCTCCATAGATCACCCCCTGGCTGATCTAAATTTCACGGTGAAATTGAAAGAGATGATGCCACTCTGTCATTGCCTTTGGCAAAGCATTCCCACTCTCTTCTGTGTCTCCTAGTAATCCATCTCAGGATTTTGTGTTCCAGGGAAGCAGCAGGGCTAAGCACTGGGTTTGGCCAAGGAAGGCAGGAGGACATCTATTAATATCAAGATGAAAGCCAGTGAGTGAATAAGCAAGAAATGATTCCAGTTCAAGTGTAATGTTATGATCCAGGAACAGACTGGAAAATTGTTAGAAGTACAACTCTTATACTTTTTCAAATTTATTATAGAGTCCTGGAACGCAGTATTATTAAACTTTTGTCACATTGCTCATGCTTTCTGTACTTTTGTGCACTGAATGTCAACTGGGGCAAGTCTATACTCTGCCATGGGTGTCTATTGCTGGTCACTGTCTATGAGGGTGTAGCAGAGTAGGCAGACTTTTGGTCAGGCCTGCCACAGCTCTTCTTATTTTCTTAGGACACTTAGCTACATTTTTCTCTTCTGCTATTTCTGTAAGAAGAATTTTCAGTGTGTAACAGAAATTTGTATTATTTCCTGAGTAACTGACCTCCTGTCCTATTCAGATACCCTGCCCTATTTTTCTTACTACAGTAACTCCTGTTTAATGTTACAGGTAATTATTAACCCTATTCTATTTCATAGGGTCTCCCAACTTTATTTCATCAGTAAATTTCTCAAGACTACTTTTTGTAATGAAGTAAGCAATGTAAAAAAAAAATCTCCCACAAGGCTGAACTTCAGAATTTTCACTAGTAACTTTGCTATATCCCTATTCCTTTCCCTTTAAATATCATGGGTAGAAAATTGATAGAGCTGTCTGATACTTATTTTGATATGTCACAGTTTTCCCTTTGGGATACTGCTACAATTCAACAGGAACTGAATTATTTCCCATGTCTAGGTCTTTTTGGTTTGTTTTGGGGTTTTTTTGTTACTGTTTTTGTTTTTTGTTTGTTTGTGGGGGTTTTTTTGTTTGCTTGCTTGGTTGTTTTTTTTGTTTTCCTCCAAATTTATTTTACTCTCTTGCATATTACCAAGGCTGGGCAGCAGAATCCTGACCATTAATTTATTTTTTTCTTTTTAAATATAGACACTAGAATTTCTATGTGATGCATTGTTCAAAACAATTTTTAACAAAGTTTTAAGCAAGACACTTGTACTGAAGAGTTGGAGTCAGGCAGCATTGATGTCACTCCAGGACACACCCTGTCAGACACCAACAAGACTGCTGCCACACTCCAGACACGTTTCTTCATCATGAAATACGACCACTGCAGTAGAAAGGTTCATAAAATTATTGAATAAGAGAGTAGAAATGGATGTAAGAATGCTGTTTCTGCAGTCTGCTTTGAGAGAAAGAGCAAACAGCAAAGCTCTAGGGAAACCTGCTCGGAGAGAAGAGCAATGGGAAGTATTAAGACAGGCCAATGGGATTGCTTAGGACAGGAAAGGATGGCCAGCCCAGGAAAGGATGGGAGCCCTGCTGATCCTGCAAGGGGTAATGTGCATAACCTGGCCAAGACAGTCCCAGTCATGACTTGGAAAGGTGCCATGCTTGGAAAAGTATGTAATTCAACATTCTGTTTCTCCTTTTAGTTATGCAAAACCCATGATATTTGCATCAAACACAGACTGAGTCCTTGACAGGTTCTTGTCAAAAACTCTATCTTTCCAGATAGCTCCCAGCAATTAAAAGCAATGCCTCTGTTTCCTATAATGTAATAGAGAGGCTGTTACTTAAATTTGTAAGATTCTAAAGCATCTTTATTTGACCTTATTTAACTGACAAAAAAAATTCACAACAGAATAGAAAAAAACCCAACCCAAAACAACAAAAACCACAGTACTTACCCCCCGTGACAATGGTTTTTGCTTTTCCACAGTATGTGAAGGCATTAACCCCTCTAGGGACAGAAAATTCCCTTACAGGTCTGCAATCATGAATAAAACAGTAAAGCAGGTAAAAAACATTGGGAAAATACAGTCTACAGTCATTCCACTTTTCTGCTGTATATAGAATAGCTGTTGGCAAAACGTATAAGTCTTTTGTTAAAAGCAAATTTATAAGTGTATTAGATACTAGCATCAATAAAATGAGAAGAGGATATACTCTCCATTAAAGTAATAAATCTCTGATTTGAACACCTGAATCCTTTCTCAATCATAACTGAAAGAGAATCCTAAAATGGTAGCTGTTGCCAAAGTAAGCCTCCACACAGGTCTGAGTGCCTGAAGCAGTTCAGCACTGAAAAAAAGTATAAAATAAATGTCTTTGCTTCAGACATGGAGGTATATTGTAGCCTTTATTTTGCATAAAGGATGTGCAATCACTTTTTTTGCTGCTTCTCTATAATGTGCAATGCATAATCTGTATTTAGCACTTTGTATGTATAGTACACAGGAAGAGACTGAAAGTTTCTGAAACTGGATTGAATTATTCACTTCATAAGCAGAGGAATTCAGAGTATCCACATAGGCTGAGATTGCCTCAGTGCCCCTTATAAACTCATCTTTTGAACAACTTCCACTTGTCTCTCCATGCTTCATACATTTCTACTAATGAGTGAGCATTTTCTTGACTTTTGAAGTCAGCAATAGCATGGCTCAGACCTATCTCTTCTAGGAAAAAATAATTGTCAATGTAATTTGTCAATTACAATGTCAAACTACACAGAATTGAACAAGCACACATTTAAATTTTGCTTTGAAATTCAGACAAGTATATAATTTGGTAGGGTGTTTTTTGGCAGGGAGGGTTTGGGGAGGTTCTGGGGTTTTTTTCCACTGAAAAAAAATTGAAAATTATAACTAGTCATGACAGGAAATTTGACAAAAGTCTCTGGAAACTTTGAAGATTAATGAAAGAGCTTGATCTTTGTAGGCAGGTGTACATAAAAGACTGTTCACTCCCTACCACTTTGAGGGAGAGAAGCTTTCTTTCCATAGGACTAACAGAAGAGTTTTAATTCTCTTGATGATATAAAATAACAGGTAACTGATTAAGTGAGAGACTGTCTGATTTCAGGATTTCTCCTATTTTCCTGTATTTCTTAAATGTAGTACTTCTATATAAATGTCTATTGGCTTTTTAATGAAGAATCTTGATAGTCTTCTAATGTCAATGTGAATATATAGTTTCAGCAGCATAAAGTCCTTCCCAAGTCATGGCCTTGCAATAGGAGCACCCAGTGATCCCATTCACATTTCCCTTTTTTTAGAGAGTTTACAAGAAAAGATTATAACTTCTCATCAGCCTTTATCCACAGAGAAACTTAACAGTCACACAGGGACAAGATACATTACATCCATCTTCAAGCACAATAAAAATTGTTTGCTGCAAGTAACTTGGGGAAATTTATTTTGCTAGCACCATAATGTATCTCAACGTGTTTCAAATAAGATATTTCAACCATAATTACTTCTGGAATGGACATTTCAAAGTTATTTGATCCATAGCTATTTTTAGGGTTATTATTTGCATTTTAACAGCTGTGTAATTTTTCAGTTGTCTAAATATAATTTCATTTAGCTTGCATGAAGCTGCTTAGAGAAATGTATTTACTGGAACTGGAGACAAATCTGTAGTCAGTGTATAATGGAAAACCCTCCCTATCAACATACTTGCAGTCAATGTGCTGCATAACAGTGTATAGTAGTAGCATATATTCTTTTGGCTAAACTTTTGGCTCTGCAGTATTTTGTTTTGATTTTTTTTCTCCTTAAATTAATTCTATTTTTCCAAAACTCACAGGAAAATAAAATAGGATTTCTCAGCTTTTCTTGTGACACAGTATATGACCTTGGACAAGATATAATTATTTCATATTTCACTTTCCTCATCCACGACAGACATACAATACTCTCAAAATCTAAAGTTAGTGGATTGATGCAAGAAATACTGTGTGAATATTTATTTCCTGTGTTATACAAGAGATAAAACAGATTATAATAATTGTTGCTACTTGCCTTAAAAATCTATTAATCTCTGACTGTACCTCACAAATTGTGAAGCTGCCTTAACTTTTAGACTGCTTTGAGATATTGGGAAGAAAACTTTATCCATATGTTATTTATAGTTCATTTCTATATCAAATTGATATATGATATATATTTCTCACTAAAATTTGCCTGCTGAGGAGAAACTGGAGCAGACAACACTGCCAAAGCAACTTACTCTTAAGAGCTGTTATGAACACATATGGACAACTCTCTCATATATCAAAAGCTGTAAAAGAAAATTGTTCAGGTATTTAAGTAGCTGTATTATTGTTTGCACTAACAATACTTATATAAGAGACAGCTTAAATACAACAGAATGGCATCTTGACACCCATACAGATTTATAAACCAAAAGGTCTATCTTTTCAGAAGCAATCACACACTTACAAGTTGTCCCTTATTCTCTGCATATGATCCAAAACAAATGAATGAATTCTGTCAGAGGAGCAGGATCCAAAACAGTCCAGGCCAGAAATATACTTAAGTTTCACAACCCAGTCATCATGTAGCTTGCGTTTCACACTAGGGATATAAATTGAGATGTTATTAGGATATACAGACTACTGTATTATGCCCATAGGTGGAGAGAGATTTTATCAGTGAGATTACACACAAACAATGATAGCATTTAATCCAATAGCAGATAAGAAACACTTTTCCAGTTCAAAATCAAGCAGGGCTAAAATTAGGGTTGAATCATGCAGTCCTCTAGTAGCAATTATGCTTCCATCTAGCTGGGTGCAATAAATCTGTGCCTGTGACAAACTAGAAAACAGCAACTATGAATTGTTCCCTGGAATTTTACTCTGCAGCCCCTCTGCAAGATCTCTTACAAGATCTCCTACTGAAAATGATGACATTTCCTTCACACATGGATAACCAAATCATGCTTAATGCAGTTTGAAAAATTTCCTTTGTTAGGTGGGGTTCATTTATCTACAAAAGCTAATCCTCCACTTCGCCCAATAAAAACCCAAACTGGAAAAAAATTGCCATATTGATAATACTTTATCATAAATAACTCACATGTTTAATGTTTTGGGGTCCAGGACCTGAAACTGTGATTCTTTTTTGCCTTTACGTTGCTGTGATGCAAAGTCATCACCAGTCAGAGTAAGCAGATGAACACAACCCTTATCATCTCCCATTAGGATGTGATCCTTATCCAGCTGGTTGGACACAGTCACCGTGCAAACGCAGAGCAGACAATTTTGCATTGGTTTGACAACAAAGCAATTATCCTGTGAAATATAATTGATAGTTCATTAGACATTGCACACAAGCCCTTATGTCACCTGACCATATCATGCTCATCTACTTACACCAGCATTCTATTCTTGACTTTGTGTTTTAAAGCTTCCCCTGAAACAGCTGTTTCCTGGTATTAGAAACCCATGGAAGAGCATCAGCAAGGGAAGTTAAATGCAAACTTCAAGGATTTGACTGAGGCTTTATTTCATATTTATCCTTTTCCATTTCGGTTCAGGAGTATTAATTACAAAATTAAGGGTGGATATCACCATGCTAAGAGGGATGGCAAATTGCTAAGACATGGTTTGCTGTTCAAAAATAAGACAATGTCTACAAGGAAATGAGAAATAGTCAAATTCAAGAAGCATTCAAACCAGAAAATGCCACAGTAACACACAGAGAGAAATAATATCAAAGTCTCAGTTATTAATACAGACTGGGAATACCAAGTGTAGTTGTAGGGCAGGTGTTTGGATTTTCAGGAGTTTATATAGTGGGAATCAATACAGCTGCAGCCACTCTGGTATTTTGCTAGACTGAGAAGTCCTGGGAATGAGATTTTGGGTCATCTGCCTATACAGTTTGTTGGCTGTACTGCCTGACTCCATCTGTAAGTCTCTTAGAGTATCCTTTCCAAACTAAACTGTTCACATGCCATAGGAATTAACTGTTGTCTGTGTAGCACAGGAACATTAGAGATAAGACAGAGATATAGAACTGTCTATATATTATTCCTGTGGTCTAGCATGAGAACTGCTCCTATTCAGCCATAGGACAGTTTCAACTCTCCCTGACATAATAACTGGAGGAAACGTGGAGAATAATGACTGGAGAATACATTTTTGAGCCTTCCTTCCCAGGAGTCTGCTTGGATTGACAGAAAGACTTCCACTGATCTTTCTGAGCTTGAAGAGATGTCTTTTAATATTGAGAACAATTTAATAAAAAACAAAAAATCCCAAGGCTTGATCTTATCCTAAAATATTTACTTTGCTTCCTCTAATCTTCTCAGCAAACTTGGAATTGGTGAAAAAATCCCCAGAAAAAGGAGGAAAAATCCAAAGTCTGGGTCAGAAATGCTTGGTAAAATCAAATTTTGTAATAAGGCATTCAGGAAAACTTTTAACTGTTTAGACATGAACTGTTAACATCAAGATGCTTTTGCTCTTGGAAAGTCCTGACCAAAATGCAGAATATGAAGAAATGCTTTCTGTATACCAGAAAGTTATTTCAAAGGAGTCTCTGTTAAAATCCTCAGGAAACCCATCCTTTCATTCTTAATACATTCCAAGATAGAGATATGCACATGTACACACATTGGCTATACATATGCAAATATACTCATTAGGTAAGAACAGAAAAGCAATTCTTTGGGATTTTGTTTGCAACATAGTACAAAGTGTTTGTTTTTCTTCAAAGTTTTTCAGACCCTCCAGTAATCCCAATTGGTGTGAAAAATTTATTCCTTCTTTAGTATAAATTCCACCGTTTCACTGAGTTCCTACAAAGACAAAAGTTAATGCTTTCGTCCTGCTAGACAAAAGGAACATGAATGTACATTGAAAACAAAAGCTAATCTTTTTCAGGCTTCCTCTAACATCTGCCTGATCCAACATACTACCTGACTTACTTTTGATTTATAGTCCCACACAATGATTGTCCTTTCAGTTACAGCCACGACGCATTTCAGCTGAGACAGGAAATCACATCCAGTGACCCAAGAAGTATCCTGATGAAAGTAAGAAGGATAGCTAAGGAAGGATTTTCTTTGATAATTTACAATCTTTTTTGTTAGTTAAGCACGTATTTTAAACCTCCACTTAAATTCCATATGCTCTTCACTAGTTACTACTAGATTCAGTCTCCATTGACAGAACTGAGAGTTTAATTCCACAGAGTTTAACTCAAAACCAAAGGTAAAAGGCAGTGAAAATTTCAGCTACAATCATATAAACCCTACTGAAATTAATGTTTACAAAAATAAGTAACTTTTATTAAATAATTTAAATTCTCCCAATAAGTAGATCAAATACTTAGAAAGATTTACAGTACACCTGCCCATACTAAGTCATATTTCACGCATACCTGCAATTATATAGGTCTTAATGCAAAATAGTTTCTCTTGCCAAGTGTAAGAGTAGGGACTCAAATTCACTACTACACTGGACAGAATTTTAGTAATTTTTTTTTTTTTTTAAACATTAATAGCTGTTTTTTTCCCCCCAGCATAGAGGACCTTCCTACAGGAGAGATGGATTGAAATGGAACATGCTCCATTTCATTTCCATTAGGATACGTTTTAAAAATCTTATTTCAACAATCTTATTTCAAAGTTTATTATATAGGCTCTTATATTTATCTAACTTCTGTACTAAGTTCACATACAGAAATATAAGATGTTTTTGTTATGTCTACAATAGCATAATTATCTATTATTTTAAAATAGTTCATCAGATCTATAAAATAAATCTTGCTTTTCTAATTAAATTGACAAAGAAACATTTGACACAGACTTAAACAAGACTTTTTGTCATTTCTTCAAGTAAGCAATACCTTCCTTCAGTTTCTAAAGTGCAGTTCCAAGGGAAGTACCTGGTAAGCAACTAAAGCAGAGCCCCATGTTGCTGAAGATACCATTTACATCCACAGAGTGAATTAAGAAGCAAAAAAAAGCACATGGCTAAACCCATGCTGAACTCTAGGAAGCCACTGATGCTTCTACTTTTATTAGCATTGCTGTACACGATATTGATTTTGCTTTTAGTGTAAATGGTCCAAAATCCTGACAGAGTGATGTCAATGCTCTATTGCAGGATAAAGCCTATTTCCTTCCTAATGGCTTGTGGGCAAGTGATGATACATTTACAAGGATTCCTTTTGCTGCTTTCTACAATAAACACATGGAAAATGTCAGTCTTGCAGGGGCCCTATGGATTGCTGGGTAATTCTTACGGAAGACTTGATTATCTGTGGCTTTTTTTATTCTTTACAACAGTGTCAGATAACACTGCCTAGCTGTTAGGAAAAAGTTGTTTTTACATTTGTATTAATTAAGCTACTGTTTTGTAGTGCTGGTTTGTGATGGTGCAATCCAAGTAACAGTGCCAGATCTTGCAAAGATTTTGCAGGCTATTATATGTACTGGAATGGTATTAAGGCAAAAGGAAGATCAAAAGTAAATGGTGAGAACTACTTCTTTTTTGCTTTGTAGTTGAACTTAGGTAATAAAAGGAGCCCTGCTGAAAGGACTTAAAATATATATACCAGAGGAATTGAGAAAAATTTTAGAACAACGATGTTGACATATCCAGCAGTGAACTTCCAGACAAGTTTCTTTAAATGTCTCAAAGAACAAATGTTTTTCTTTAGCCTCTCTGTCTCTCTGTCTCTACTATCAAAGTCTACTCTCTAAAAGCTTTCTTTTAAAGAAGCTATAGGGTTAAGAATTCTGTGTAACATTCCTAGAACGAAATAGTAAATGAACTCTACTCATAGTTCATGTTCCATTTATACCAGCATGATGCTGGTTCTGATGGCTGCAATCTACTGGATTTTATTCTGGAACTACTGTAATTCACAGCCTTTCTGGTTCAAAATCATCAGGATCAAAGCTTCTGTTGCTCTGGTTGATTAAAATCTTCTGAAACACCTTAAGAATGAGAATACTAAGTGGTAGAGGGTAGAGGAACAAAAAGATTACTCTTTAGCTATTCAGTTAAAGATATTCAGTCAAAGATTTTCCCCTGAAAGACTTCACACTGTAGTAGGGACTGCCATGTTCAGTGATAATGTTCCCAATTCATTCAGTGATCCCCATCAGCAATAATAATCCATCCCAAGTGGCAGGAATCCAAACTTAGAACTAGTTTGGACTGAAAAAAGTGGATTTGAAAAGAGTGGAAGCTTCTCAGCTGGGAAAGGGTGGGAGAGTGGCACATGACATCAGAGGCATAAGATCAGGCTAAGTCACACAGACCTGATGCAGAGCTGGACAGAAGTGGGTGCTTACAGATCCTAAACATTTGGATACTAAAACTAGGATTTTTGGTATTATGTATCAGTTTGGAATCACAATTATGGTATTGTGCCTTAGTGCAGAGAGATACCTATATGTTAAACACATGACACACATCATTTCACATTTTTAAGGCTGAGATGTCCTTCAGTGGTGTGTAATTCTGTCATTGGTGTCAAGTATTGCCCTACTGCCACAGCAAAAAGACCTCCACATCCAATGAGGAATCATTTTAAGATTAGGGCTTTGTTCTCAGAGAGGAAAAAGACCCTCCAGCCTCTTACTGCCCACTGAAGCATCAAGCTGGTTGTCCAACTTCTTCCCCTTGGTGTAGCATTAGAATAATTCTCCATTTTTAATTATTTCACTATAGTACCTGCTGATTTCTAGTTCAAGTGATTTAACAGAAAGAGGAAAATTAACTTACTTCAACACTGGTGGTTGCCAGAACCTGCATCTGA